>OW240915.1:82235432-82264623 GCA_933207985.1 Pelobates cultripes
TATATATATATATATACACATATATATACACAAACATATTATATATATACACACACATATTATATATATATATATATACACACACACATATATTATATATATACACACATATTAAATATATATATATACACACACACACATATTATATATATATACACACACATACACATATTATATATATATATACACACACATACACATATTATATATATATATACCAACACATATTATATATATATATATATATATATATATATATATATATAAACTCACATAATATATATATATATACTATATAGCCTTACACACCACACATATATATATATATATATACTTATATATATATATTTCAAACACATATATATATATATATATATATAAACACATATATATATATATATATATATATATATATATATATATATATATATAGAGAGAGAGAGAGAGAGAGAGATAAATTTACTCATACTTACCGTAATTTTCTTTTCCTGGTCATAGGCCATGGCAGCACAACAATGGGTAGCTCCTCCCCTATCCCTAGTTAGACAGGAACCAATTAAAATAAGGGTACAAATACCCCCTCCTACCTCCTCCTCCCTCAGTCTAGTTAACAGCAATATCCCTGGGTGGGACCTTTGTGCTGCCATGGCCTATGACCAGGAAAAGAAAATTACGGTAAGTATGAGTAAATTTATCTCTTTCCTGGCCATATCCATGGCAGCACAACAATGGGTAATGCCCAAGCTAAAACCAAGGGAGGGAAAGAAAAACTCAGACACATTATTATATAATGCAAGTGTATTGTCACAAACAATTCAATGTGATGAACAAAAAGAATAGTAGTTAATCCTTTGAGGCAGAAAGAACTGATCTGCCAAATCCATCGTATTGGCCAGCTCTTACATCTAAACGATAATGTCTAATAAATGTATTAGAAGATGACCAAGTGGCTGCTTTGCAAATCAGTTCTGTAGAAACCTTTGCTGCAGCTGCCCAGGATGAAGAAAGGGAACGTGTAGAATGAGCTTTCAAACCTTCAGGAACACTAGTTTTAGATGATCTATAAGATTGGATAATGGCCGAAACTATCCATCTGCTGATAGTGGCTTTCGAAGCTTGCAGACCCTTCCTAGGGCCATTAGGAATAACAAAAAGCCTTTCCGAAATACGCCATTCTGAGGATCTTTGTATATATATCTTAAGACATCTTACTAGGTCGATAGCATCATCATCAGCGTCTTCCCTGTTATTAGATTCTTCTGTACTTAATGCTGGAAGGATTATTTCTTCATTCATATGGAACTCTGAAGTTACCTTAGGGCGGAATTCTGGAACCGTTCTCAGGATGACTCTGTCCTTATGAAATATAGTAAAAGGTTCTCGAGCCGAAAGAGCCTGAAGATCAGAAACCCTTCTACCAGAGGCTAGGGCTACTAGTAGAACTGTCTTGATCGTGAGAAGATGACAGGAAATAGATGCCATAGGTTCAAAAGGATCTGCTTTAAGAGCCTTCAGGACCAGAGGGAGATCCCATGGCGGAGTAATAGACTTAATGGGTGGCTTGATCTTGAGGACTGCAGTCAAAAATCTAGCTATGTCTGGATCCAGTGCCCATCTATGATTAGTTAAAGCAGAGAGGGCAGAAACATGCACTTTTAGAGTGTTATAACTCAATCCCTTCTCTAGACCTGATTGTAAAAAATCAAGAATGTCAGTAGTTGAAGGGTTCAACATATCAAAGGGCCTTGAACTGGCCCATGAAGAAAATACATCCCATATTCTGTAGTAAGTGGATGAAGTGGACTTCTTCCTTGCTTGAAGAAGTGTCTCGATAACTGATCTCGAAAATCCCTTGTTCTTTAACCCATCCCTTTCAAGTACCATGCCATCAGATGAAGGGATGCTGGGTTTGGATGATGAATTGGACCCTGATGTAACAGGAATGGGACAACTGGAAGGCGCCATGGATCCTTCTTGCACAGACTTAGTAGGAGCGGAAACCAAGGTCTGCGAGGCCAAAAAGGGGCTATTAGAATCAGTGATGTCTTCTCTTGTCGTAGTCTCCTTAGCAGAGGGAAGATGAGGGGTTTCGGAGGAAAGGCATAAGCCAGGTTGAAGTTCCAACTACATGTCAATGCGTCTCTTCCTATGGCCTGGGGATCTGGAATTCTCGAAAAGAAGTTCTTGACTTTTCTGTTGTTGCTTGTAGCCATTAGATCTATCTGGGGAAGGCCCCATTTTTCTACGAGGCCAAAAAGGGGCTATTAGAATCAGTGATGTCTTCTCTTGTCGTAGTCTCCTTAGCAGAGGGAAGATGAGGGGTTTCGGAGGAAAGGCATAAGCCAGGTTGAAGTTCCAACTGCATGTCAATGCGTCTCTTCCTATGGCCTGGGGATCTGGAATTCTCGAAAAGAAGTTCTTGACTTTTCTGTTGTTGCTTGTAGCCATTAGATCTATCTGGGGAAGGCCCCATTTTTCTACGATCTGTAGAAATATGATGTCTGATAGACTCCATTCTCCCGGGTCTAATCTCACCCTGCTGAGAAAGTCTGCCACAGAGTTCTGAGTTCCTGGGAGATGTATTGCAGAGATATTCTCCAAATTCATTTGAGCCCAGGCCATCAAAGGTTTCATAAGTTTCATCATTCTGCAACTTCTTGTCCCTCCTTGGTGATTTATATATGCCACAACTGTGGCATTGTCTGTCCTGATCTTGACCCATTTGTGAAGTAAAAGTTGCTGGAAGTGTATTAGAGCCTTGAAAACTGCCAGAAGTTCTAGAAGATTGAAAATGCCCATTTCCCCTGAACATAGTTGTCTTGAAGGTGGGCTCCCCAGCCCCATTGACTGGCATCTGTGGTGATGATCCATGGAATGTTTCCTAAGGGATAACCTCTGAAGAGAGATTCTTTCTGGGTCCACCACTTCAGGGATTTTTGTACGTGAGGAGGGATCACTATAGGTTGAGACAGATTGCCCTTGAATTGAGAAAGGAAATTCCTTTGGAAAGGCCTCATTCTCCATTGGGCCCATCTCGTAAGTCCTATGGTGGAGGACATTGATCCCAGGAGGCTCATAGTTGTCTCTGCTGAGGAAACACTGGATGCTAACATGTCTTTGACCTTTTTCCGAATTTTCATACCCCTTTCTGGGGACAGTTGGACGGAACCTTCTGCAGTGTTGAATGCTGCTCCTAGATATATCATGCTCTGGGATGGCTTTAGGTTGCTTTTGGCAAAATTGATCTTCCATCCGTGTTGTTGAAGATACTGTATACATATCAGGCCGTGATCTTCTAATATATCTCTGTTTTCTGCCAGAATCAAGATGTCGTCGAGGTAATGATATACTGCAATGCCTTTCTTCCTGAGTTCTCCGATGAGAACCACCAGAACTTTTGAGAAAGTACGTGGAGCAGTGCTTAGCCCAAAAGGGAGAGCCCGGAACTGAAAATGACCCTCTTCTACAGCGAATCTGAGGAATTTTTGATGCTGGGGTGCTATGGGAATATGGAAATATGCGTCTGCCAGGTCTATTGACATGAGCCATTGATCTGGAAAAACTGCTTTTACAATGGATTGAAGAGACTCCATCTTGAATTTCCTTATGTTTAGGAACTTGTTTAGTCTGCTTAGGTCTAATATTGGTCTCCATCCCCCTGTGGATTTTCTGGTGAGAAAGATATGGGAGTAAAACCCATGTGTTTGTTGAGCTCTTGGAACTTGAACGATAACTCCATCGTCTTGAAGGGATGAGATAAACTTTTTTAGGGAATCTCTTTTTTCTACATCTCTTGGCCAGATTGTCTTCTGGAAGGAGCGAGGAGGCGGCCTTGTGGAGAATTCTATAAGATAACCTCTCTGTATGATATCCAGCACCCATCTGTCTTGAGTTGAATGTTTCCAAATATTCTGGAATAGAAGTAGACGGGCACCTACTCCTCCAGAATGGTAGGTGGATTTGTCATAAAGGCTTCTTGTGAAATGAGGAACCTCTAGACTTTCCTCCTCTGTTGGATGAATGACCTCCTCTCCATGGAATGGATCTTCCATATTCTCTTCCTGGTTTATAAGATCTGGTATCACGAAAAGAGGGGTATTCAGAGTATCTTCTGGCTCGAAAGGATCCACGGGTTTTCCGGTCTTGTGGGAGAAAGGCTCTCTTACCTTCTGCAGCTCTTTTGATGCACTCGTCTAGATTTTTACCAAACAACATCTCACCATGAAAAGGAAGGGCGCATAGACTAGACTTTGATGATGAATCTGCGGACCAGGATCTCAGCCATAAAGCTCTTCTAGCTGAAATTGAAAGAGCCATGTTTCTTGCTAAAGCTTTCACCATGTCCACTGAGGATTCTGAGGTAAAGTCAACGGCCAGTTTAATATCATTTAATCTTTCCAGAAGAGAAGATCTGTTTCTCCCATCTCTGATATCTTCTTCCAAGTTTTCGATCCAGATTTTTAAGGCCCTGGATACTGAAGTAAGGGCTATTGCAGGGTGAAAACCAGTCCCTGCTGCTACATAAGCTTTTGAGAGATGCAGATCCATCTTTTTGTCCATTGGGTGTCTAAATGAGCCTGCATCATCTACTGGTAATGTGGTGTGTTTTGCGAGTCGAACTACTGCCGCATCTACCTTAGGGGCATTATCCCAATGGTATGAATCAGACTTGTCAAAAGGATAGAGGCGAGATATTCTGCCTTGTGCTGAAAGCTTCTTATCTGTGTTAGACCACTCGTCTTTAATTAATTCCTTAATAGTATCATGTACTGGAAAGGTAGCTCTTTTCTTTCTCAAATCTGAGAAATAACGATAAGAGGTTGACTGCTCTGCAACTGCCTCCTTCAAGCTCAAAGATTTACGGACTTTGTAAATGAGGTGGTCTATCTGAGCAGGTTCTAAAAAATCTGCAGGGGCCTGAGTTTCTTCTTCGTCTGAAGATAAGAAATTCCCCTGGTATGATTCCATATCCATGGATTCATCTGACGAATCATTACGTTGGTAATCCGAAGGTTCATGTAACCGGGGTCTTTTGTGACTTGCCCCTGCTTCTTTGATACCTTGAGCCACCGCTTGTTTTATGAACTGTACAAATTCCATTGAAGGATTAGATGTTCCAGCTGCTTCAGATAAACATTCTGCGCATAACCGTTTGCCTTCCAGCGGTTTCTTATTACAGGCTTCGCATTGATTTTTCTTTGGAGATTTTCCTTTGGATGATCTCACTGTTTTCTTTCCCGTAGAACTATCATGATAGGGAAATATCTCACATTAGCACTCTTTTATTTCATGTATCATATTCCGGATAAGGGAAAAAAATGATGTGATATGGCTTACCTATAACTCTTAGAGTGTGACCTATTTTTATATCCAGAAGAGTCCGAATCAGAAGAAATTGATCTCCTTTTGTCTTTTTCCATTTTGGAGTTGATTATGAACAGTCTAAAAAAGGAATTCTTATTGTTATAGAAAGAAAGGAGTAAAGAAATGAAAAAAATGTGTATATACCTTTAAGAAGTAAAGCTTACCTTCAGATTTTCAGTAAAATATAAACGCAATTCAAATTGAGAACTGTAAGAAAACAGGTCCTCTAAAGACCTAATGAGGACATCAGGTAATAATTTAATTCAACTTTGGCGCTTAAATAGGCGTGTGACGTCATATCTGACATCACCGCCTATCCGCGCATGCTCAAAACGAGCGAATTCATTGCTCGTTAACTGCGCATGCGCGGCACAAACCCGGAAGCTACTCCGGAGTAGGAGGCACTGTAACTGCCTCATGGGGACCAGACGCATGCGCGGTGTATAGCGTGCGCGCGGACCCGGCGTGCACGCGAATGAAGCTAGCGTGCACGCGATACAAACGTGCACGCGCGAAACGGCGCGCATGCGCACCCGGACAAACAGGACGCCGAGAAGGCGTGAAAGAAAAAGTACACAGAAATAATAGGTAGGGGGGGGAAAAAACCCACACATATGATCTAACAAATACAGTATATATTGTAAAAAGTATTTGTACATACATACATGTGGGCTGTTGTAAAATGCAGAAATCCATCCAGGATAAAGTCTTCTTGCCACTTCCTGCTACCTCTTGGTCACTGCAGGGAATCAGAGTTATTTGGCATTTTTTCTCTTGCTACCCCTAGGGTCACTGCAAGTAAAACCCCCGGTCACTAAGGGGGTATCTTCAGGGGGACACCTTTGCACAGGGCCGGATACTGAAGCTTCCCAAGGAAGAGAGGCTGAACTTCCTTGAGGACAGAAGGTAAAAACCCTCAGGTAAGCCATAAAAGAAAAGTGGTTATAGTCCTGAAAATAGACTAATTTGGTCCTATAGGGATAGGACAGGAACAAAAAGACTGAGGGAGGAGGAGGTAGGAGGGGGTATTTGTACCCTTATTTTAATTAGTTCCTGTCTAACTAGGGATAGGGGAGGAGCTACCCATTGTTGTGCTGCCATGGATATGGCCAGGAAATATAAGATATAGAATTGAGCCTGGACACCTGGATGTTCGGGTTAGCCGAGTTCGGCCGAACTTCGTCAAAAAGTTCGAGTTCGGGCTCGAACTTGAACCGAACTTGACCCCAAACTCGAACCCCATTGAGGTCAATGGGGACCTGAACTTTTGGGCACTGAAATGCCTCTAAAAAAGTCCTGGAAAGGACTAGAGGGCTGCAAAAGGAAGTAAAATGGGGATAAGAGTAGAACAAATGCCCTGCAAACAAATGTGGATAGAAAAATCACTTAAAATAACATTAAAGGACCACTATAGTGCCAGAAAAACATACTCGTTTTCCTGGCACTATAGTGCCCTGAGGGTGCCCCTACCCTCAGGGTCCCCCTCCCGCCCGGCTCTGGAAGGGGGAAAGGGTTAAAAACTTACCTTTTTCCAGCGCTGGGCGGGGAGCTCTCTGCCTCCGATCCTCCTCTGTTCCTCCCTGTTGGCTGAATGCGCACGCGCGGCAAGAGCTGCGACGCATTCAGACGGTCGCATAGGAAAGCCTTGACAATGCTTTCCTATGGACGCTGGCATGCTCTCACTGTGAAAATCACAGTGAGAAGCACTCAAGCGCCTGTAGTGGCTGTCAATGAGACAGCCACTAGAGGATTAGGGGGAAGGCTTAACCCATTCATAAACATAGCAGTTTCTCTGAAACTGCTATGTTTATAAAAGAATGGGTTAATCCTAGCTGGACCTGGCACCCAGACCACTTCATTAAGCTGAAGTGGTCTGGGTGTTTAGAGTGGTCCTTTAAATACCTAAAAATTAAAAATACATCTGAGCCATAAAATAGCACTAGATGGAATCTTTGATTTTAGCTTTGGAAGAACATAAATCAAAATCTAAAGCATGGCTGTCAGGGGGATCACCAGATTTATCCATTTGAGAGAGGGTTGGAGTGCAGGGTATTCTCTTTCATTGTTCAAACTGAGCTCAACTCGTGATGCATGGAGAAAAGGCCTTCACAAGCCTCTGCTATTGTGTACATAGTTTATACTAAGTGACCCATAGGTTGAGGAGGCGGTGACTGTGGCGGTCTAGGTGGAAGAGGCGGTGGAAGAGGTGGTGGAGGAGGAAGAGGTAGCCAACACTTTTTTATTTGTTTGTTTTGTTTTTGTTTTTTGTTTTTTTTAATTGGGGTAGCACCCAAAATATTGGGACATATAAAATAAGAAACATTTGCGGCCTGCGATGCATTTTTTGCAGTCCAATAACGCCATCAGGTTTTTAAAACTGTCCGTCTACACCAGACAGAATGACAGCATTTCAAAGGCCAGGAATTTTGAAATGCTGGCATTTAAGGGCCAGGGATCGCGAGTGGGTAGGGGGGTACTTCCTTTCCCTCCAGTGTTTGGGAGATGGACAGCTGAACGCTTACATGGGACAGTGTGGAGATGCTGGACAATTGTGTACCTGGTGCAGGAACACACCCTCCGAGCCACTTGTGAATGACTGGCCTGATAACCGTGGAAATGGCCCCTCTTCCTCCTCCTCTTCCTCCTGTGCCACATCCTCTTCTATCATCGTCCAAAGCATTTTTTCAAGGAGACATTGAAGCGGGATAGTAAGGCTGAGAACGGCGTCATCGGCACTGGCCATGTTGGTGGAGTACTCAAAACAGCGTAACATGGCACACAGGTCTCGCATGGAGGCCCACTCATTGATGGTGAAGTGGTGCTGTTCCGCAGAACGACTGACCTGTGCGTGCTGCAACTGAAACTCCACTATCGCCTGCTGCTGACTCGTGCTGCAACTGACCCGTACATGCTGCAGCTGAAACTCCACTATCACATGCTGCTGCTCACACAGTCTCTCCACCTTGTGGGCACGTCGCATATGAGGCAGTGAGCAGGAAGGTCGAAGTTACACTGCAGCGCAGACAGGCGAGCCGTAGTAGGGTGAGAACGCTGAAAGCGCGTACAGACAGCCCGCACTTTCTGCAGCAGCTCTGATATATCTGGGTAGTTTTTCGGGAATTTCTGCACCACCAAATTCAGCACATGCGCCAGGCAAGGGATGTGCGTCAAACCGGCTAGGCCCAGCGCTACTACGAGATTTCGCCCATTATCGCACACCACCAGGCCGGGCTTGAGGCTCAGAGGCAACAACCACTCATCGGTCTGTTGTTCCATGCCTGTCCACAGCTCCTGCATGGTGTGGGGTTGCCACATCACAAGGGCTATCCAAAACTGGCTCAACTCCCATCAAGCCAAGTTCCCGGAGCAGATCACCCAGCTCGTCATGCTAGAGCACTTTTTCAATGGGCTCCCCAACAACACAGCTGGTGAGAGACCACCAGCCCCAGACTCAAGAAGTATTGGTATGAGCTACTGAAGCTAGCTCACGATATCTCCTTGGCAGGACATTTGGGCAGGAGCCGGACAGCGTCTTGGCTCACCCAAAGCTTCTGGCCAGGCATCTCTCAGGATCTGAGGCAGTACTGCCAGATGTCTGCCAGAGAGTGGGGAAGAGAAGGGACCGGCACAGGGCCCCCCTCCATTCCCTACCTTTTAGTAAAGATCCGTTCAGCAAAGTAGCTGTCGACATTATAGGTCCCCTAGCCAAGCCTAGTCCCTCTGGGAAGAAGTACATTCTGACCTTCGTGGACTATGTGACTCGGTACCCTGAGCAGTATTCAGGCAGAGACTGTGGCTGAAGCCTTGATGTGAGTGTTCTCCCAGATGGGTTTTCCCCAGGAGATTCTCTCAGACCAGGGCACCCAGTTTACTGCCGAAATGACTCACCAACTGTGGAAATTGTGCACAGTAAACCAAGCCTGAGCTCCCCTTACCACCCCCAGACCAATGGCCTGTGTGAGCGCTTCAACGGGACGTTGAAGCAAATGCTCCATACCTTTGCGGCGACTCACAAGGATTGAGAGAGATTCCTGTCCCATCTCCTGTTTGCCTATCGGGAGGTGCCACAGGAATCGACTGGGTTCTCCTCATTTGAACTGCCACGCCAGGGAACTCCTTGGAGCTGGCTTTGGTGTGCTCAGTTCCTGGGTGCGGTGGGCAGTAGCAGGCGTATTGTCTAGGGGATGGCTGCTCTACTTTTGCACCCTGCTCAAGGAGGAGGAGGTGGATGTGGAATAGGAGGTTGAGGAGGCAGTGACCGTGGCGGCGACGACGCATTCCGATGTCTGCCCTATCAACTTTCGATGTTACTTTCTCTGCCTACCATGGTGACCACGGGTAACGGGGAATCAGGGTTCGATTCTGGAGAGGGAGCCTACCACATCCAAGGAAGGCAGCAGGCACGCAAATTACCCACTCCAGACGCGGGGAGGTAGTGACGATAAATTGGAATGAGTGCACTTTAAATCCTTTAACGAGGATCTATTGGAGGGCAATGCAGAGCGACTGACCCGTGCGTGCTGCAGCTGAAACTCCGCTATCGCCTGCTGCTGCTCGCACAGTTTCTCCAGCATTTCCACGGTGGAGTTCCGCCTTGTGGGCACGTCGCATATGAGGCGGTGAGTGGGAAGGCCGAAGTTACGCTGCAGCACAGACAGGTGAGCAGCAGCAGGGTGAGAACACTGAAAGCGCGCAGAGCCGCTACAGTGAAACTGCGAATGGCTCATTAAATCAGTTATGGTTCCTTTGATCGCTCCATCTGTTACTTGGATAACTGTAATTCTAGAGCTAATACATGCTGATGAGTGGTAGGGGACGGCCGCTCCGCTTTTGCACCCTGCTCCCTCTTAGGCTGTGCTGGTCCATCAGTGCGACCACCGCCTCTTCCTCCAAACTGCACACGTCACTCGCATGACCTTGATTCCATGTGGGCTCTAGGACCTCATCATCCTCCACATCATCTTTCACCCACTCCTCAACCCTGCCCTCCTTGCCGGTCTGCACACTGCAGAAAGTCACAGCAGTTGGCACCTGTGTTTTTCCAGCATGTAAAGTCTGCAAAGGGCACATGGAAATTGTTTTAGAATTGTATCCAGGCAACAGTTTTCCCTATAAACTGACCTCTCAGTTTGATTTGCCCCAGAATTACAATATTGTTTAAGTACCGCTTAGCTATTGATAACTGGTTTAAATATAGCAGCTTGTTATCTGGTAGTTTCTAGTGTAGAAAATATCAATCTGTTTTCTATGACTTAGATCTGTTTAACAAGTGTTGTAGGTGTGAAACAATATTACAAGTGACCGATGTAGTAAATTCGAATCAAAGTTCCATTTGCAAAAAATAATTCTCGCCCATCTTCTGTGGGTTATTGCATTTTTAAGATGTAGACTTATTGTATCACACTAGCCATGCACAGGTAGATTGTCTGGCACGTTGTTTTGGTGTTTGGTTTTTAACTTAGTTGTGTCTTTACACAATATAGAAATGTATATTAATGCTTCTGTATATGAAGCGATCACAATAACACTTATTTTTCACTTTTTAAAAAAATCTTTAGACTTTCTTGAGAAGCGGTAACTAGCCAGTGTTGCACACATACACCAGATATGAAGTACACACCCCAAATGTACTATTTAGCACCTAAAGAATTTGAATGTTTAAAAATGCGCTGTAAGCACAGTATTTGACGGTTCTATTTGACTCTCAGATATGAAGTGCATGCCGCAAATGTACAATTTAGCACCTAAAGAATTCAACATTTTAAAACTGCTATGTCACAGCAGTATTTGACGGATCTATTTGACTCTCAGATATGAAGTGCACTGCAGGCCGCAAATGTACTATTTAGCACCCAAAAAAATTTAAATGTTTAAAACTGCAATGTAAGCACAGTATTTGACGGTTCTATTTGACTATCAGATAGGAAGTGCATGCACCAAATGTACAATTTAGCACCTAAAGAATTTGAAATTTTAAAACTGCTATGTCACAGCAGTATTTGACGGTTCCATTTGACTCTCAGATATGAAGTGCACTCCACAAATGTACTTTTTAGCACCCAAAAAATTTGAATTAGGCAAACTGCTATGTCACAGCAGTATTTGACGGTTCTATCTGACTCTCAGATATGAAGTGCAGGCCCCAAATGTACAATTTAGCACCTAAAGAATTCAAAATTGTAAAACTGCTATGTCACAGCAGTATTTGACGGTTCTATTTGACTCTCAGATATGAAGTGCACTCCACAAATGTACTTTTTAGCACCTAAAGAATTTGAATGTTTAAAACTGCAATGTAAGCACAGTATTTGACTGTTCTATTTGACTCTCAGATATGAAGTGCACGCCACAAATGTACTTTTTAGCATGAAAAAAAATTTGAATTAGGCAAACTGCAATGTAAGCACAGTATTTGACGGTTCTATTTGACTCTCAGATATGAAGTGCAGGCCCCAAATGTACTATTTACCACCCCAAAAATTTCAGTATTTAAAAATGCCTAGATGTTGCCCACTGAGCTACCATAACAGGATTAAAGTAATGTGCCTGGCACACATGCAGCTGCAAGTGCACTGCACTCTCTGTGGCACTGGGCTCAGGGGAGGGTACAAAAATGTAGTATTATAGCACCCACAAAAATAATCGCTGTAGTTTGCAGATTCAACACCAGAATTATTTCCTCACAGCTGCAGCATCTTCTCCCTACAGTAATAAGAGCTCATGTGCGTGCGGCGCTACACGACTCCAGCTTATATATAGAGGCTGGGTCACATGCTGCACTGGCCAGTCACAGCCATGCCATTAGTAGGCATGGCTGTGATGGCTTCTAAAGGCACACGAGTCAAATGCTTGTTGATTGGCTGCAGCTTTTCAAAATGCGCCATTAAATCTCTGAACACCGAACTCCAACCCGAACATACACTGATATGTCCATGTTTGGGTCAGGGGTACAAAAACCGTAATGTTAGGTACGAACCTTTTTCGGGTTCGCTCAGCTCTAATAAGATGTATATATATTATTATATTTTATATACATTTGTGTATATATATATATATATATATATATATATATATATATATATAAAAATATACATTTAATTTATTTTACATGTTTAATAATTATTATTAATAATTATATAGGGGGCCATGTGATCGCTCTTTGAGAGCGATCACATAGCCCCCAGGGGCCTAATTTGCCATCGGAGGGCTGACTGGGCTGTCAGGCAGTCCTCCCAAAGAGGATCGCGGTGGAGGTAAGTACCGTGGACCTCCTGGGGGCTTAAGCCGTTACAGCGTTCTATGCTGTGGTGTATCACCAAATTAATATATATACTACACATGGTTCGTCTACATTAAAAGGTATTTATTAAAAGGCAACAAGACAATATTATAAATGTATCACAAACACACAGCCCAGACCCACGGAGCAACAACCCTTTTTAAATCTATCTATCTATATAGTAACCCCTTAAACACACGCTTGATCTCACCCACGGTTAGGCCTTCACATCTAGTAATGGCTCACTGCTGCAAGTTCAACATCACATCCGCCAAGGAAGAAAAGGAAGCAACAGAGTGTAACATGGTTCACCATGCTAACACATGGCGTCTGCACATCTGCTCTGTAGCACAGCCAAGAAGGAACAGAGAGGAATGGAGAAAGGGGGGAGTGGTTATCTCTCTCCTGACTTGTAAAGGTATTGTATTATACCAAAAGATCCTGGACTAACACACACAGGGAAGTAAGTTTATCACAATGTATAATTTGTTATATGGTTACCCCAAATTTTCGTTGTACAAATCATTAGCGTGTTTTAGGGTACTCCTGCATTTACAGCATTCATTTGGCAAATCACAGAATAATTTCCAATACCTACACAATGCAAATTATTATTAAAGAAAACTCATGCTGAAGAATACAAGGTCTGATTTGAGATGCAATACTACTTGAGGCCAATTTAGAGATTAAATTATTTGATTTATTAATACAAAGTTTGCAATAACAGTGAACCATCAATCCAATGCAAATTTTTCTCAATATTTATATATTTATACAGCCAACATACTCCCCAGCACTGATGACATCTAACTAATGTAATACATTATATATTTTATTTGAGCACTGCATATATTCTGCTAACATTCTTGGAAGCTTGGCTTTGGAGATTAATTAACAAGTATATTTCAAAATATATTAAAAAATACTGTGCTTTAGTATATGTCCTTTTTTTAACGCTGCTGCTTCCTTTTAGTTCTCTGCTTCCTTTTAGTCCTCAAGCCCCAGTAGATTCAAGTTGTTCTTCTAAGACGAAAGAAAAGCAGACTAAGAACATTTCTGCCACTAGAGAGTCTGCATGGAGATGTTCCTGAGCTGCTTGTGTGTGGGGGAGTATTTGCAGTTCTTCAGGTACACTTGGATGGAGTCCTTCTTGGACCCGTGGATCTTGAGATTGGTTTCTTTGGGTTACCGGTTGGCCTTTCACTATCTTCCTTGACATTAGCTCCTTGTGACATACCCAGAACAAACTTTCAGGAATTTTCCATATTGAAAATGTTCAAATAAGCCAACGTGCAACTCAAGGACAAACATTTTAATTTTAATTGGCATTTTAATTTATACAATAACCTTTTGTGTTGACCCATAACTAATGCCTTAGCAAAAACCAATTAATTAGCCTCCAGATCTTTACTTCTTCTGACTTCTTCATAGAATGCAATTAATTTTGCATGTTAGTTTGACATGATGTGTCATTCATAAAACCATGTAGATTACAACTATGTGACAATAGTCACCATCACTGAGGCTATATAAATGCTGGCCTTCTCTCTGACAGCTATTTTAGTAACTGTTGGCCTCCATGTTCCCAGAGTTGCTACAGCTTGGGCTAGGAACATATTTGGATGCATTTGCTGTTGGGAATTATGGATCTCTGTGTAAGTATGTTTGACACCACTTGTGATTTACTTGAAGTCTCTTATGTGTAAGTCACTCTGTTGTGTATATGGTATATAATTGTTTATTGTTAAAGGGACACTATAGTCACCAGAACAGCTACAGCCTATTGTATTTGTTCTAGTGAGTAGAATCATTACCTTCAGGCTTTTTGCTGCAAACACTTTCTTTTCAGAGAAAATGCAGTATTTACATTACAACCTAGTGATAACTTCACTGGCCACTCTTTAGATGGCTGTTAGAGATCCTTCCTGGGTCATGACTGCCTAAAATGCATCCAAACATTTAGTGTCTCCAACCCTTTGCATGAAGACACTGAACTTTCCTCAAAGAGATTAATTGATTCAATTAATCTCTATGAGGAGATGCTGATTGGCCAGGGCTGTGTTTGAATTGTGCTGGCTCTACCCCTGATCTGCCTCTTTGTCAGTCTCAACCAATCCTATGGGGAAGCATTGTGATTGGACCAGGCTACCACTTCTGCTGATGTCAGCAGGCCGTGGGCAGGTCTGAAGGAAACAGGGACAAAGTAAGCAGATGCAGACTCGAACACAAGTAAGATTTTACTATATTCTGGGAGGCATGAGGGGCACAGGGGGGCTAGATGGTGGTTTTAACCCTGAAGGGTCAGGAATACATGTTTGTGTTCCTGACACTATAGTGCTCATTTAACATGTTTTGTGTGCTCTCCTGTCCTGCTGATGCTTTCAACCAGCTGGTGACTTTTAAACATGACCATGTCACTTCAGTTATAAAGAATTCCTCTTTGAAAACATTTTATGAGCCTATTTACAAGACTACTTTTTCATCCTTCAATCTTTTTGATATGTTTGTAAATTTCTTGGCTGATTAACTTTCTCGAGTATGCATGTTTTACTTCTTCATTCTAATTTTCTCTCTAACCACTGTAATCAAATATGCCATTGATATTGTTTTAAGCATATGTTGCATACGATACATATGACACTGGATGTCTTCTTTTCCTGTGTATTTTTTTTTCCATCAAAAACCTATTCAATAGAAAACATAAATGATACAACAAAATGTAAAAAAATACATGATTCATGAAATGAATTTATAGTCTCCTGAATGCACCATTTCAATCAAGCAAGTTTGGTACTTGCCAAGAAAAAGAGGAAGTGGGAGAATAAATCTAACTTGGGAACTTGGTAGACAAAACTATGTATGAAAGAGTAAAGGTAGAGCAATAGGAAAGAAGAAGAATACGTGGATTAGGAAAAAGAAAATCAAAAGAATCATACAAGTGAAAGGGAGAGAGAGAAAAAAAAATGACAACTAAAGTCTGTCTTGTAGAAATAACCAGTGCTTAAGCAATAGCTGAACTTGTGAAGAGCAGAAAAGTTTGGTTTGGCCAAATAATTTCCCCAAAATTGCCATTTTGCTTGTTCATGTGCCTTTTGTTTTTAGCTGAATTTTGCTGGGGTAGGAAGCCCGAAAGCCGTTGGGTTGGAAGGCTGAGCGGCATTGCTCTGTCCGTGGAGGTTCCAGAGCCCTTTCTGTTTAACTTTGCGCTGAGCATGTTCTGGCTTGATGAGTATGGGCGGGCTGGGGGATGCCTTTGCTATGTTGCAGGCCGTGAAATGCACGCCCGGGTCATGTTGCGTTCCACCAAAAGTTCTGGGTGCGCTATTGCGCATGTGCATACGGGAACTTCCAGGAAACCGCCGAATGTGGATTGCTGTTCCCTCTGGCAGCAGGAAGCTTGTCAGAAGGTTTCCCCGTGTCACCAACCCCCCACACGACTCAGAGGTTTTCAAGGTAATATAAGCTGGTCTTTGCTTTGAAAATCTGTTCTGATTAAAATTGCAAGTTATGGATGGAATTGTTTTGCAGAAAATGTCTGGTGAATGTTTATCTACCTCTACTTAAGACATGTCTGGTTCATCATAGAGTGTGGAGTTGGATCCCACCTGATGTACTGAGAAGGTTCATTAGGAATGAATCATGGGGCAGGATAGGTCTAAAGCTTGGAGGCGTTTGCATTTCTATACTAAGTGTGGATAGCTCAGTGGGTTTAGACCTTGTTCAACCCTTGGGGGTTCACAGGTTCATTTCCCCTGCAGGGTTGACTTAGCCCTTCATCCTTTGAGGTAGATGACTGAAGTACCATTGAATGGAGTCACTTAGTGTTTAACTGAATGTCTCTTGCTGGGCTTTTAAGTAGAACCTACTTGCAATCCCTGGTTTCTTGATCTAGTTAAAAAGGGCACTGCTTGCTCTTTTCAAATCTGTCTATTTACAGAAACAGTGTTCTTGTTGGATTCAAGGAGTTTAAGATGTGGTTCTGTGAACCACAAAGTTCGTTGGGTTCTCCAACTCGAATAATTTAAATTATTGTTTCCTCTCCTGAGGTTCTGATTCAAAACTTTTGCTTCTGTAACTCTGATTCTGCAGAAAGGAATTTCATGGTGGATATAGGTCACAGAGATATATTCCCACATATCCCTATTGCGGCCCCTCAAAATGTTTTTCTGAAAATACGCCATAATAAGTGGATTGAAGAGATTTCATTACTCTTCAAAACACTCCCTTAACAGCATATTTTAGGGAATCAGGCATTCCCTACTTGGGAGTTTGGCTACTTATTGCTAGTCAGGAAGTATGTTCAGGTAGCTAGCAGAGCGCTACTGCAACATGCTTGTGTAAGAAATTGATATTCCAAACTGCAATATTGTATATAACTTTCTGTGTATGTGACTGGTTTCACAAGTTAGGGTCATTTACTTGATAACAGTGTGATAAGGATCAAAGCTTTCAGTTGCATTTTACAACAACCAGCTAAAACAAAAGCTTACATTCCTCCAGTATTCCTTGTATGTTATCAGGAGATCAGAGTAATAGACATCTAGGTGTAACCATGGAAGTGTGTGTTTTCCCAAGCAGTCTAACCCACCCAGAAACCAACCCTAACTGGTCACTTCTTTCAGAACATTACAGTATAGCTGGAGGGAAGAGATCAAAGGGAAAGACTTGTGTAAAGACAGAACTCTCTGGAGAAAGAGGGCGGGATAAACCACTTTTGGGAGGGAAAAGGGATTCTGGGACAAGAATCAGTCTTTAAAAGGACAACAACCAAGGAAGGCTCTCTTTCTCTCTCTCTTTGGAGAGGACAACGCAGCAAGCAGGGCCATGGTGAACTGAGAGAGGCTGTCCCAGATACCCAAGATGAAGGCGCAAGGGGAAGACCTGTATTGCCCTTTTATTATGTAGCTTTTGATTATGTACTGGATATAATGTATAATGTATATTGTGTATATCCTTTTAAAATCTAACAGTATCCTTAAATGACTATTTACAATACATTTTATTATACACTTGTGTTTATGTCTTATTTGTCACACATTCCCTAAAAGAATATCCTTGTAAGAGGGTCATAATTTCTCACAGTTGGATACAGAGACTATAATGTATTTTTTTCTTCTCCAGGAAACAGGTTTTTTTTTTTTAAAGTCGTGTTAACCTTTTTTTAAAGTCGTGTTAACCTTAAAAGTTACCTCTGCATCTACTGCACTCATGAAGGAAAGGTCCAATTCCTAATAAAGCGAAAATTCCTCCGTATGAACAGAAAATTAGATTGCTGTGATGTCTGACTTCATCAATTCCTGCAGTCAACTGGGCAAAATCTGGATTTGGCCACTACAGTGGAAAATTCTCTCCTCTGGTTCAAAGTGTGGAAATCTTGGATTTCTGTCTCCTAGACTCTCTTTGAAAAAAGTGGAAGATCAGCTAAATTGGTGGACAATGTCAAGTTTTTTTTCGATAAGTCTATCCTTTCAGCCTATAGAAGGAGTAATTTTCCCCTCAGAATGCATCTAACACAGGCTGGGTCACTCGTCTAAATTCTCTATTGTGCCAGTGTTCTTGGTCCTAAGAAAAATAGTCCACTGATTTCATAGCTCTTAAGGCAGTTCTTTTCTCCCCTCACTGATTCAGATCTTGGTTGATTGAGGGACCTATTACAATGCGGTCGGACCACGACACTGTTTTCCTCACATCAACAGATAGCATGGTGCCAGAGGCAAGGTCTGTTTCAGCTATGTAGCAAGACGGTGTACTGGGCTCAAGATCTCTGGGAGGTCCTCTCTCCATTGCACTCATGATGTGTCAACAATATCATCACCTACAACCTCAGCACAAGAAACTGGGATCAAGAGTAACGGTCTATAGAACCAATCATGTTCATGGTCTACAGAGAAATTTGGAGTGTCCAGATAGACCTTATGGCAAAGAGGAGGAACATGAAGATTTTCAGGTTTGCCTCTCTACACAGGACAGATAGTTCACGTTGAATAGTTGGTCGATCTATCTAAGGGTATTTTTCCAGGCTTGCATTTTTTCTCCTACAGACTGTTCCCAAGACTTCTTCAAAAGAGGTGAATGGACAGAGTAGTGGTTCTGCCAATCTTTCTGTACCGCCCAAACACGAGACAGTTTTCAGGTTGGTGGAGATGACTTAAAGTTTGGAAATCTTCCGATCTCGAAAACACTTTGGAAGACAGGATATCCTGCTGAAAGTGTTGAATAGGTTCTTATTGACGGTAGGACAACTGCATGGTGGATCCTTCATCTCCTGAGTCTTCGTGAGTCAGAGTCCAGTTGTTGTGCATAATCTTCTAGTCGTTCCGCCTCTAACTTTTAAATGAGGGTTTGGGTAGAGTTTCTACATTGTTGTAAGGAACATCATTGTCTTCTAGTTCATTTGGTTCAAATTTACACTTCCTGCAGGAGATTTCCACAGGTTGGGCGTTTCCACATTAAGACCAAATTGTATTCCCTGACTTCTTTCTGAGAACTGATTGGTTTTTGTATATACTGATTAGAAGTTTATTTAAAGCAATGGGTTTCTTAGGCCACCCAGGAAGTTCTGTTTCCTTCCTGGGATCTTTTTTCAGTCTGTCCCCTTTTACTTTGGAGGTGGTTCCTTTTAATATGCTAAATCTTAACCAGCATTCAGGATATATCTTCTTCAGTATTTCTTATATTCCATCAGGTTGAAAGTTGTGTTTCATCCTAAAACTTCAATTCTTTCAGAGTTATCTTTTAGAGCCGTTCATTAGCTCATCCTTTTGTAATTATGCCACCGCCCCGCTGGAACTAGATGGCATATTCTAGAGTTAAAAAAGGACATTTGAGATGTACCAATCAATATCAGCCAAATTCGGAAGATCAGTTTACCTGTAGTCAACTTCTAGGAAAGTTCAAGGGGAATGAAGCCGCTCGTAATTCTATTTCTCATTTTTTTTTTTTTTTTATCATAATGGCCTATGCTTCACTAGTTTTTATTCGCCAGCATCTTTCCCAGTGCATTCCACAAAGGCAATGGCCACTTCATGGGCAGAGAAAGTTCTTGCTTCACCCGAAGTAATCTGCATGGCTGCTTCTTGGTCAACTTTAAGCACCTTAAAAAAAGTCAGGCATTTTCAGGCTAGATGTACTCTCTGCCTCTAAAATTGAGTTGGGGCGTATGTACTTCAAGCTGTCTAGGCATAAGGCCCACCCGACTAGGGATCTTGCTATATCCCATACGTACTGCCACCATATGTCAGAAAAAAACTGAAATTTTTACTCACCGTAAATTCTTTTTTTCTTAATATGGTGGCAGTACAAATCTCCCTCCCTCTAAATTACAATTTTGCTTACAGTGTGTGGCTTAGGTGTGTATTCTTGCTACGACTGAGGTGGGTTTGTCCGGGGAAGCCCTTTATAGGGTAAAGAAGAGGGACTTTTCTTAATTCCTATCTCGCAGATGCTTGTCCCAATTAGGAAGCACAACCCATATGTACTGCCACCATATTAAGAAAAAAAAAGAATTTATGGTGAGTAAAAATTTCTGTTTTCATCTAGACCAATTTATTTTAGTTTGAACACTAACCTATTTTGTGGAACCATATCAATACCTTGGCAAAATCCAAGTATATCATATCTACTGCAACACCCTGATCTATACTTCTATTTACTTCTTTGTAGAATGCAATTAAGTTAGTTTAACACAATCTATGTTTCACTCATGGGTGAATACTGTCAGGCTCTAGACCAGGCATAGGCAACCTTTGGCACTACAGATGTGGTGGACTACATCCCCCAATAATGCTCTTACACCCATAATGCTGGTAAAGCATCATGGGAGGTGTAGTCCAAAACATCTGGAGTGCTGATGGTTGCCTATGCCTGCTCTAGACCATTGTTTACATTAACTTTCTTTAATTGCTGTATCATCTTGGGTCATCCAATCATAATTTTTCTTCATCTTTTTCGTAGCAATATTTTAGATATTTCATGCCATATGTTCCTTATTAATATTTTCTGAAAAACAAGTTATTTAAAATTTATGTCTTTTTTTTTTTTTTAGAATATATGTACTTAAAAATATATATTTATAAAAAAGTGCTGGAACAACACATCTGATCCATGGAGGCCTTACTGCACAATTTGTAGGTCTTAAAGGATCTGCTGCTAATGTCTCAGATACCACAGGGCACATTCAGAGGTCTTGTGGAGTCCATGTTTTGATGCATCAGAGCTGTTTTCAGAGCTGTTTTGTAAAACACAAGGGGGGATATATGCGGTATTAGGCAGGTGATTTTAATGTTGTGGCTGATCAACTGATCAATATTGAGCATATTCCAAATGGGACCAGTGCTTTATTTACCACAGTATAAATTAATTTTAATTGTTCCACTGTACAAAATCACTATGAAACTTAAGTGTGGTTCTTGTAACTTTCCTTCATAGCTTCCTCTCCCTATAAATTTAGAAAAATGCTTAGAACTGCCTTCCTTTAAATATTAATTTACGTGTGTGACATTGTAAGGGCTTTTTAATCAATGTGCCATTTATTTACTTGAAAACAGTTTACAATTTATCTTTGGCAATTATTTTCAATTTTTTTCCCACTAGATAAGCTCTTGGCCTTTTACAGATTTGTCACTGTCCTTGCATGTCTTGAATGATGCCCCTGTCCCTTAAGACTTGAAATAATCACAATGTTTTGTTATCCTTTTCAGTTTACTTGCTTACCCTTTATCTAGTCACATGTGGCTTTATATCTTATCCCCAAAAGCATATATAGATAACCATATTCACTGAACAATCATTAATGTCTGTCAATGTGTTTTCAGCATTTGCCTTTTTTGTAAAGTTTGTTTCAAGCTATGAGATGTCCTTTAGCTGTTTGGAATTATTACTGAATGGGATTATCCAAATATTCATGGGCCTAAATATTATCCCCAAACATTTTTTGCTAGGTCATGTTAATTTGTTATGTTTGTCTGCCATGTTTTTTATTTCAATAATATTGTGAACATTTGAAAAAAGCAGATTAACTTAATTTACATGTCATGCTCAGGTTTACCATTGGAAATTATAGGGGCCCTTTAAAATTGACCGGGCACCCACTCAGACACAAGTTAGTACACACAGATACATTCTCCTAGACACACTCATGAGAGAGGATTTACGTAGGATCCACTTTGTATCTAACAGAAAGCGAAGTCCGTAGAGGGCGGAGCTGGAATGGGAGATATGTTAATGATTTCAAATATTTTGTTCTGTAAAGGATTTCAGTGAGTGAAAAATGGAATAAGAAAACAAGGAAAATATTGTTGCAGATCATTCTCTGTAGCACTCTTATTGGTTGTGTTTCTGTCAAATTCACCCACAAACTGTTCTGAGCTTCTTTGCTCTACTAATCAATATTATATTATACTAGATAACAGGCAATGACAATGACAAACCGTGACAAGACAAGCAGCACAAATAAGTCATTCTTACTTTTATGTGGCACATCAGGACATAAGCTACTGATATTGCCTATTGACCTCCTGGTTCTCATTTTATATGGTTTTCTAACATAACACCTTCAGGACCTTGACTTCCATACACCCCTTAAGGACACATGACATGTGTGACATGTCATGATTCCCTTTTATTCCATATAAGATCAGATTAATAGGTGGGTTTGAAAGTAAAGAGGGCCACTACTATGATAATGAATCTACCATTTAATGGATTTGATCAGGGAGAAAGTGAATTGGTGGCTGATCAACATGGAGACCCCTTTTGATTTGGTGTCAGCTGATGCATGGAATTGGTGCGGGAATTTTCTAATTTGAAATCGTCATGGATCGGTTTGTTTATAGTGTGTCTCTTGTAGGCAACCAATATCACCCTTCAGTCGGGTAATTTCTCTGTACAGTGCGTACCGTTTAAATGGGGCATTAAGCCCTTTAACGTTGTGAGATATTAATCTCATGGTTTGACATGAAGGATGCGTACAACCCCTGTTGGTTCCTGGTTCTGTCCTCCCCGTCCCCCGAACGACCTTATACGAGGCCTCTGCAGAGGAATCAAAGCAGAAAGAGAGAAGAAAATAGAAAAGCAGCAAAGAAAAACTTTCCTTGAGAAGAAAAGAGTACTGGTCATATCGCCCTCTGGCGATCTACAGTGTGTTTTGAGTGTGCTGAGTAATACCCTTCAGCCACCTTGGGGGTTTTGGTTAACACCAAACAGGCAGGTGCGCCACCAAGGCTTGCTCCGCACAGGCGAGATGGCTAGGCATTGCATAACCATACATTATCTATGTCAAACAGTCGGTAAACCAAACATTACAAACATTTCCTATATTGCGGCATGGGAGCTATATTTTCTAAGGTTCTCATTTGCACCTCATTAATTACAGCGTACCCCTCAACTGCTGTCTAAACATTTTCTTGCCCCCCTCAGTTAAGTGCTTGTTCCCTGAGTGCATCCGCTATCACTTGTTATCCCTGCATGAAGTCTAGGGCGTGGGTATCCCCCTCTCTTGAGTGTTCCCAGGCCTGTGTGGAAAACTAAGTCTAATGAACTTCTCGTTGGTGGCCCTTACTTATATATAAAGTGTGTGGGGAGAGGTATATGACCCCCCGAAGCATTATGAGATCTGCGCTAGCTCTGGGCTAAACGACACATGTCGTGGGATCGCGGTCGTTTTTAGGTGCTTTACCCTGCTTGAATGCCTCTCCCAGGGAACTATACAAAGTATTATACATGCTCACAGATACAGGGGCGTCCCCCCACTGCTCGTTATCGTCTGGTTTTGAGTCAAGTCTATCAGACCAACAGTGTTGCGGCATCACTGGGTTAAGGTCCTCCCAGCCCCAAAGGGTTAAACCTTACCCCCCTACAGTGTCTTAGGATTCGGTGAGGGCGCAATGTAAATTGCTGTGTGTAGCCAGATCTGTCAGTCTGCTTGTGTGAATCAGGCAAGGGTTCAGATATGGGCTGATCATTAACTTTGAGAATTGTGAGGCCCCATGAACCCCACCCGCCTTTGGAGCCTTGGGAAAAGTGAGTCAGTATCAGACTATACATCTTAGGCCTGTTGCGACCCCATTCGGTAGTAGGATTTCGCCTGTAGACGTACACTTTGAGGTTTTTAACTCTAGTAGTATTTACTCCTCAGTGCTCAGCGCTTCACTGTTGGTAGGCCCATGTCGACATCTGTCGGTGTTAGGAATTTGCGTATTTACATGCATGTTGTGGTTTGTTGTGTGGCTGTAGTGGCAGTCCAGCCACTCTTGTTAGTGTTTCGCTGGTTGCCATTCTTGGGGTAGGCGCAGTGGCCTGTCAGGACTAGATGGTTAGCTCTCAAATGGTATGTCCCATTGTTTCAGCATAGTGTACCCTTCCTCTGGGTTTTTCACTTGGTGAGTTTGCCCATTCCTGTTTATCAACAGACATGTGGGGAACCCCCACTATGTAAGCCACCTGTTGTTTCCGAAGTGCCGCAGTGATGGGAGTGAAACTCTGTTTCTGTGCCAAGGTAGCAGGCGAGATGTCTGCAAAGATTTGGATCTGTGCATAAACGCCCCGTAATTCCTTTGCACTACTGGCTTGTAGTATGGCCTCTTTAATGTGGTTATAGTGGACTCTAAGAAGCATGTCCCATGGTGCAGTTAGTGGGGCTACCCGTGCTTTCGCCACCTGGTGTATCCTGTCAAGAAGGAACATGTCCGCCGGCATATCTGGGCACAGTGTGTGAAACAACCCCGTAGCATAAGAGGACAGGTCACTCACTGCCGTGGACTCCGGCATGCCGCGGAGATGAAGATTGTTCCTGCGTAAGCGTTCTTCAAGGTCGGTTAATTTTGCTTCATGTGCTGTCAGCCGGTCTTCCATTTTCAGCAGTTGGTCAGCCACCAAGTTGTGAGCGATGGCGAACTCGTTCAGTTTGGACTCAAGGTGCGAGGTACAGGAGCCAATGTCTTGTATTTCTTTTTTCAGGTCCTGTATGGATGTTTGGAATTTGGCAATTAGTTGCTCAGATTGCGGGTTGAGCATCGTTTGGAGCAGGGTAGGGATCAGTAGAGTTTCCTCATCCCAATATGTGTGGCTTTCCCTGCCTTCCCGGCTGCCATATTGGAGGCCTTCCTGTTCTGCTTGCGATTTCGCCAGTGTTTTGGCCAAAAGATGGAGGAATTATCCCCTTGTCTCTTCCCTTTTGGGTAGGACATCTTCCTAGTCGCCGTTGTCGTCAATTAGTAGTTTTTTTCTGGCCCGTTTTGCTGCCAGCCTGCCCGGAGCGCTGCTCTTATGCGGCCATTCCGCTCGGCATCGACTCCGCCCCCTAACTGTACATTTTTTTAAAGTGCCGGGAGTGACCCTCAAATTTTTTGGCACATAAGAAAATAAAAATAACACTTTTTGAACTTCATGTAGGTTTGAACATTTCTAGTATATTCTGTTATACATTTCTTATAAATATATATCGAAAAACAAAACCTATTATTCCGATTCACACGTAGGACCTAATACAGTTTATGAACTGGAACCATCATGTTCAGCAGTCCAATCATAGCTTCAAGAATACAGTATTAGACATTCTGCTAGTCTGCTAATCAGAGTACATAATGACTGATTTCATTCGGTTGTATTGCTCCATTTGATACACTTCCAACTACCATTTTAGCTTTGCCTCATTTATTTAGGAAAGTGGTTGTGTGGAGCATGTGAAGAGAAATGACTTTGACATAAACAGAAGTATCAGAGTATGCTATGAATGTCTAGTCTAATAAAACAAAATTGGCTGATATATTTGAAAAAATGATTAAGTATTAGCAGGTTTCATATTAAAATGGATGCATAAAAGCAGGAACACTATGCATGCAATAATATGAAAATGCAGAACAGCTAATACAAGCAGTTAATAATGTGTAGGTATAATTAATCTTAAATATACTAAAGCTAGAATTCAGATCCATGACTTTGTCAAATAGTGTTATATTTTTATTGAGCTCTTAATAACATTTCTAATTAACATACACTGATCAGCTACAACATTAAAACCACTGACAGGTGTTGGAGTAATCAGAGTTTGCAAGAATGATCTGCAAACTTTCTTTGTCTTAGGGATGAGCATAACCACCTAGCAAAGCTAGTTGGTATGCAGCAGCCTTCCGGAGTTAAATGCCAGAGCTGAAAAAAATGCTTGCGCTGTGCTCTTGCATATCAACACCGTTTCAGCCAATCCGATAATCAGGAGAGCTGTGCTGAGCGCGGGAATCCTGATTACCTCAGATTTTTTAAATTGGGAAACTGCGGATGGTTAGCTCATCCCATGAAGCACTAAGAATATATATTACCCAAAGGGTAGAGAAACTTAAACATCTAAACAAAAAAAAGAATTCAAGAACCCAATAGTAAAGGGGAACAAGAAAATATTTAATAGGTCGCAAAGACATATGAGATGGACTTGAAAACTTTTGTATAATGCACACAGCTAAACAGATAACAAGGCAACAATGTATAAGCTTAAGAAAGTATTCAATAGACACTGAAACTGGAACATCGTAAATTGCAACAAAATATGTTCTGTAAAGATAAATTAAATGTTGTAACAAGTTTCTGAAAGCAGGTTCTTAATGCAGGGAGCCCATGAGAATTCCATATTGCCGATACTACTAGCATCCAATCTTCCTACTTAGGTGAATCCTTGGTTTGTTGGTCTTGTCTTTGAGTACAGTTATAGTCTGCAAAAAACAGAAAGCAGTTAGAAATAGGCTGAATAACCACAAGATAACCTTATGTAAAGAAAAACAAACTACCACCAGCAGGCAAAACCCTTACACTAGGAGAGGGTGGGATGGGCGCTATTACTAGGTGGTTATGCTCATCCCTAAGACAAAGAAAGTTTACAGATCAAAGATTCCAGCAAACTCTGATTTGTCCTCCGGGAGGTGTTACCACCTAGCAGACCTAGTGGGTAGAATAGTACACACCTAGTAGTGGTCCCAAGAAACTGAAGGCGTTCAACTTCTGATGGCCTCCAGTAAAATCTAACAAAGGTTTTACTGGACAACCACCTTGCAGCTTTCAAGATAATAGGGAGGGGAAGGCCCTTTGCTGCTACTTTAGTAGCCGAGGTGCCCCTAATTGAACACCAAAACATCAATACCAGTCAAAGACATGGTGGAAAGTATCCAATCTCTAATTGTATTAACCTTGGCTGGACGAAAAGGAT
The DNA here is from genome assembly GCA_933207985.1 of Pelobates cultripes. NCBI lineage: Eukaryota > Metazoa > Chordata > Amphibia > Anura > Pelobatidae > Pelobates > Pelobates cultripes. The sequence goes on from OW240915.1 coordinate 82,262,267, forward strand.
TCCTTGATGTAATAAATAATTGACTGATATAATTTCTAAATGCAGCAGAAAGGTCAAGGTACGATTGTAACAGACTGACTAAACATAAAAGCCTGGTTCGGAAGGATCTTGAACCAAATACAATTCCACCGGACCTGGGGAATATGAAATGTTTTTTTGTCTCCCTTTTAGTATAATATGGAACCCTTCCGGGGTCCATGACAACCATGGTTCTGAAATATGGATTTGTGTTAACTTAGCTCCTGTAGCTGCCATGGCCAAAGCCAGCAGAGAGGCCAATTTAATATCAGTCCATCTTAAAGAAATTTTAGCATTATACAAAGAATTAAGAAAATGTTATAAGAGTTTTACAACCCAAGTAGATGTGTAACATGGAGTATATGGGCAGCAGACTGATAACCCTTTTAGTAATCTCAAATACAGGGCATCCTGAGTAAGGTTAGGGATAAGGAAATTTAAAGCAGATCCATAGGTCTTGATGGTACTGACCGCTAAAGCAGAATGGAACTTAAGGGTAAAAATGTTACCCCTTAAGGACCGCGGACATATGAGAGCCGTTCGAAAAAAGATCTTCTCACTGACCTGGATACCCCACTGGCTATCACTTGAGGAGGGAGAATTAAAGGAGAATAACCCCCCCATTTATACTCAGTGGGAGGCACCCTAAATACGCTTATATTCTTTGGAATATGTGAGTGCATACTTTTCATCAGTGGTTTTATAGTGTGTAGCAATATTTGCACTATGTTTTGTCCTCTATTGTAGGTACATCAGCAGAATCCCAAATATCCTATCAATTATAAAGTAGAATCATCGTAGACTGGTGTTAAAGGTTTAATTTCCCGATAATCTTTGCCAGATCTCTCAAGGACCAACTCTGGTGCCTGCAAGATAGTCCATCTGAGAAGCAAGGAATTCCCTATCTGGGTAGCATGAGCAGGATGTCGTTTAGACAGTACAGATACATGTGACTTTTTAGACTGACATGGGCTATCACTGATTTCATTATTCTGGAGAATGTGTATGGTGCATTGGATAGGCCAAACACCATAACAGTCCTCTGCCACACCTTTCCTTTCCACCGAAACCTGAGGAAAGACCCGGCTATAGGGACTGAATGGAAAGCATTTAGGTCTAACATTATGCAGAAAAATGTTTTCTGTACTAAGCCTGGAAAATCTGATAAACCCTCTATCCTGAACCTTTTTCTTTAGATGAAAGCATTCAGAGACCTCACATTTAGAACCGGTCTCCAGAAATTTTGGGTTTGGGAACAACGGACTGACCCATCCTGAAATAGACATGTCTGTCAACTTTATCTTACCATGATTTAAAGCTAGGGAAAGGGAAGCATCTAGCACTGGGTTTACCTCTTTGCCGGGTGCAAACCTCTAAACTGTGAACCTTAAAAGGGGGAGTTGTAAACCCCTTTGAAAAATCTTTACAACCCAATTGGCTAAAGAAATATTCTTCCAATATAGTGGCGTGTGAGGAGGCGCACTTACCTGAAGCATAGGTTTTCTCTTGGAAGCTGGACCACCTCTGGCATGAACTCCTCTGCCACCGCATGGGAGCTTTTGTTTTTCACTAAAGTGGCGGTACTGGGCCTGGTGAGAGGCTTCTCGGGATGCTCCTGCAACCCAATGGGGGTGACCCTCTGTCCGAAAGGACTTCTTGTAGCCATAAAAAGGTATTTTTGAGCTCTGAAAAGGATTTCCTTGCCTTATAACAGCCTTTAACCTCCTAAATGAAGGAGGGACCGAAAAGGTAAGAATCCTCCAAATTTGTGAACTCATGTGATCTAGGGGCTAGGTCAGACATGAAGCCAGTGGGTTCTGTGAATGTTTGAGATGTAATTAAAGGATTGGCCAATAATTAGCACTGCCCTGCCGGACGCATTCAATAAAGCCATTTTAAATGCCAGCAAAGATGAAGCAGAAGGTTTCTGAGCATTGCCTTCTTTTTCTGCTTTATCCACCATTAGTGATGTACCGAACGGTTCGCTGGCGAACAGTTCCTGGCGAACATAGCATGTTCGCGTTCGCCACGGCGGGCGAACATATGCGCGGTTCGACCCGCCCCCTATTCGTCATCATTGAGTAAACTTTGACCCTGTACCTCACAGTCAGCAGACACATTCCAGCCAATTAGCAGCACAGCCTCCCTAGCAGACCCTCCCACCTACCGGACAGCATCCATTTTAGATTCATTCTCAAGCTGCATGCTTAGTAAGAGGAGGGAAAGTGTAGCTGCTGTTCATAAGATAGGGAAAAGCATAGCTAGGTTAGGGATAAGGGTATGCTTTTTTTGGATTTTTTTTCTTCTATGTAATGTAAATGCACTTAGTTGTCTGCCAC
>OW240915.1:82270412-82290299 GCA_933207985.1 Pelobates cultripes
CATCTCTGGAAGGGGACGATTGCCTAAACGGTTTTAACCCCTTGTGTGCTGAAATGGTCCGTTACAAATAAAATAGAATGTAGAGATATAAACCTTTTTATCCTGTAACTGGGTGCTTGCAATCAGTATGGATACATCATATAGAGGAGGGGAGTAATGAAACAATGTTTCTATTTCCCCTCCTCATTTGCATCATGTGCCTTGGCTGTGCCAGGACTGAACATATCTAGGTATTAGAAAACTGAGCATCATGTGACAAAACGGTTTACACAACTTATAGTTGTTTTTCAATGTTTTATTCTGTAATGCAATGTCCATGGAGACCCTGACACCCTTTTCCATCTGTTGTATTTTTACCACTCTGTTATAGTCACCATTTCACAGTGATGCAATCTCTCCATCACTTTTAATGTTAGAAAAGTGTCCCTTCTATTTTTTTCCACGACTCTACATTTGGTGGCCTTTTGTGAAAATTATATTTCTGCAAAAAGTGGCAGAATTTAGACAGCAAAAATCTGACATGTTTTAAACACTGTTTAGAACAATTGAATAAATACAGTCACTCAGAGACCAAAAATTAAACACTTTCAAAACTCCCTGATAAATCTTCCCCATAGTATGTTACTGTGTGTGGCTGTGTCTGTTACGAGGCTATAATATCACTTTATATGACAGTGACGGTGCTCCTACCCTGGAACAGAAAAAAAAAAACCAAGACATTTAAAGGATAACAGCAGTGTTAGCAAAGTCAGAAACAACCAAACTGGACAGTGGATTGTAACATACAATGGGGTTAATTACTAAGGCCACAATTTAATATTTTTGGATTAACTTTTAAAATGTTTTTTTTATATTAAAATATATATATATATATATATATATATTAAAAAATACATCAATATATCAGAAATATGAAAATATTAAAAATTGTTACAGAATATTAAAACATTTTAAAAGTTTATCCAAAATTACGAAATAATTTGAATAGCTTATCCAAAAAAATATGAAATCAAGGCTTAAATTGAAAGTTGCAGAGAACTAACAAGGGAATCGCGAGATTTCGAAGATAATAGTCAGCATAGTCAGAAATGTTCTTCACCACTCCCAGTTTTGTAAATAAGAACCAACAAGTATGTTCTGAAATTTTCCCTCAGGCATAAACTCAGGTCTAGATTATATGCCGTGTTTATATTCCAGATTCTGTGTGCAAGTACTTGCTCGAGGGTTTCAGCTGTTCCACACTCCACTGGAACAGATCAAGGTAATTCCTACACCCTGCTCCAGGGGATTTTATATAAAACAAAAAAGGCCAACCCCCAGAGTGACTAAGGAGGGGGGAGCATGACTGCTGCCCGGAGAGGTTGGCATGGTAATCAAATTGGTTACATTATGTTGTATCAGAGTTAGGTACCAGGAATTCTTGGAGAACTCACCAGACAATTGGAGCACAGCCAAGGGATCCTGGTGGTGCTTTTTCCCGCTCTCCCTCCCCTTTAGGTGGGATGATAGGATTTAATTCTTGGTTGGTTGGTTGGTTGTTTGTGTATTTAATTGTTTTCTTCTTTTGTCACAGCTGCAGGTTCCCTGTGCCAGCAAAGTTATTAAAAGGACCCTGCCCGGGCGGCCTTAGGGTTTCACAGCCTGATTTTGTGAATCACGAATGGCAGGCTGAAGAGGCTCTAGTTAAAGTTATAATGTGAGCTGTCTGCTGGGTCAAACCCTTAGAAATAAAGCTGTGGCCGTTGCACTTAGCCACTAAATTGTGTTGTGTTAATTATTGGTGGGGAAGGGGTAATGTGAGTAGGTTTCAGAGGAGTCAGCAGTCAAGTGATCTGTCTTTTGTAGTGGTTACAATTTCTCTGAAATAGTAGCTAATGTTTATATACACTGAACAAAATTATAAACGCAACACTTTTGTTTTTGCCTCCATTTTTCATGAGCTGAACTCAAAGATCTGAGACTTTTTCTATGTACACAAAAGGCCTATTTCTCTCAAATATTGTTCACAAATCTGTCTAAATCTGTGTTAGTGAGCACTTCTCCTTTGCTGAGATAATCCATCCACCTCACAGGTGTGGCATATCAAGATGCTGATTAGACAGCATGATTATTGCACAGGTGTGCATATCAAGGCTGATTAGACAGCATGATTATTGCACAGGTGTGGCATATCAATGCTGATTAGACAGCATGATTATTGCACAGGTGTGGCATATCAAGATGCTGATTAGACAGCATGATTATTGCACAGGTGTGGCATATCAAGATGCTGATTAGACAGCATGATTATTGCACAGGTGTGGCATATCAAGATGCTGATTAGACAGCATGATTATTGCACAGGTGAACACTACAAAATAAACTGGGATGATTATTACTTTGATCTAAAACATGACCAGATCTACCCTTGTTTAGTACAATAAGTCCCTCATTAACGTTGTACAGCACTGAGGTATGCTCATAGTTAATTTGTTCTCCGGATGTTTTATCTTTCGTGTTGTACACCTAATTGAACAAAACACAAAATTGTACTTTTTATGTTTTTATCAGACACTTTGTATTCTAACATCCACTGTCTTTGTTGGAAGAAGTATGTGAACCTTTATAGTTAGTATCTCCTGTCTTAGTTGGGCCAGATATGTCCATTCCCTGTTACTCCATCCGATAGTTTAGCTTAGGAATCTGTTAGCAATTCCGTTTTAAGGAACTTCTCGCAGTTTTAGTTTTCTGGGCTATCCGGCATGACCTCCTCGTTTCATGTTAAAAATATTCATCATAGCATCGATCAGGAAATTGTTTGGCAGCAAACTAATTTCACTCCATATAAAAATAATACAATCAATTATGTGTAGAATTTATATGCAAACATATCAAATAAAATAGTGACTATGGTGCTTGTTCCGTTAAGTGACTAGGGGAATATTCCCTTAAAGCTAGATATATTGGGGGAAAAAAATTGTTAGAAAACAGAATTGCCATTGGCGAGACATCAGCCTCCAAAACTGTGAGACAAAGACTGAATTATTGACTCATCATACGGTTTAATCATTTTGTCACAGTGCTTTGTTTCGGGAACAATATATACCATCGAGAAGTTCTTTGTAAACCTAGAGTTCGGAAATAATCTATTCTTCCACGAGAAGCGATTTCTCCTGTGCAAATAATTTTATTTAGATAACCGCTCTGGAGATGTAGCTTGAATCATTTATCAGTGTTGGGAGAAATGGTCACTCTTTATTCTGTTTTCTAGAAACCTGATTGAATGATTTGGATTATTATTATTATTATCATCGCCATTTATATACCGCCAACAGATTCCGTAGCGCTTTACAATATTATAAGAGGGGGGATTTAACTATAAATAGGACAATTACAAGAAAACTTACAGGAACGATAGGTTGAAGAGGTCCCTGCTCAAACGAGCTTACAGTCTATCGGAGGTGGGGTGTAAAACACATTAGGACAGGAAATAGCAGTCAAAAAAGGTGGGAGTGAAGCAGGGCTGGACGAGAGAGTAAATTGCTGCCCTATAGGAGAGAGCAAGAGACAGGTATGTAAGGTAGAGGTTACTCTGGGAGGCCATAAGCTTTCCTAAAGAGATGGTTTTAAGGCACTTCTTAAACGATTGAAGACTAAGGGAGAGTCTGATTTTGGTAGGCAGGCTATTCCATAGGAAGGGAGCAATGAATTTCTGTTAAGTTGCCATTAAAAGTTTACAACCTAGAATCACCAGAGAATACCTAAAGTTTTATTTGAAATTCTACCCACTCTCTAAAAGTCATCTACTTCTAAAGACATGTGATGTATATAGCCTGGTCTGTTGATAGCGTCGATTGAAAATACCTTAACGGGTCTAGACTCGGTGCCCAGAAGGTGTCAAAGTACTTGTGGATAAAAGGTCTCTTTCTGGACAAGATCCATTGTAATATGTTAGATTGTAAGAGCCTGTTTAAATATGAGATTGGCCAAAATATTCATTTATGTAAACACATTGTCTCCGTTCTGATATCCAACTGCAAAAATTGCCACTATGTTCTAATAACCACTGTGACGAGACCAATCTCGCCACATTGCATTGGAGAAGCCTGGTTGCTCGCCTGCTGCCTTTGGACTATGGCCCCCTGTTAAAAGACATCTTTTTTACCTGCAGAAAAGCTTCATTCGTGCTTTTCTGCCTGGGGTTCGGTAGATTTGTTTGAATGTGTTATACCCCAGATGGGAATCCCATGGAGCCCATTAGTATGAAACTGACTGTAAAGACTTTGGCTCCATGGCGATTAAACTGTATTCGTGTGGTCTGAGCGCCATTCGCTTAATAATGTGCGCTCGGACCTGAGCTATCTGGGGATATGTTACATGTCTGTGTTTTATGTAATAAATGTGACTTTATGTATTTAAAATGTTTTGTGTCTTTTTGCAACCATGTGCTTAATGGAGTCTTGTGTCTGTCCTGGGAGATAATTGAATTACTCTCCAGGATAGAAGACTCTGAAACTGGTTTGGGCCAGAAAGCCATGCTTCATTTAGTCACAAAGGACTTTTTACTAACTTTTGAACCCCTGGTCTGATTCATGCCATTTTTTTAATATGTTGTTCCCCTGAATGGATTGATTGTGAATATGTAATTTTATGTGAATGTGATGTATGGTTTTAGAGTTATGAAAGTTGGGTAGAAAGTATGTTTTAACTGTATGTATAATTGAGTTTCCTCTCAGGATAAGGGGAGAGAATATGTGGGATGTAACTGTGATGTGATTGGTTGTTTTATACCTCCCTGTGGGCGGTCCTGTATTTACAAGACTGTAATAAAAACCAGGCTGGGTGTGCCAGCACCTCAGACCACTGCTTGACCCTCAACACGGAGCCTTGTCTCGTTCTTGGGGGGATTCACTGTATGCTGTTAGAGACTGATTGCCAGGAGTGTATGCTGATTGTCTGCTTTTCCTGTTCGTCTGCTAGCTGCTATTTGGGAGGTTCCAGTTCGGGAGTTGGAGTGCTATTTTGTATCCAGTCCAAGAGTTTGGTGTTCTGCAGTAGCTGTGCCTGTATCTCTGGAAAGGGGGCCGATCGCCTAAACGGTTTTTACCCCTTTTGTGCAAAACGGTCCGTTACAATTGGTGGCAAGCGGCGGGATCGTTCCTACAGCCAGAAGGACAGCTACAGGAGACACCATTCCGTGGATTTTACAATCTGAGGGCAACGCATGTCTCAGTACAGCGACCCTGACAGCAACAGAATGGAACCAGCAGTGGAGTACAGATACTCTGTACAGGAATTTGACCGTATGATGTGGTTGCGGCTGAACTTCTTCGGACCTAATCCAGCTGAGAAATCCATGAAGTTCATGAGGAGTCTAGTATTCAAGACTCTGCTGTACCGGGCAGAGGGTGACGGTCAGCTGCCACGGTGGGTGGACCTCCACCGGCAGCTACAGTTGCGGGACAGAGAGAGCACAGTCTCCTCTCCCCAGCGGCAGTGTGATATGCAGGGAATTGGGAGCCCAGTCTCCATTCCCCAGCGGCAGTGTGATATGCCGGGAATTGGGAGCCCAGTCTCCATTCCCCAGCGGCAGTGTAAAGTGCAGGGAGAGGAGAGAAGCGTCCTCCCTCCCCAGCGGCAGGCTGAGTTACAGGGGGCAGAGGTAGTTGTTCCTGCCCCCCAGCAGCAGAGTGATATGCCGGGAAGGCAGTGTGAAGTGCAGGGAGAGGAGAGCAGCGTCCTCCCTCCCCAGCCGCAGGCTGAGTTACAGGGGCAGAGGTAGTTGTTCCTGCCCCCCAGCAGCAGAGTGATATGCCGGGAAGGCAGTGTGAAGTGCAGGGAGAGGAGAGCAGCGTCCTCCCTCCCCAGCGGCAGGCTGAGCTACAGGGGGCAGAGGTAGTTGTTCCTGCCCCCCAGCAGCAGCGTGATTTTTGGGGAATTGGGAGCCCAGTCTCCATTCCCCAGCGGCCGAGTGATGTGCCGGGAATTGTGAGCCCAGTCTCCATTCCCCAGCGGGAGATACAGCAGGGAATTGGGAGCCCAGTCTCCATTCCCCAGCGGCAGAGTGTCCTACCGGGAATAGAGAGCCCAGTCTCCTTTCCCCAGCAGCAGGACACTGTATTGGGAGCGGAGACAGTCGGTCTCCCTCCACCGAGGATGAAAGTATGTATGGGAGAGGAGCTTGCTACCACCTCTCCCCAGCTGCGGATCATTAATGAGCAGGGAATAGAGAGTTCTATCATTAATGGGCAGCGGCAGAGTGTTCTATCGGGAGAGGAGCCTGTTACCCCCTCTCCCCAGCGACAGCTTAGAGTATCCAAAGGGGAGACAGTCGGTCTCCCCCTCCAGCAGCAGAGCTGTGTAACCAAAGGGGAGACAGTCGGTCTCCAGCAGCAGGACTGTGTATTTAAAGGGGAGACAGTCGGTCTCCCCCTCCAACAACTTTCAGGCTTCAATGGCTACCCTCCCAGTAAGCGCTGGCAGCAGAGACAGAGTGCCGCTGGTCTCTGCGCAGCCTTTCCCCGCAGTCCGGCGTGCCGTACCCAGCACAGCCGTGGTGAGGCACCTGAACATGGACAAGCTTCTCCTTTACCCAGGTGTAGTAACCATTTATTGTGGGTGGGCTGTGCTGTTGATTATGTTTTGTGGGTGGGCTGCTGGACTAACAAGGGCACTGACCGGCAGGAGGTCAGATACCCTGTTAGTCTGTTTGGAAAAGGGGAGAGATGTGACGAGAGCAATCTCGCCACATTGCATTGGAGAAGCCTGTTTGCTCGCCTGCTGCCTTTGGACTATGGCCCCATGTTAAGACATCTTTTGAAAGAAGCTTCATTCGTGCTTTTCTGCCTGGGGTCAGTAGATTTGTTTGAATATGTTATACCCCAGATGATCCCATGGAGCCCATTAGGCATGAAACTGACTGTAAAGACTTTGGCTCCATGGTGATTAAACTTTAATATTTGTGTGGTCTGGCCATTAAAACTAATAGTAATGGCATTTCGGACCTGAGCTATCTGGGGATATGTTACATGTCATGTTTTGTAATAAATGGCAGGCTTTATGTATTTTAAGTGTTTTGTCTTTTTGCAACCATGTGCTAGTAGGTGTCTCTGGGAGTCAGTGGGTACTCTCCAGGATGAAGACTCTGAAACGTTTGGGCCAAGAAAGCCATGCTTCATTTAGTCACAAAGGACTTTTTACTAACTTTTGAACCCCTTGTCTGATTTGTGCCATTTTTTAATATGTTGTTCCCCTGAATGGATTGATTGTGAATGTGTAATTTAATGTGAATGTGATGTATGGTTTTAGAGTTATGAAAGTTGGGTAGAAGTATGTTTTAACTGTATGTATAATTGAGTTTCCTCTCAGGATAAGGGGAGGGAATATGTGGGATGTAACTGTGATGTGATTGGTTGTTTTATACCTCCCTGTGGGCGGTCCTGTATTTGCAAGACTGTAATAAAAACCAGGCTGGATGTGCCAGCACCTCAGACCACTGCTTGACCCTCAACACAGAGCCTTGTCTCGTTCTTGGGGGGATTCACTGTATGCTATTAGAGACTGATTGCCAGGAGTGTATGCTGATTGTCTGCTTTTCCTGTTCGTCTGCTAGCTGCTATTTGGGAGGTTCCAGTTCGGGAGTTGGAGTGCTATTTTGTATCCAGTCCAAGAGTTTGGTGTTCTGCAGTAGCTGTGCCTGTATCTCTGGAAAGGGGGCCGATCGCCTAAACGGTTTTTACCCCTTTTGTGCAAAACGGTCCGTTACAACCACTTATATTGTTTCCCACAGCTAGGAGGTCCACTCACAGCAGCACAGAACGGTTGTGGTCCAATGTCAGAACAGCACAGGCACATGGAGCAACCAAACTTACAGAACCAGAGAGAGGGGAAACATGTTACATTTGTTAAAAATCAGATTAAAAGAACTGCCAATCATCTTTGGATAGCCCAAGATTCCCCGTCTGACTTGTTTCCTCAATTCCAAATTTCTCCTTGATCCTCTTCAGTCTGGCTTCCGCCCCCTCCACTCTACTGAGACTGCTCTTATTAAAGTCACTAACTATCTAATTACAGCTAAATCCAAGGGCCACTACTCCATACAAATTCTTCTTGACCATGGTCTCCTTTTCCAAACTCTTCAATCATTTGGTCTCTGTGACACAGTCCTCTCTTGGTTTCCTTCCTATCTCTCCCAACGCTCATTCAGTGTCTCCTTTTCTAATGATACCTCCTCCCTCCTCCTCCTCCCAAGGCTCTGTACTTGGTCTCCTTCTATTTTCTCTTTATACTGCCTCTCTTGGCAAACATATTACTTCATTTGGATTCCAATACCACCTGTACGCTGATGACACTCAGATATATCTCTCCTCCCCGGACCTCTCCCCTGCCATCCTGCAACATGTCACTGCTTGCCTTTCTTCCATCTCTGATTGGAAGTCCTCCCGCTTTTTGAAACTCAATTTCTCTAAAACTGAACTTCTTTCCTGCTACCAATAATGATCCTTCCTCCCTCGCTCTCCCTTCAAGTTGGTGGTACCAACATCAGCCCATTCTTGCAAGCGTGCTGTCTTGGTGTTATATTTGATTATGGCCTCACATTTGAGCCTCACATCCAGTCTGTTACCTAATCTGTAGATTCCATCTTAAAAACATAGCCCGCATCCGCCCCTTTCATACGCAAGATGTTACCAAGGAGCTTGTCCATGCTCTAGTAATTTCCCGCATGGATTATTGTAACCCTCTCCTAATTTGTCTTCCCAGGGGCTGTATTGCCCCTTTACAGTCTGTAATGAATGCTGCTGCCAGACTTATTTTCCTCTCTAATCGGTCCTCTCACACCTCACCCCTTTGTCAGTCCTTACACTGGCTTCCTGTATCCTACAGGAGTCAATTAAAAGTGCTAACCCATACCCATAAAGCACTGAACAATTCTAGCCCCTCTTATATCTCTTCACAGATCCATAGGTATGCCCCTTCTCGGTCTCTCTGCTCAGCCTGTGACCATTGCAGGACTTCTCGTGGGTGGCTCTTTTCGTATGGAAAGCTCTCCCCTAGTCTTCAATCTTTTAAGAAGTGCCTCAAAACCCATCTCTTAAGGAAAGCTTATGGCCTCCCAGAGTAACCTCTTGCTCTCTCCTATAGGGCAGCACTCTACTCTCTCCTCCAGCTCTGCCTCACTCCCACCTTATTTGATTGCTATTTCCTGTCCTTTTGTGTTTTATACCCCACCTCCTATAGTCTGTAAGCTCGTTTGAGCTGGGTCCTCTTCAACCTATCGTTCCTGTAAGTTTTTGTGATTGTCTCATTTATTGTTATTCTCCCCCTCTGATAATATTGTAAAGCGCTACGGAATATGCTAGCGCTATATAAATACCAGTAATGATAATAATAATGGTTCCTTCAGGACATTCTCAGTATGAGGATGAAGTGTAAATGGAAATCCCCACACATAACAAACGTGTGTGATTTGGGCCTGACATCCAGACAGGGTGGGAAGGGGGGGAAATATAAATAAAATGATTGTCAAGCGTAGCCTTTCAGCTGCTCAGACTACAAGTCCCATGATGCTCAGTGAGTTCCTGTCTGCATTGACGCAGCAGGAGTGATTAGAGATGCCATCCTGCCATGTCCGGGCCTGTCTTCTTAACAACAAACAGAAAAGCCAAAGCCTCCCCTGGGGTGAAAGGGCTCCTGGTTAATGTACTGTGAGAACAAAATTGCATCCCAAAAGAAATAAACAGCACAGGCTACTGCTTAACACAAACTCCTAGGGTATTAAAATATGCACAAATCATGCCTCATTTCATGCACACGGATTCCCTATTCTGCAACCCTCGTTTTTAACGTTTTATTCTAAAGATGAATTTCACAGCTGACGGATGCCCAGCTTGAAGTAAGGCTCACAGCACCATCTATTGGCAACAAGTAGTACTACCATGTGTACAGCGATGCACAGATTCAATGATTCCTATCAAAGAACAAAAAATGTTATTAGTATAATTTTATATATCTAAACAAATGAAACAGTTTATTACAGCTCCAGGCAGAACAATGTGCTGCAGTATGGTCTTGTTTCCTTTATTTCCTGTTGTACCATCTATTATTCAGCATCTTTATCCTGGTTATGGCTCTGTTTGTAGATTTGATCCAGTAAATTAAATCATCCACGGAAATTTCACCTGATCTTTTAGCTCCGCTGCCTTCAAACACAACGGGTATTATCTGCCATGTGTTATACACTGACAGCAGAGAATAGGGACAGAAATAGCGTCCAGTGCCAAGATTCGCGTTGAGCGGAGTCTAAACTCCACGTTAACCCCACGTTACGCTATTTGCAAAAAATAGTGTTGTGTTTATTTGAAATGTGTATGAAGCACATAGGGGTAAGTCAGAAGGACATTTTTGGACAAATGTTCATGGATGCTTACAAACAGAAAAGGGTGTAAAATTCATACAATTTGAATTGTTTTTGTTTTGTTAATTGTTTTTGGTAAAATGATTTAGAGATTATATAGTATCCGTTATCAGGCTCTGAAATATTAGCAAAGAAGCACAAATGTAATTTGACACCTGCAATAGGTGCAAAAAAATAACCTAAAAGTGAAAATATAGTCCAGAAAATGAACAGATTGTTACGCTGGACAGACACGCCTCATGTGAGTTCCTCACTAATATTGACTGTTTAATCTAGATTTTAGCCTATTTGGCAGCTGGTCTCTTTTCTAGGGAGTCTCCCTGGTTTCTGAGGACGTGTTTCCAGAGACCTGGATCGTGGCATGTGAGGCCTGGTGTACATCATGGACAGCAGAGGAGACTAATCTCCTGCCATGTCCCAGGTGATATTTCAGTCTCAGCCCTGCACCCCGCCATCCCCCTGAACCAGTAGGGGTTGTCCTGGTCCCCACCAGCTAGGCTTTCCTCTTGTGTAGGCATCTCCAGATGGTCTTACTAGTAGGCCTGTGCAGGAGATCCTACTTCAAGATGGCCACCAACCACATGCGTCTTAAGAATATAGAGGAGCAGCCTGTGACATCAGTCATCATTGTACCGGGACCATATAAACTCTGCCCTTGTCTCTAGCAGTTATTTTGATAACAGTTGGCCTCCATTTTCCCTAGAGTTGATCTACCTTGGGCTAGGATTAGGTGTGACTGGGTTTGCTGTTGAGAGTTATTAAACTGTCTGTTTGTGTATGTCTGACACGTCTTGTGATTTACCAGATGTCTCTTATGTCTACATCACCCTGTGACTATTAAAAGTGCAGGGTGTGTATTATTGTTCTGGGCTCTCCTGTTCTGCTGATGTTCTCTACCAGCTAGGTGGATTTGGCGTTTGCACATCGCCACTTGTTGTCTGTTAACGATTTAGACAGCCTTTATCGCACCATCTGCTGGTTGTGAAGATCTTGAAACAGTTCTGTTTACTACCTGAATGGCAAGGCTAGTTAATTTGCATATTCAGGTAGATTTGCATATTATGGTTTATGAAGGCAGGAGATGTGATTATTGCTAGTCTTTCTCACCCACTTACTGTATAAATATTGTATTGTATTATTACCAGTGCTAGTATAATTCCCCATATGGTTTTGTTATATGTATTGGATTGGATGTGATGTTTAGAAAGCACTAGATACACAGAAACATAGAATGTGACGGCAGATAAGAACCATTCGGCCCATCTAGTCTGCCCAATTTTCTAAATACTTTCATTAGTCCCTAGCCTTATCTTATAGTTAGTATAGCCTTATGCCTATCCCACGCATGCTTAAACTCCTTTACTGTGTTAACCTCTACCACTTCAGCTGGAAGGCTATTCCATGCATCCACTACCCTCTCAGTAAAGTAATACTTCTTGATATTACTAGGCCTGAGAAACAAATTACTGGCATTAATGGGTTAATGGTCTAATTTTTTTAATGCCCTTTATTTCTGACCAATATAATAAACATTTTATCTAATTTAAAAAAAAGGAAAAACATTGAGGTACTAGGAATGGCTTACAGGCATCAACAACATCCCAGTCTGGGCAGAGCTAATTGTTCTTTGGGACTTGACCTCTGCTGAGTGCTGAATGCCATCCCCCATTCCAGAAGAAACTAACGATATTGCTCTGTGTTAATGTGCTTACCATGAGCACTGTCCTCTCAGGTCGCGTCTCGTTCTCACGGATTGTAGCACAGAGAGCAAGGCTTGCAGCTACACAGGGTCCCTATATGGTCCTTGTTTTATAAACTGAGTTTCTAGATCAGCTGTGCTAGGCCAGCACGCCATTAAAATCACAGCTCTGCATTTCCACTTTAATCTACTAAGCCTTGAACTAACAGCTGAATGGTGAAATTCACACATAATAACCAAATAGGATTTAAAAATCCATTAACGGCTGCCACTAAAGGCAATTTGTATGTAAATATGACTATTGTCTTCGTATTGCAGCCTATGAATCCCGCATACTACAGGACTGTATTTTTATGCACTCCCCATCAACATGAAAACGTGTTTAGAAAAACTTGGTGGATTTGGAAACCCCGATCCTTTGCCACAAACTCAGTGACCTCAGGAGCTAACAATCGCCTTCCACATAGCGCTAATAAGAGATTTCTGCAATACCCCCATCCCACCCCTACCGTGACAACCTGGTGCCAATCGCCAAGGTTACCATGGTTATCAAGATCCAGGTAAGATAAATTCAGCATTGAAGTAAAACCCAGCTAATACGTTAGCTATTTCACTGTATGCCACTTACCTCTACAGACACCTCAGCCGCTCCTACAGCCAGGGAACAAGTCCTCCCTAATCCCCGTATAATCTTTGATCCAAGCATTCACACTGACTTTCCAATTCACATACAACCACACTCTGTAAAGGGGGCCATTTAAACATTAATAAAACCAAGTCCCAAACAACAGGAAACCTATTCAAACCCCACAACCCACACTGCAATATTGATAAATGGGACCTCATCCATGCAAAGGACCAATCAGAACAGTTCTTCATCTGTTCTTCCCCAAACAATCAAGAAATGTACTGAAGGTTTTCAATCAAGGAAGACCAGGTCCCCATACAGCACACCATTAACATTAAATCAATCCATTTTGGAATTTGGAAGCCGTTTTGTGTTTAGTGAATAAGCCTCTCTTGGTCTGGCATGCAGCGGTAGCTTTAATTGCTCTGTTTTTGCTTTGCTCCTTCCGCTCGAGTCTTTTCACCTCATTACTCAGTACCTCTTCTCAGTTCGACAGAACTTTGAATTTCAGAATTTCCTACAAATAGATAGAAACATAACTAGACTTTAAAGAGTGTCTCAGGGGTGCTGTTTTAGGAGGTCTGCATCACACATGTAATGCAATGCTGGGAAATACCAAAGCAGAAGAAAAAACCCCTAAAGACGTAAAAAGCAAAAAACAAAAGAAAACTTGTGATATCAGCGATGCACAGAAAACAGTAGTAAAACTGATAACAGAGCCACAACATGGTAGATGAAAGAGAAAGAACAAATGAAAGCCATCCATGGGCATTGCTGACACAATCCAGACGGGTCTCCTTTTGTATCTTCCAGCAGAGTAAGTGGAGGCCGTTCCCTGCATGTAATAACATGTAAGGTGCGGCTGACATGGCTCTGGATATTAACGATGTGACATAGAAACAAGTGATGTAATGCGGGATCCTGCAATCGTGTGTTTCGCTAATCAGAAACGCTTGTTTGTAAATGCTGATCGTTTGGGCCAGACCTGCTTCTCTTCACCAATCAAAGCCACCGATGTCGACGCATATACCTCGTACCTGTAGCGCACAGTTCTCAAGATGCTAAAACTAGCAATTTACAGGTTTTTTGTGATAAAAGTTATTATTTTCCCTGACAGTTCTATATCTCTCACTTCCTGGAAACATCATCAAACCTTTTTGTCCCAAGCTCACCTTATAAATATAAATAAAATATAAATAAATCACGTGTGCAATAAACAAACTCACGCTAAGTGTGGGACCCAGAAATTTACATTTATTTGCACCTTAGACCTTGCAGTCTTTGTGACTGCTTGAGACTTTATGTTAAGTGGAACTGCTGGATTCTTCCACAAGGAGACAGAGGGCGTACTGAATTAATTCTGACGCGTTTCATGTCCGGCACTTCCTCAGAGACCTGATATCTAAGGAATTGCTGGAGTAGGCACCAAATATTTCAGAATTGATTAAGTACTTGCCCTGTGTGTCCGAGCTGTGATGTTACTTTATTTTAATAATGGATCCTATTTCCTTGTTTTTTGTAGAATTAGGTGTTTTTCCTGTCCTTGTGACAGCCACTTAATTTTGCACTCACCTTAACCCTATGTCAACACTGAACCATGACATTCATTAATCTGTGCTTATTGCAGATTGTGAATGTAGCGATCCACACAGATCTTACTGTAATAATGTATTTTGAGCGCGGTGAATGTCTGACAATGAACAGAGCAATCCATAAAAACATTTGGGATAACTCAGTGGCTAGTGCTCCACGATATCGCTGGTACCTGTTAATACTACCTTTACTTTAAATGGGGTAAAACCATTCTGTGAAGGACAGGGCCATTCGGGCTGCATAATTCAGACATTGTTCCTCTTTTGTAACATTTTCCAGATTTTGTGGAATAAGTCTGAATTTGGTTTGGGTTTTAGCCAGACCTAAAGCTTTGACAGTTGTAATGCTGACCAGGAAGGTTAAAATCTGTATAATCTGTATAATGACTGATGTATTTATAACATTTGTTATTTATTATTTTATGTGTATTTTTTACACTCTGGGCTACTATACAAATAGGGGTAAGTGGAATTCCAATTTTGTTATATATTACATGATTGTCTGTTTTGGGTTCCCCCCCCCATAGTGCCCAGTAGTGCATATACTTTTATACATTTTTATACAATAAATATTTTGTACTTAATCTTGGAGTCTCATCTACCTGATTCACCTGGATCGTTAGCCAGGACTTGGCACCCCTGAGCCTGATTTACAGAGCCTGGTACGGCTCTGGAGCATGTGAGTGAGAGTCATATGTTCATTTATTTTCCATCAGTCATTATACAGTTTGCACTATGTTGTTTTTTATTTTTTTCTAGTTTATATCCCAATCAAGCTCTACGCTGTTTGTATTACAGTTTTATATTGGTAATATTACTCATTTTTGCTGTGATCACATTGGGAAGGTGTATACACTGGTACATGTTTCTTTAAATTACATTACTTTTATCTGGTGCAAAAGGAAAGCACTAAGGTACTGGTCACACAACTTATTGTATATTTTAATTATATACAAAACTGCCATAATTTCAGTGAAGCGCCTACTCACTATTTTATTTTTTTTAAATAAATATTGGTTTAAAGCAGTAAAATTAACTACCATATGTTATTGTAAGAGATTATTGATAACTTAACTTGTAATTGTCTACTTTTTAGCAAAGTTTACTTAAATGCGAATGTTTTCAGCTTTTGTCTGAATGCCATCAGCATAAACTCCAAGTTTTTTGGTGAGTGGCCCGGAAACCCAACTGTCTCATATTTATTTCAGTTTTAGAATATTGCTTCGATGTTTTCACTGTTTATTTATGCATTTATTCATGAAATCATTGATGTTTTTTGGACAGCCAGATGCTATGAGAATAGTGCAATATTCCTCTCTTTAATTGAAACGCATTAATAAAGATAAGGCAGTATAAATGATCAGAGCGAGAATGCTACAAGTGTGGACTGTGCAGTTTTGTGAAGAAAGCCTTTAAATGGATATGGGTAAAGCTATTTCAATAGAAATGCATTTATAAAACATTCAACATTAAAACTAAATATGTTAAAATTATATTACCCCAAAAAATGCTAATATAACACCTGCCATCGCTTTATCTCCATATTACTGACCTTCCTGTAGGAGAAAGAAACAGTCAAATTACTTTATTAAAATCATGAAATTACTCGGAAAGTAATCACCACCAGAACTATCTGCGTTCTTCCTGCAAAGCAGGAGAAAACATCCAACTGTCTTGGACTAAAAATAAAAATAAAGCGCTAGGAACGAAGAATAAAGCTCAATGAAAACATATGGTTTAAATAGCTCTTTACACAGGTATTTCCAATACATAACAACAGCGATCATTAGCTGCCACCCATCAAAATCCCAGGAACCCTTATTAACACCTAACACTGGGAACATCGCATCATCACTGGGACCCCTGTCTTCCAGTAACACAGAGATAGCAGGGGACTACATATATCAATCACCAGTTCTCCTGTCCTTCAATAACACAAAGATATCAGGGGGTTACATACACCCATCACTGGTTCTCTTGTCCTCCAATAACACAGAGATTTGAGGTGCTACATATATCCATCACTGGTAATCCTGTCCTCCAATAACACAGAGATAGGAGGGGCTACGTATATCCATCACTGGTTCTCCTGTTCTCCAATAACACAGAGATTTGAGGGGCTACATATATCAATCACTGGTACTCCTGTCCTCTATTAACAGAGATAGCAGGGGTTATATACACCCATCACTGGTCCTCCGATAACACAGAGATAGGAGGCGCTACCTATACCCATCACTGATTCTCCTGTCCTCTATTAACAGAGATAGCAGGGGTTATATACACCCATCACTGGTCCTCCAATAACACAGAGATAGGAGGCGCTACCTATACCCATCACTGGTACTCCTGTCCTCTATTAACAGAGATAGCAGGGGTTATATACACCCATCACTGGTCCTCCAATAACACAGAGATAGGAGGCGCTACCTATACCCATCACTGGTACTCCTGTCCTCCAATAACACAGAGATATGAGGGACTACATATATCCATAACTGGTTCTCCTGTCCTCCAATAACAGAGACAGCAGTGAGTTACACATACCCATCACTGGTTCTCCTGTCCACCTTTAACAGAGATAGCAGTACTTGTTTTTTCTACTTAGATCATGGTGTCTAGTGCTCATACAAGTACTCTTGGGGTCTTGACAAACCAGGTCATTAGATTCACAAGTCCTTCTATATTATGCTCCTTCACATACAGTTCCTCGACATTGACTAGATAATCCTGATATTTTCTTTCATGTATTTATCACATTTATGGAGGTTGCTCCATATAAAATATTGTCAGTTGTTTCCTAAAGTGTTTGTTATTGCAGGTTCTGAGAGATATGCGCTCATTGCCCCTTCTAGGTTATTATGTCCTCCTGGTACATCGAAATGAGACTGTCAGTTTATTAATAATCAATGTAATATATTGTTAAGACACCTCTAGTGTCTTTAAGCCAAACCGCCGTTTAGTAGACCTTCCCCGGCTGCAGTACAGTCTCCGTTCGCTTACTCTGTAACACACGAACCAAATGCAGGGGAAGCGGCAATCTCCTGAACGAGATCCGTGAACGGCTCCAACTCCCGAACGGCAATACACGAACTGCTGGTAACCGTCGAACAGCAATATTCACCAAGCGGCTTTCATTCCATCCAGCAGTCTCTAAACGTGAAGAAGAAATCCCCCCAATAACGAGACAGAAGCTCCGCATTGAGGGTCAAACAGAATCTCTTTTTACTGTGGGCTACCTGCCCGTATTTATGCAGGTCTCCCACCTGGTGGACACTCCCCTAGGGGACCAAATGGGAGACTTAAACTACAGACAGATATGGGGACATTCCAGACACACAGTCACATATTTTACCCACAGTGCATTATGATTCCCTCCCCTCTGCCCTGGAGTTAATTACCAAGTAACTCAATTAACTCCAGGACAAAGCCAGTCGCCATCTTAGACATAAAATAATAAAAGACATAAAAATACATAACTACATGAAAACTGAACATTTCCCCTTCGTATTACATGTCCCCAGATAGCCTGGATCTGAGTGCATATTATTAGCGAATAGCGCTCAGATCCCACACACATAGTTCAATCGCCATGGAGTCAAAGTTCTTACAGTCTTTCGGTATACGAATGACTCCATGGGAGGGCTATCTGGGTTAAGTCTTTTCGTATGCTCTCAATCTCCCGAACGGCCGGTGTTCGCATGCTTTCGTGGAGGCAGCCAGGCGTTCCCTTGTTTCAGCGGTGTTCGGCAGAAAAAGTGTCCGTTTTCAGTTCCATAGAATTAGAGCCAAACACCGCTGGGCGTTCGTGTGATTTAAAATGGCCGCTGCCTCGTGGTCGACATACGAACGACGACCACCCTGAATTCGGTTTAATTGAGAAGTGTCTGCGGTTAACCACAACGTTCTAATTGGGATCACTTCGTTAACCAGCAGCACACTCCTCACTTGGGTGGCCGTTCGTTCGGCAGGTTTGTTCGGGGAAAAGAGTCATTCGAATGGCTGGGCTATAGAAACCAGCCATTCATACGAACGGGGGACAAACAGACGAACGTGGTAAAAATCCAAGCAGACAGATGGTTCTGTCACAACTTCCAACGTGTGTTGGAGATGCTCACAAGAGATGTGTACGATGTACCACATATGGTGGACGTGTACATAAATCAAGAAATTCTGGAAAACATAAGTGTGGAGTCGAGGTCCCGCTGCCTATTGAACAGCCTAAAAACATGGCCGCCATCAGGGACTAACGACCAAAGTGCCGAACCAGACTTTATACGGCAGAAATTGCCCATTCCGTTCATGGGTTCTGGGCGCAATTCGTATACTTAATGTGCCCGGACCCGAGCTATCGAATGGATGGTGGAATGAACTGTTTTCTCCCCAAAACGTTAAAGTTATGCATTTTTATACAGTTTTATGGGACATAATAAAACATGGTCTTTTGTGCGCTTGGAGATAATTAGATTGTATAACCGGTGGCCTCATTATCTCCAAGCTGGGCGGGCACTAATTCAAATGATACATTGTATTGTGATTGGTTAACCTTGTGTACTGTACCTGTATTTCATCAGGTCCATAGGGGGCTGTCCTTGGACCTGAGGAATTGCATAAATTGACATGTTTGTGTGCCAGTAGAGTTAGTTCGTTTTGACCCTCAACTCGCATCAACCCCCCTGCTGGACCGAGGGCAATCGTAACAATGGCGCATAGACACATCCAACCCAAAAAGCACCTACAGGAGGCATATGAAAAGTGGGGGACCTTTATCACTAATACCGTGGACGATGTAACTATAGAAAACGGATAAGAGGTGTGATGCAAGCAGGGGGAAGAGAGGGGAGAGCAAATTGGACTAATACAAAACATACAAAAACAACAGGGGGAAGCAGAACAAGACAGCGGAGTGGGGACAGGAGGGAAAGAGAGATGAGGGAGAAAGGGAAGTCATAGCTGATGGGCAAGCAGCGGTGTGATTTCTAGACAGCACGGGTCAAAAACCATACCACTTAACGGAGCTCGAAATGGTGCTAGTGACGATAAGGTGCACCAACTGTTTTGAACAGGCGCTATAGCATATAGCATTGTTACAAACTATTGGTTACTGTTATTGGAACGCTAAATCTCAGAAGCGAATGTTACTTATTGCTACATTTCACCCAGAATTGGATTACAATATTGGGATTTGATACCTAGCTCCCGAACTACAGACCTGCTAGCTATTCGTGATACGAACGGCAGACCACCAGGATCTTGGCGTGTGCCGCCACTTAACCCCGGTCACCTCGGGAACAGCCGAACGGCCGACCACCCTACGAGCGGAGTGTGTCTCCACTTAACCACCTGGAGAGTTGCGGTCTGCGGTTAACCGCAACCTAATTGACGACAGCCGGGAGTCCACGTTCATGCCCCATCACCCGATACACTAACTACCGAACGGGTACCGAACAAAGGGCCATCTACAGCCTAGCGTGTGGCTCCAATTAGAATGTTGGTTTCTGCGGTTAACCACAGGTTAAGTACCGCCTCAAAGCGGTCTTCATTCGTCCCCCGAACACCGAAGACTTCCAGCGAC
>OW240915.1:82303477-82323199 GCA_933207985.1 Pelobates cultripes
AAGTAAGTGTAAAAGTTAGATGACTGTTTACAAGAAGTGTTTAGGAATACTGTACAAGTCACACAAAGGGAGGCGTGACTAGGGCTGCATAAACAAAGTAATACTGCAGAGGCATGAACTGTACACTAAAACCGCTTCATAAACCTAAAGTTGTTTTGGTAACTATAGTGTTCCTTTAAACTAGTTCTGCAGCAGTAAAATCTTGTGAATAATCTAATATTTGATCAATCTTCCAAACATGTTCACTAAGATGCAGTAAACTGATACTACATAGATTTTTATGCCTTTACACTTTGCAATACGAATGTGGTTTTACTTCCCTTTTGAAGATAATTAGATTAGTTATCAAGGGACAATTGTAATTCATATTTATGAAAGGCTTTATGTAACTACTCTATAGGAGTGCTTTAAAATGTATTTTTTCCTGGTAGCTTGAATATTTTGTCTGCAGCATATTAGCTTGTACCAGGGCCAGCTCTGGCATTTATATATATTTTCTCCCGAGTGTTCCTGTCTCAGCTGGTCCCTGTCAACCAGAACGGGTACTGTAGTTATTGTGCACTGAAGAGAATCATCTGTGTTCTCTGATCTCCAGCGGCTTTAAGCAGGTGCAACCTTTTATAGTTAGGAAAAAAATTACTTCTAAAGAATAATCACTATAGGTACAAGAACATCAGATACAAAGGAAAATACACAGATACATTTTATATGGAAGCAAGAAAGATAATCAAAAGATGTGAAGGAGAAATGTGCATAGATGGAATGGGAAAGTTTTGTAGCAATATTTATTTTTCAATTAAGTTGTTCATATAAATTAATGTAAAGCAGCACTGTTGCTTCATAGTTTTGCATACAGATTGAATAGAAACATTATTGATATATTTGATCTGCTCTGTTTTATGTACTTGTGAAAAAGAGGGAACACGTGGCAAAAAGTGGAACTTCAGTGTCCTTTCACTTGCCTTGCCATTTTCGATCAACCTTGACTCAGGACAGAAAATGTGTAAAATAGTATTTTTCTACATTATGTACAATAGATACTATAAACATCTCTTTGGGCATTGCATGAGAAGATCTGATGATCCCATGGCCATATATGTCTTAGAGTGCAAAGAGGGCTTCCTTCCAAGCTGCCCAGTCATTAGTTTTTTATTACAGCGAGCAATCATTGGCATGGCAAATAGGGGAATGCGGGAGGTATAAATGCTTTTTATACCTGCCCACTCTCACCATTCTACGAGTGAGGACATGTCTGATAAACAGGATGCAACCAGTGACTGCTCACTTCAATTGCCGCATAACCAAATGACTCTGAACAAAATTCAGTCATCAAGCCATTCAGAAATGCTATAATTTATACCAAAACATACAGATGTTAACTACATGACTGAAAACCTAAATTTTTGATAATTTTTCCAAACACAAATGCAAGTCTATTTAGCATAATAGGGCAATGACATATTTGGTGACAAAAAGGCATTGCTCAGCCAAAAAATAAATAAATAAAGTTTTCTGTTTTTCTTCAATTAGCTTGACGACTGTTCTTTAGTATTTTTATTAATAGTAAAAGGAACATACAGAAAAGGCTTTGCCATAGTTACCTAGTTACAAAAGTTGGAAAAAGACAAATCAGAATTTTCCAGGAAATTCCCGAACCCCTGAACTGATCTGGGTGATTTTCGGATATGTTGTTCACCCAGATCAGGGCTATCAGGGGATGTTTTATGGGGATACGTGGTGTTTTGGGGTGTTTTCCAGACTTGGTAAAAATTTATGTTTTTTTCTGCTTAGAGTTAATTGAGTTAGTCCATTGTCTTCGTTAATTGTATCACAGGCAGAGGGGAGGGATTGTGTACAATGTATGGGAGTATCTGAATGTAAACCTCTGTTTTTATTGGCTTGTATGTTTTGTATTCAGTGCCCAACTAGGTCCACCTGGGTGTCACCTTTGCTGTAAAACTTGTTTAAAAGACCAGTGTGTGCCATTAAACTTTCTGCTCCTGATTTACCCTCAATCTAGAATCTTTTTTTGTAATACATGATTTGGTTACAGGCAAATTGAGGGTAATTTTTTTGTAATACATTTTACTGTTTTGAAACACTAATATTTGTGTTCAGCGAAGTCTCCTGAGTAGAACAGTACCCCCCATGTACAGGTTTTATGGTGTCTTGGAAAGTTATAGGGTTAAATATAGTGCTAGCAAATTAAATTCCCTTTACTTTCGGCATGGGTTGTCAGGCTGGTCCCGCTAATTGTAATTAATTAAGATACCTAATTATGTAAAAATATTACATAAATATATATGTGGAATTAATATATGTATATATATATACGTATGTGAATCTATATGTATATACATATATAATTTAAAAAAAATATTTTTATTTATATATAGGTATATATAGTGATATATATGTATATATTTATGTATATTTATGTATATAGATATTATTTCGTTCTACATGTATTTTGATATAAATATATATATATATATTAATATCACAATACAGTTAGAACGAAATAACATACATCTATATATTTTTTAATTATTTTTTTAATTTTATTTTTTAACGTATTTACATATTTAATTTTTTTATATTATATAGAAATATATACATAACAATAATTATATATATATTTAATCAGTATCAGTCTACCTGTAATTTGATATTAATATATATATATATATATATATATATATATATATATATATATATATAATTATATATATATTAATAGTAAAATACACCTAGACAGTGTATGAGTGTGTATGTGTATGTGTATATATATATACTTAGATCATATATATATAATATATAAATATGATCTAAGAATGTTTTTTTTTTTACACTTATTTTAATTTTATTTTAATTTATTTTCAGCCAGCAGGGGGACCACCTGTCATTACAGGCAGTCCCCCAGCTGGCAATACAGCAGCCAGCTATACCGGCCATGTGATTGTGAGGTCCTCGCAAGGACCTCACTCTCACATGGCCGGGGGGGGGGGCTGAGGAGGCAGGAACCGCTACGGGGGGCTCCCTGGGAGTCCCCCCAACCGCGATCGCCGGCGTGGGATCGCCGGCGACCGGGTAAGTAGGCAAAAACCGGAGGGCGTACTATTACGCCCGGCGGCGTTTAGAGCCTCCTAATATAGGGCGTAATAGTACGCCCTCCAGTCTGAAGGGGTTAAATGCCTCATCACAGCCACTAGAGGCGCTTACTAAGAAATAACTGAGCAAATACAGCTATTTCTATTAGAAGGTCTTATAGAGGCCATCTGACTGGCATAGCGCAGTGTTTTGTTTGTTGTACACCAAACGCTATAGTGTTCCTCTAATTGAATTGCACATTTATAACAAAACAGCCTATTTAGCTGATTTATACAAGTTAGCTGTTTTGCCCAATATTTATTAACCATATTTATTTGTTAAAGAGTATTAAAATTAATACTTAATTGTTACTTAATAATTCTTCATAAAGCCATCAGACTCAGTGTGTTGCTTAAAATATTAAGGATTCATATTTTTACACATTTGCTTTTATTTGAGACCATAGCCTTTAAAACAGTTATAGCACAAACTGTATAGCCATACTGTATCTGACAGAACATAAATCCTACTGACTTACTTTGGTTGAACAAAGCATAAATCAATTCAATCAAACAGTTTATATTTATACTTCATTTCTTAAATCAATTGTTTAACAAAAAAACAACTGTTACATTCCTCTAATGTACAATGTTCCAAGGTGTCATACATAATACATAATCACACGTATTTCCACACAATCATGATTAGCCATCCCCACGAACAATCACACTTAGCCAACTACAACCTCCAGCACACTCAGCCAACCCCTCACACAATCACACTCAGCCAATTTCACCCTCAATCACAATAAGTGATGTTCACTCAATCACACTTAAACAAGCCCACAT
This sequence comes from Pelobates cultripes, assembly GCA_933207985.1. Lineage (NCBI taxonomy): Eukaryota > Metazoa > Chordata > Amphibia > Anura > Pelobatidae > Pelobates > Pelobates cultripes. Next base: position 82,307,416 of record OW240915.1, read on the forward strand.
GCAATCACATTCAGCCAACACCACACACAATCACACTTAGCCAACTCCACACACAAACACACTCAGCCAGGCCTCACACTCATCTCACACATCCAACTTCATAAATATACAATGACACCAAGACAACTCCACACATGCATATCACAGTCACCCAGCCACCACAAGTACATTTAGCCAAGTCTTACCTGCAATCATGCACACTGTCACCACACACATTTGAGTCAGCTGTATTGCTTTGAGGGAATCTTGCAGGGGCAATGAGGGGTCTTTCTTTGATTCAATGTCCTGAGGCCCCGTGGTTCCTAATTACGACTCTGCGTCCACCCCGTGGATATTGGCTTGGAGTATCATTTTTACCATTTAGGATTCAGTAATGTATACAATGAGATAAATGCAGACTCTCAGAAAACATACAATAAATATGCATTCACAAAAAGCCCCCTGCAAACATACAATAAACATGTATTTACAAAAACTGCAAGCTAAAAGCTTAAAGTAGTTTTTTTTTCTGCTATGTATTACATGGGAATACAATTGTATACAGTAAGAAATAATAATGAAAATAAAGTTAAAAATATCCCTAAATAGTGAGAACAAAATGTGATCTGACAAGAGAGTAAATAAAAATTAAAACAATACTGTTCCAAATAAACGGTCACATTAGCGCTCATATCCTTACCATGTAAAGATCCCTCACTAAACATATATTGTGAACATTACATCAGCAAATGAAATCCAAGAATTCCCAAAAGAGGATAAAAAGCCAAAACAAATGCTAATAGCATAAAAGCACAACATGGTGTATCCTGATATTCTACATATTGTAATGTTTAAGCCAGAAGTCCAAAGCCACAGTATTTAATAATGAATTCACCATTTCTCTTTAAATATCGGGAGACTCACAAGTTAACACAAAGTTGCAGTCTTTCAGTCAGTAGTGTCAAAAAGCTGAAGTTATTGTAAATAACAACTGAAGTTGTTTAATAAACCCCAGTGATCAGAGTCACTTGGGTTAATTAAACAACATAAGAGCAAAAGGTCAGATGGATGGATGATACTTAAGCACTTCTGGGTGTAGATTTTGGCCCCCAAAAAAGACTGTAATGATTATGATATCGAAGCCAGGGAAGGGCAATACTTACCCCACAGACACACTTTCAGCATTCATCTTAGGGAAGCCACCATTCATGAGGGCTGTCCTCTACCAAATATCCATATGGCCACCTGGTTTGACAAGTGTGTAGGGGATCAACAAGAATACCGTCATGGTAGCTTGTGACACAAAAGAAAAAAGAGGCAGTGACCAAATGAATCACATAAACCAATATTTTGGGGAGATGTAAAATTGATGATTGGTCCTGAGGAGTTACATGCAGCACTAATGCTAGGTTAGCTATCCTCAATTAGGAAAATTTCAAGGGTGTCCAAACTCAAAATGGCAAACGTGGCGGCAACTGAGGTAGCACAGGTGCTGTAAGCTAAAATGTTATTTTAAGCTTTGATTGTGATATTTTTAAGAAACTTTAACAGTCTTTTAACATATTGTCTAGATTTCTAATTAAAAAACTTGTGATGTGTGCTTAGGCTAGTATGTCAAAGAAACAAGTGCTTAGCTTTGAAGAAAGGAATGGCTTTGGAAGACTGGATGATAAATCCATACAGCAACTTAAAAGTTTATTGTTTAATTGCTACATCACATTATCATGATCAGACAGTGAACATTCTTTCAAATAAACCTTTCAACAGAATTCTTTAAAACATATTTAAAATAAAAAGATATTTACAATTGTAATTCTGAAACAGTGTGCTTTTTTAAAAAAAGGGCTGCATGGATGCTGGATCAAGAAGTTTGATGTTCGAAAAATGTTTTGTTTGAAAATGCTTGGAAATGCAGGCAAGATAAGCAAATTTAAAATTTAAAAAAAAAACTCACATGTAAGGTGATCTGATTCAATCTCATTACATCCTTCAATTGCCTTAATTAGTCATTTCACTTAATTTTTTATTTATTTTAATTCTTTATTTTTGCAGTGCACTTAATAACAGATATGCCATCATGGCCAAGAGAGCATTGACAATCAAAAGACTTCAAAACAGTTGGTTACTTAAACATGGCATGTCATGAAATTGCACTTAAAAAAATAATAATAATAAACATGAAGAACAATAGCATGATAGTGGTGTAAACAGGTCAATTCACAGGTGTACGGGTTTTACTGTATATGAAGTGTGGACTGCATTTAGAAATATAGCACTAGCATTTGTAATCTGTCTTTGTCCTTGAAGGTCAATATCACAAGACAGAAGGAGTCCACAAAAAAGGAGGCCCCAAGGCGTATGAACTAGATAGAGCCAGGTGCAAGGCTTAAAGCAATGTGAGTGAAGGTCCAAACGGATATAGAGAGAATATATTTTATTCTTATCTTGTATAAACAGTCTTCACTATTCTTGTGGTTTTCTGTTTTTTGAGGTATATATTATTATTGCCATTTATATAGCCCCAACAGATTCCGCAGCGCTTTACAATATTATAAGAATGGGGATTTAACTATAAATAGGACAATTACAAGAAAACTTACAGGAACGATAGGTTGAAGAGGACCCTGCTCAAATGAGCTTACAGTCTACAGGAGGTTGGGTATAAAACACATTAAGACAGGAAATAGCAATCAAATTAAGTGGGAGGGAAACTGAGTTGGAGGAGAGAGTAAAGTGCTGTCCTTTAGGAGAGAGCAAGAGACAGGTATGTAAGGTAGAAGTTACTCTGGGAGGCCATAAGCTTTCCTAAAGTGATAGGTTTTAAGGCACTTCTTAAAAGATGCAAGACTATGGGAGAGTCTGATGGCGGTAGGCAGGCTATTCCATAGGAAGGGAGCCGCCCGCGAGAAGTCCTGCAAGTGTGAGTTGACCATATGGGTGCGAGCAGCGGACTGGAGAAGGTCACGGGCAGAGCGGAGACCCCAAGAAGGGGCATATCTACGGATCTGTGAAGAGATATAAGAAGGGCTAGAACTGTTTAATGCTTTATAGGTATGGATTAGCACTATAAATTGACTTCTATAGGATACAGGAAACCAATGTAAGGACTGATAGAGGGGTGAGGTATGGGAGGACCGACTAGAGAGGAAAATCAGTCTGGCAGCAGCATTCATTACAGACTGTAGCGGGGCAATACGGCTTTTGGGAAGACCAATTAGGAGAGGGTTACAATAATCCATGCGGGAAAGTACTAGAGTATTTCATCCAGAAGTTGTATCGCTACCAAGTATCCAATATCTCGATATTGACACAAATATTTATTGTAGCCCATGCGCTTTAACCACGACTGGTATATTGTGTTTGTAATTTTGAACAAAAATTTGTTCAGTATATTAAGCACCTTATAAGAATTTTAAAGACGTTTGTGAAGATATGTTATTAAGGTTTTATTACACTTTCAAATTAATGTTTTTGTTGCACGAGCACTCCAAGAGCATATTGCAAATTGGTTTTGCACAGGTTTTGGGAAACCTTAAATAGTAAATATTCTGCACATATATTGAATTTTCTGTAGTTTTAATGCTACACTACAATTTTTTTTTTGTTTCTTAGGTATGAAAACAATATAGAAATATATTAAGTTAAGAGAGAGGTTCAATTGCAAAGTGGAAAAGAACAAAATAAAGAACAAATCTTCTGCTAGTAAAAATACCAAAATCCTAAGGTGACTTGTAATCTCATGGTCTTTCTTTAAATGGTTCTTATATAAAAAAAAAGATCTACTTATAATAAGTATGAACTTGGAAGTCATGTAAAGACTTTACGTTTCTCTTAAAGGTATTGCTTCATCTTCAAGAATAAAAGGAAATTTAAAATATACAATAACACTGTTGTACCTTACAATTCACAGAGGGGACAAATAAGTACTCTGATAAAGCTTAAAATATCTTGCAGCTAAGATTAAAGTGTATCGCCTACAATAGGAGAGCTGGACAAAGAGTTACATAAAGGCCATTTTAATAACGATGAGAAAGAATTAAAAAAAAAACAGGCCATGTGTGGTCTGTTAACAATGCTCATCTTTGCACTAAGAATCTAAGAAACTGAAATAGAAAGTCTGTACTGTTATAAAATGTCCAAAAATAGTATTCATTAAAAGTGAACTATATGGTACATGTTAACATTCCATTGAAGAAATCGTTTGTATTAAAAGCAAAGTGCATATTCATACAAATCTGAAAAAGAGCATGTTATGTAAAATAATATGTTTTTCTTTTAATGGCTATGTTCAAAATATATGTGTTGTTAATCTTGAAAGTCTACTCTATTTTTAATATGAGATAAAAGGTGTACGGTAAAAAAACAAAACAAAACGCTCTATATTTCAGACAGACAATGTAGGAGTCCGGACAGAATAGAGAGAATAAGCTTTAGATGTATTATTGAAGTAAATGTATTCATACTTACCGTAATTTTCTTTTCCTGGCTATTATTAAAGGCAGCTTTTAATATTTGAGTTAGCTCCTCCCCATAACCATCAGGACAGGAAACACAATCAATTCAACAATTAAGCATACCTTACCCTGGTATAACAGGGACCCCAGTAGCTTCCATTCCTCAGTCAAGTAACAAGAAGAAATCCAATAGAGGGTGGGGAAACCGAATGATGCCACGAATAATAGCCAGGAGAAGAAAATTACAGTACGTATGAATACTTTTTCCGTATTCCTGGCTAATCATGGCAGCATTTAACATATTGGATTCCCCAAGCAATAATAACACAGGGAGGGTAATTCATGCTGCATAAAACTTTTTTTTAATAGTTTAGATTTGCAGATTATAACAGTTCAGAACAGACAGGCCGAACTAAGAATCCGAGCGAGAAGATACATCAACGTTGTAGTATTTCACAAAGGTATTTAGACCAATTGGCAGCCTCACAGGCTCTCTGCAGGTACTACTGACTCTGCAGCCCATGACGTAGCAATGGACCTTGTAGAATGTGCCCTGATGTCTTTGGGAACAGGTACATTTTTTGCTGTATATGCCTTAAAAACTGCTGAAATAGTCCAGGAACAGAGAGTGGAGACTGAAGCAGCTTCATCTTTGCAAGAACCCCATGGGATCACAAATAATTGAGAAGATCTTCTCTAATCAGCTGAATGCTCAATATATGTAGATAAACACCTCCGAAGGTCTAGATTGTGACACCTTGTTTCTTTAGGAGAAAATGGATTCTGAAAATAGACAGGTAGGACAATCTCCTTAATGAGATGGAAAGACGTTACTACCTTTGGGAGGAACTCTGGTCTTGGACATAGAACCACCCTATCATTAAAGAAGGTAGTTTAAGGTTCTTTGGCAGATATTGCCCTGATGTCAGACATCCTTCTCCCTGAGACCAATGCCAGTAACAACAGGGTCTTCTGGGAAAAGACCTGCATATGAATATCACCAAGAGGCTCAAAGGGAGGATCCATCAAAGCCTGGAGCACCAGAGTGAAATTCCAAGGTGCAGCAAATTTACTAATAGGAGGTCTAATACGTATTACGGCTTTGAAAAAACGAACTACCATAGGATGCATAGCCCATCAAATCCCAGAAAGAGCAGAGATAGCTGAACATTGCACTTTAAGGATGTTAAGCTTGAGACCCTTTTCCAGGCCTGCTTGTAGGACTTGAGATATGGTAGGAGTGCATATATCCTGTACAATGGAATATCTTCATAAGGCAAAAGCTTCCCTGATCTTATGGTAAGTAAAGGAAGTAGATTTTTTCCTGGACCATAAGAGGGTTGAGACCACCTGGTCTGATAAGCCTTGCTCAATTAATGATTGCCTTTCAATAGCCATGCCTGAAGCATGAACTTGTGAGGTTCCCGATGAAACACAGGGCCTTGAGTCAGTAGATCCTCGGAAACTGGAATCTCCCAAGGTTGCCCCATCGCTAGCCTTTTCAGAAAGGGAAACCAAGGGTGATGTGGCCAGAAGGGGATTATTGCTATCACCTTGCAATGTTCCCTGGAAATATTCCTCATAACAGTGTGAATAAGCCATATGAAAAGACCATTTGATTGACAGGGCATCCTGAACGATGGCCTTTGGATGGTACCTCCTTGATACAAAGGACGGAACCTGGTCATTCTGAGTCGTCACCATGGGATCCACTTGGGAAGTCCCCACCTCTGGACCAATTGCTGGAATACTGTCTTTGAAATATGTCATTCTGTTGCCTCTATCTGGTGTATGCTGAGAAAGTCTGCTAAAACATTCTCCCTCCCTGGAAAATAGATTGCACACAAGCCTTCTACATGTAACTGGGCCCAGTTCATGAATGCAGTCACCTCTCTCTCAGACACTCCTTGATGATCGATATAAGCGGCAGCCGCCTTGTTGTCCACTCTCAATTTGATCCAGGAATTCCAGGATAAGGTGTTGGAAGTGGGGGAGTGCCAGAAATGTTGCTCTCAGCTCCCTTATGTTTGAAGGCAGGTTCTGAGTTTTTGGAGGCCATCTTGCTTGGAAGAATAATTTCCCCAGATGTGCTCCCCATCTGTACTGACTCGAATCTGTTGTGATGACCACCCAATCTATTTCCCTCAAAGGAAAACCTCTGGAAACGTTTTCCCAAGATAGCCAGCAAAGAAGCTTCTTCTTCAGATGGAGAGTTCCTTGAGCTGGTTCTTAGATTCTTCAGGAAATAATGTTGAAGTGGATGAAGATTCCACCTCGCCCATCTTAGCAAGTCTATGGTTGAGGAAAAAGTACCTAGGAGCTTCATAAATTCTGAAGTTTTTTGATTGAAGCTCCTGATACGATCTTGTAGGACAATCTTCCTTTCATGTGTGAGAGATACAATTGCTGTGTTGGTATCAAAGTTCACTCCCAAGAATACCAGGGAGTGATGCAATTGACTCTTCTCGTGGTTGATGAGCCACCCAAACTGAGAGAAAGTCTTGAGGACCAGATAAGCATGATCTTAAAGTCTGATGCAACTACTAAGATGTCATTGAGGTAGTGAAAAACTGCAACATCTTTCATTCTGAGAAGAATCTTATTTCAAAGGGAAGAGCCTGAAAAGGAGTTGTTACTATTACCCAGTTTAATGGTACTCATTTTATCTTCCTTGGAAGAATGATGGGCTGAGTCAATCCAGCCGGGATTCAAACCTGCAACCCAGTGGTTGAACATATTGTACTGATGATGCATTAGCCCACTGAACTATCTCACTGACTGTTGACGCAATTATCTGCCATTTAGAAGTTTAATCACTTTGTTTATGCAGCCCTAGTCACACCTCCCTTCATGTAACTTGAACAGCCTTCCTAAATACTTCTTCTAAAGAGTCATCTAATGTTTACACTTCCTTTATGTCACATTTTGTTTAATTTAGAATTTCTCATATTCTATTTTTTAATAGCCTTCTACAACTTGCAGGATCCTCCTGTGTGTGATTAAAGTAAAATTTACAGAGCAAAAAATTAAAAACATCTAAAGCACGTTAACATCTGATTGAAATTGAAACCTTTTTCTCCATGCAGACTGTATCAGTCACAGCCAGGAGAGGTGTGGCTAGGGCTGCAGAAACAGAAACAAAAGTGATTCAACTCTTAAATAGTAGAGAATTGAGCAGTGAAACTTCAGAGGCACAATATATACACTAAAACGGTTTCATTATGCTAAAGTTGTTTTGATGCCTATAAATATGCTTCTATGTGTGCGTTAGGGTTTCCATGTAATCCATTACATGGAAACCCTAACGCACACATAGAAGCATATTTATAGGCATCAAAACAACTTTAGCATAATGAAACTGTTTTAGTGTATGTATTTCTACTATTGGGTATATGGGGAGTTAGGTATTTTAACTACTTTCCACCAGGCAAGAGGCTGGTGTTGAGTGGACAGGCATGACTTGCAATTTTCTTTAAACCAGCAAGTAAATACTTTTGCAAAAATAGACTAAGTAAAAGTTTGAAAAGTATGTAATAAACATTAATAAACTTACTATAAACTATGTCAGTTGCTGACAGACCTCGGAGCTGGGGGAGTTTCTTCAGCCTCCTTCACGCCTCCTACACGCCTTCTACACATCCACTAACCCATCCATCTCAGTTTCACATAAACTAGCACTAGCCATGCATGAAAAAAGAAGTGCTCGCTCATGACTTTTGCAAACAAAAGAGCAAAGGAGGCTGAGAGTCAGGAAAGTAATAATGGCAAAAAGAGGCAGGAGCCAGGGCTGAGAAAAACTTTTTTTTTTTAGAAATTTATGTACTTAAAAAAATGGGATTTGGTTTTGTTTACTTTGGCTATCTCCTTCTCATTTAGTCCATCTAATTGTCTTTCGTCATGCATTATCTTTGATCGTTATCTCATATAGGATGCCTCTGTTTTTTTAGATGTAAATGGTTTAAATGCCCTTTTCATATTTTTAATTTCATGGTGTATCTTCCTAGTAAGCCACAATGGTTTGAGTTTGTTTCTTTTATATTTATTACCCAATGGTACTTACCGAGAATAGTACCTTTCTAATATTTGTTTGAAGATATTCCATTTATCCTCTGTGTTTTTCTAGTTGGTGCTTGTACCAGTTGTGACATGAAAATGACATGAAGGCTAATTAATTTTTTTTAATTGTTACCAAGATGTGCAGCTTTCTCAATTTGCTGTATCAGCTGTTCCTCCTCATCATTATCAAAACTAAGTGATTTATAACATATCTCAACCAATAATCGATTCCCATTCATTAGCCTCAAGCAGATATCTACCCATAAAGCTTCCACATTTTCCTTAATCACATTCCACTAGCCAAATATTAACTCATGGTTGACCCACAAACATACCCCACCACCTTTCCTGTTTTTTTCTATTCTTCCAAAATAATGTGTAACCATTTAAGTTAACTGCTCAGTCATGTCTCTCATCTCACCATGTCTATGTTACGCCTATTATGTTATATTACTTAGTGTTTGCTATTGCCTCTAGTTCCCCCATTTTATGATTTAGGCTCCTTGCATTAGTAAGCATACATTTAAAACTAGCACGAGTCTCTTGTACTTTATGTGAATTTTTATTACTATTACATACCTCCTCTGTAAAACAGTTTTTTTGTGTGTGCGCTGTTTCTTTTTGTATTTTGTATTGTTATTACAATTTAAATGATGCCAATATATCTTGCCCTATGTCTTGCTCAGGGAAACTTACTTACTTACAGTTCTAAGAAGTGGATGTTACCACTGCTCTAACCAACCCATATACATTTAGTATATCCGTTATGTAAGGAAACTGAAGAATTTAATGCATATAATATTCCAGCTATGTAATCTAATTAACAAACTGCTGGTGAAATTTGATTGCAATGATATATTTTATTAATTATGGCAGTGTGTGTTACAAAAGTATGTTATTATTTACAGAATTCTGTGCTGTCTTGCTGTTATTTTCTAACACTTATATTAGGTTTTGAGTTATTTGTTGAGCAGTTAAAAAAGAATGGATTCCATTTTCCATTACAATAATAGCACACTGAAATAATGACTTATTCACATTGGCTATGCTCAGCTCAAATTACCCTATTATAAAGGAGTTAAATTTTATTAATTTTTGCAAGCAGCGTGTCTGAAATGTTGAGTCATCCTGGAATCCATTTGGGATGGAAGGCCCTGACAGATGCTTAGTCACAGACTGTTACATTATGCTACGATAGGCTCTTTAATCTCTGAAGTGACGCTACAAAATTTGTTTTACTGATACATTAAAGAAACAAATCATAGTATTCTAAATCTGTTACTTTTATGATAGGTTTTGTTTAAAATAGTTATATTAGAACATCAGCATGTTGTATTAATGATAAAAGATGTGAATGCAGGTTCAAATTTGACAGTTAATCAGTTCTTAAAACACTGTAAGGTGAATTTTGGATGCAGGCTTAGCCTGTTTCAGATATATGTTATATCCTAATTAAACCATTATTTTCCTACAGGGTTATTCACTAAACACCGGATGTTGTCTGAATGGAAGAATACTGGAACCTGCATTGGCAAATCCTCAAATTTACAGAAGCGCTCGGAAAATCCATATCTTCATGTGAAACAATATAACGCATAGAAATCGCATATTTATCAATGACCGCAGAGCGACCGTATATACACTGAACTCACCTGTCAGGATGCACATTTGCAAAATTTCATTCACTTGCTTTTTGCAAGTGAACGATAATTTGAAGAACTATGTCCCATTGGCAGCGTTAGCAGCCAGTGGGCATGAAGTTAAAAACCCAAATATTAAAAAAATACCGGGAAGGGACTAATATTAATAGTAAAGGAGGGAGGACCTAATGTTCCCCCTGGCTCCCACCCATGGGATCATCGTAATAATTCTGAGAAGAGGACAATAAATTTAAAACTTGTTAAAAAAAAATTATATTTACCATTCAGAAGTCTTCTTTCTTCTGTTTCTCATTAACCAAAAAGACCAAATAAAAATCCAGAATGCAACTAATGAAAATAAAAATAAAAATCCCGGAATAGCCCCCAAAAACTCAAACAGAAACTATAAATAGTGCTTTGCAATAAAATTAATCCATCTTCACTGATGGATGGCTCACCGAAGAGCTATTATAGCAGGGAAAACCCTTATATGGGCTTTAACACGCTACCTCGGCTATTGGAAAGCATGGGAAAATTGGCCAAGTGTGCTCTAATTGGTTGACTAGTAAGCCAACCAATCAAAGCACTCTGACTGTTAGGTCACATTCACTCACACACATTCAGTAATTAAGGTCCACCCAGCAATCCTTACTCTGGGAGGGCTGGAGTGGGTCCTCTTTTTGGTAGCCAGTGGGGACTGCTGTAATGGGATCACTCTGCTCTTCCTGCACAGGTCCCTCATGCACCCAGTAGCGATGCCGATGCTGGGAGGACATTATATCCCAGGTGCTGGCTCACTGCAGGGCAGTTTGGAAAGCAACTGGGCTGTTTTACAAGTGGTTCAGGGCCAATGGTTAGAGCCAACTGTTTTAACTATACATGCATGTACCTTAAACACCCCTTTACCCTTAACCCTACATTTAACTCTTCCCAAAACCTAAACAAAACATTCCATTAATCCCAAATGAAAGCAATCAAAGCCTTAACCTTAAACAACACCTTAATCTTAATCCTAGCTTTAACTCTTCTTAAAAGCTTTACAGCCCCTGTACCCCAAAACTAAATGTAACTAACCATGAACCGAAAAATCTTAAACACCATTTACACCACAACTACAGTATTACCCCTCTCAAGAGATACATCTTCTTAACCATAAAAACATCCTATTTACATGGGGCCTAATTGTAATGACATCCAAGCTTGGCCCCTTTTTGATAGTCTCATAAAGGGGAGGAGCATAGTTATTATCACATGAAGCCAGGGTGAATAGCGTTTTCACAACTATGGTGTCAGGAATACATGTTTGTATTCCTGACACTTTAGTGTTCCTTTAAGCAAATTAAAGGAACATTCTGGTCATCATAACAACTTAATCTAAATGAAAATGCTATGATGCAAGAGGCCCCTTGGCGCTCTTTTTCCTTTAAGAATTGAACCAGCTCCAGATCTTAAGGTCGCTCAGTGGTATTCGGCTTCTGAAACAGAGTGTCAGGAAGTGCAGACTGACGTTAGGCATGCATGCCCTGATTAGCTAGAGTGGCCAGCTGACGCTCAAAGCCAATCGTTAGTTCCCAATTCATACATTTTTTTACATTTATATGAATGGGGAGCTACTGATTGGCTTAGAGAGCCAGCTGACTACTCTAGTCAATGAGCAGCACCCCTACCCAGCGGCCCTCTGTGTTTCCTGACACTCAGTAAATAAAAGTGAACACATTAACACTGATATTTTTTTTACCTGGGGAGATGAGAAGGTCTAAAGTTTCCTGCCAGGCCCAGGTACCAAAGCCTTATGATGGGGTGTGCAGAATGAAATGGAGGGATCACTTCACTTGTCCTTCCTGCTCCAATCTCATTTCCTTCATTTGACACGGTCTGACACGGTCTTCTCTCCTCCTTGGCTCGTTCTGCTCCTTCACCTTTCTGCTACTTTCTGCTTATCTTGTGCCCTTCTGCTCCTTTCTCTTTCTGATCCCTTTCTGCTCTTTGCAGACCCTTGCTTCTCCTTGCAGGCCCTTCCTGCTCCTTGCTGCCCCTTTCTGCTCCTTGCTGCACCCTCCTACTTCTTGCATAACCCTTCCTCCTTCTTGCTGCCCCTTCCTGCTCCTTGCTGCTCATTTCTGTTCCTTTTCCCACTTTACCTCTGTGCTCTTCTGCCCCTTCCAGATCATTTTTGACCCTTTCTGCTCCATGATTTCCCTTCCTGCTCATTTCTGTTCCTTCTCCTTTCTGCTCCTTGATGCTCCTTCCTGCTCATTTCTGTTCCTTCTCCTTTCTGCTCCTTCTCCTACTTTACCTTTGTACCTTTGTTTCTTCTCCTTTCTGCTCCTTCTGATTCTTTCTGCTCCTTCTCCTACTTTACCTGTGTACCTTTGTTCCTTCTCCTTTCTGCTCCTTTACCTTTGTGCTCCTCCTGTCCCTTCATGCACCTTGCTGCCCCTTTCTGCTCCTTCTCCTACTTTACCTTTGTGCTCCTTTTGATTCTTTCTGCTCCTTTACCTTTATGCTCCTTCTGTCCCTTGCTGCTCTTGCTGCCCCCTTTTACTACTTGCAGACACTTTCTTCTCCTTCTCCTACTTTACCTTCCTGCTCCTTTTGCCCCTTCCAGCTCATTGCTGTCCCTTTCTGCTCCTTCTCCTACTTTACCTTTGTGTTCCTTCTGATTCTTTCTGCTCTTTTACATTTGTGCTCCTTCTGTCCCTTCCTGCCCCTTTCTGCTCCTTGCTGACTCTTTTTGCTCCTTACAAACCCTTCCTGCTCATTTCTATTCCTTTCTGCTCCTTCTGCCACTTCCAGATAATTGCTGACCCTCACTGCTCATTTCTGTTCCTTTTCCTTTCAACTCCTTCTCCTACTTTACCTTTGTGCTCCTGATTCGTTCTGCTCCTTCACATTTTTGACTCTTTCTGTCCCTTCCTGCTCATTGCTGCCCTTTCTGCTCCTTTTAGACCCTTTCTGTTCCTTCTCCTACTTTACCTTTGTGCTCCTTCTGATTCTTTCTGCTCCTTTACTGTTGTGCTCCTAAGGTCCATTCCTGCCCCTTTCTGCTGACTGCAAACCCTTCCTGCTTCTTGCTGCCCCTTCTAGCTTCTTGCAGCCCCTTCCAGCTCCTTGCTGACCCTTTTTGTTCCATGTAGACCCTTTCTGTTCCTTCTCATACTTTACCTTTGTGCTTCTGCTGATTCTTTCTGCCCCTTCCTGCTCCTTGCTGCCTCTTCTTTCTCCTTGATGCCCCTTCCTGCTCCTTGCAGACCATTCCTACTCCTTGCCACCTCTTCCAACTCCTTGCTGATCTCTCCTGCTCCTTGCAGACTTTTCTGACTCCTTGCTGACCCCTCCTGCTCCTTGCAGACCCTTCATACCCCTTCCTGCTTCTTGCTGGACCTTCCTACTCCTTGCTGACCCCTCCTGCCCCTTGAGGGGCCTTTATGCTCCTTGCTGTCCCCTCCGGCTCCTTGCTGACCTTCTGCTCTTTTATGCAGGCCCTTCTTACCATCTTGCTGACCCTTCCTGCTCATTGCTGCTGACCCTTCCTGCTCCTTTTGCTGCCCCTTCCTGCTCGTTTCTGCTCCTTCTGCTGCCCTCATTATCGCGCAGGCCAGCACGATTTGCCAGCCTACGCCAGCTAGCGCGCCCCTTCCTGCTCCTTCCTGTTCAGCGCTGACCCCTCCCCTTGCCCCTTGCAGGATCTTTCATAGCTCATTTCTGCTCCCTTCACTTTGCTTTCCCTGTGGGCTGTCTCCCCATCCCTCCACTTACCTGATCCTGTAGGTTGCCCCCATGCCTCCTTACCTGATCTGTGAAACACTGCATCCCTCACTTACCTGATCTGTGGAGCTGCCCCATCCCTCACTTCACCTGATCACCAGCAGGCTGCCCACAGCCGCTGCCGCGATCACCAGCAGGCTGCTCCCATCCCTCACTTACCTGATCTGTAGGCTGTTCCCCCCATGTTTCACTTACCTGATCTGTAGGCTGCCCCCCCCCATGTCTCACTAACCTGATCTGTAGGCTGCCCCCTTACCCCCATGCCTTTCTTACCTGATCTGTAGGCTGTCTCTGCAGTCTGGGACTTGCTGGCTCTGTGCTGCTCCCCTGCGGATACAGTCAGGAGAGAGAAGCTGTAGCTTCCTATCCCTGCCTTTCTCGATTGACAGAGCCATCTACTGGCCGGCACCGGTATTGCAGTGTATTCTCACACTGAAACGAAAAATAGCAGCACAAGCTGAAAAATCCAGGGGGTGCCCCTTCTTGCCCCCCCCATGCGGACGTCCATGCCTATGTAATCTACCTGTGATATTAGTCACTTTCTAACCAACTTCTGACACTGTATTTACCGCTGCATGCATTTACACAGCTGCATGCACTCACTGATTGAATACATTATAAGCAGAAATTTTTATATTTTTTAGATATTTTTATGCCAGCAATATCCAGTTAAATCCATTACATTCATCAATTTTAGATAGTATATACCTTTTACTTATAATTTAGTATATAATTTGTGATGCTTCCATAAATCTATAACCAATGTTTAAAAATGTTGTGCATAAAGTCCATAGGTTTTACTGCAAATCTTGTGACCAGGAATCCATTTATGTTTGTCACAACAATCAAACATGGTGCTATGACAATAATCACGCAATAATACACACGAGCTCTATGTGACAGACTTTAGTTAGTAAACATAAAATTTTATGACAAGACAGGAGACTTCATATTTGCTTAACCTTCTTTATACACCTTTCAGCAACAAAGAAACAGTTAAAAAGTGTAAAACAGAATCAACCAATCAGAATGCATATAGAAGTAATATAGGGCTGCGAGAGTCCTCCCACTTCCTCTTTCTTTGCTGCTTGCCTCCCAGGTGAGTCTATTCTAATTATATTGCCTTCAGATATGTAAAATATATGCAATTATACTGTTTGCCCTGTTTAGAGTTTATTTATTGTGTATTTATTTTGCTATGTATTCAATATTTCTTAAATATTTATTTTTGTACTTATTCCACTGGTCTTAGTTATTTTACGCTGGGCCGACCTTTCTGTCAGCCCTCAGGGCTTCTATTTAGTTCTTTTATTTAATGTTTGGCCCTTTTGGCCTTTCTTTGTACTCGTGGTCTCATTCACCACGCAGATTTTTAGGTGCCGCAACCACTCTTTCCCTCATCATCACGCTTTTTCTCTCCTTTCCACTCATGTCAGTTAACAATGCATGGTTTCTGCCCCCAAGTGACCCAACTTAGCTTATATTTGGTCACCCCCAATTTTGTATGCATATTAATTTATATATTTTTTTAAGGTGCCAATACTTACATCTATTATTTAAAAATCTTTACTCCTCTTGAGTTTATTAGTTCCACCAATTTAATATGTGTGGGGGGGCGGGGCCGGGCCGCCGGGCCGACCAGACGCCATTCACATGGGCTCCGGCACTAATCAGAGCAAAAGAGCCCAAAAAGCCAATCCGAAACACCCAAACACCGGGTGCCGTGGCAGTTGGGGAAGGGGAACGACCCCAGCTATCATCAGATGCCGACAAACAACATGCCGCGGGCGGGGTGAGCGAGAGAGGTCACGCCAGGCCTACACGCGGCAAGACACCCAACCGTCCGCAGCCAGCACACGCAGCTCTACGCCACAGAAAGGCACAGCC
>OW240915.1:82334001-82350624 GCA_933207985.1 Pelobates cultripes
TTGAAAGCAGAGAGTCACACCGGACAAGCACTCCTGTCCGCCCTGAACGCACAGGTGGAAAAGTGGCTGACTCCGCAGTGACTGGATATCAGCAAAGTGGTTTGTGACAACGGAACAAATTTGTTAGCGGCATTGAAGTTGGGCAAGTTGTCACATGTGCCATACATGGCACATGTGTGTAATCTGATCGTACAACGCTTTGTGCATAAGTACACAGGCTTACAGGACGTCCTGAAGCAGGCCAGGAAGGTGTGTGGCCATTTCAGGCGTTCCTACACGGTCATGGCTCACTTTGCCGATATCCAGCGGCGAAACAACATGCCAGTGAGGCGCTTGATTTGCGACAGCCCGGCACGTTGGAATTCAACACTCCTAATGTTCGACCGCCTGCTCCAACAAGAAAAAGCCGTTAATGAATATTTGTATGACCGGGGTGCTAGGACAGCCTCTGGGGAGTTGGGAATTTTTGCCACTATTGGGATCGCCATGCTACCTGTAGGCTCATGCGCCCTTTGAGGATAGGTGACAATGAATAGTCGCACCGGAAGGCACCATCAGCGACATCATACCATTTGTTTTCTTGGAACGCGGCTCCCATGGCGAGTGCTGGATCAGGCCGTGAGATGAGCCGGAAGAGGAGTTGTGGTCACCATCACCTCCAGAAACAGCCTTATCAGCATCGCTATTGACCTGCGCAACGCCGGAAGAGGATTGTGGAGGAAGAGGAGTCAGAGGAGAATGTGGCTTCTTGAGGAGGAGGAAGAGAGGAGGAAGACCAACCACAACAGGCATCCCAGGGTGCTCATTGTCACCTATCTGGTACCCGTGGTGTTGTACGTGGCTGGGGGGAAGAACATACCTTCATTGAGATCACTGAGGAGGAGGAACGTGAAATGAGTAGCTCGGCATCAAACCTTGTGCAAATGGGGTCTTTCATGCTGTCGTGCCTGTTGAGGGACCCTCGTATAAAAAGGCTGAAGGAGAACGACCTGTACTGGGTGTCCACGCTACTAGACCCCCGGTATAAGCAGAAAGTGGCGGAAATGTTACCGAATTACAACAAGTATGAAAAGATGCAGCATTTGCAAAAAAAAATGAAAAGTATGCTTTACACAGCGTATAAGGGTGATGTCACAGCACAACGGGAATCTAACAGGGGGAGAGGTGGAAGTCATCCTCCTCCTCCTATGACCACGCCGGCAAGGACAGGACGCTTTAGAGACGTGTTGTTGATGGAGGACATGCGGACCTTTAAGTCCTACGCATCGCCACAGCCCTTCGGGATCCACCCTCAGAGAGCGACTCGACCGACAGGTAGCAGACTACCTCGCCTTAACTGCAGATATCGACACTCTGAGGAGCGATGAACCCCTTGACTGGGTGTGCAGGCTTGACCTGTGGCCTGAGCTATCCCAATTTGCGATAGAACTTCTGGCCTGCCCCGCTTCAAGTGTCCTGTCAGAAAGGACCTTCAGTGCAGCAGGAGGCATTGTCACTGAGAAGAGAAGTCGCCTAGGTCAAAAAAGTCTAGATTACCTCACCTTTATTAAGATGAATGAGGATGGATCCCAAAGTGACCGACACATCACATAAGCATAGATTAAAATATCTGATGAGATGAGCTGCCTTGGGCTAAAAATGGTCCACACGTTGCTGTATTTTAGCTCTGAATGCCGGGTTGACTTATGCGGACTTATCCGCCACCAACTAGGGTTCAAGCCGCCATGTTTTAGGCACTCAGAAACAAACATCAATTATAGGATTGAATAGGCAGTTAGTTATCTTCAAGCAGGTGTGTCAGCCCTACAGCTGCAGGTACTCGCCAGTACGCTGCCACCTCCTCTTACTCCTCCTACTCCATCCTTCCATAACCTCTCCTCGGCTGAGTCCTTCGTTGCCAAGGCTCTGCTCCACACTCCAACGGATATCGAATAGTGATTAAACTGATAACAATAGTACTAAACACACCACTCCTATCTGGTGGCACATTAGATTGCACGCGCAGTGCCCCAAATTTGTTGTGATCTGTGAGTAAGGTAAACGTTTGTCATACAAGTAGGTTGCAGCTTTTTGAGGGCCCACACCACCGCTATGCAATCCTTTTCAATGGCAGTGAATATACTTCACTGTGCAAAAGTTTACGGCTTAGATAAGCCCCGGGTTGCTCGCCACCATCTGCTCCGACTTGGCTCAGTACTGCTCCCAATCCAAGCATAGAAGCGTCTGTATGGACGAGAAAGTGTTTAGTTGGATCAGAAGAAGAAAGTACAGGTGATTTAATGAGCGCCGTCTTGAGCTGTTGGAAGGCCTGTTCACATTCTGGGGTATACTACTATCTTGTGGAGGTTTTTACACGTTCCTATATGGCACTTACTGGGCTTTAGGGTCAGTCCGGACTCCCTAATCCGGTCTATTACGGCTCCTATGTGGGTCAGGTGTTCGGGCCAGGAGCTGCTAAAAATGTCTATACCATCCAAGCAGGTGTGTATCAGTGTGTATCAGGGATCCTTAGGACAGGTGTCAATCCATATCTGCCAAGTGACCCTATGTTGGGGTAACATTCCCTATTCTGATCTGTGTCAGTGTGTATCAGGGAACCTTAGGACAGGTGTCAATCCATATCTGCCAAGTGACCCGATGTAGGAGGAATAGTCCCTATTCTGATCTGTGTCAGTGTGTATCAGGGATCCTTAGGACAGGTGTCAATCCATATCTGCCAAGTGACCCTATGTAAAAGGCCTGATGAGATGAGCTGCCTTAAATAGAGACGCGGAAGGTATTAAACTGATAAAAATAGTACTAAACACACCACTCCCATCTGGTGTCACATTAGCTTGACCGCGCAGTGCCCCAAATTTGCAGTAAGAGGACCGACCAAGCCTCTTCTTCCATCTCCCTGTTACAAAAATCAATGCCGTGTACACGTCCACTGATAGGAGACACGGAAGGTATTAAACTTAACAGTCTCTATTCTGCTCTTGCATTTCTATTTCTTCATAGAAAACGAAAAAATTCTGAGAAGACGTTGGCAGGGCTATTCACTTGTGTGATCTGTCATGAATTGTCATTTGAATGTTATTTTGAACTGTAGGGCACAAGAACTTGAATCTGACAAAATGGCTGCCATATACATGTCCACTGATAGGAGACGCGGAAGGTATTAAACTGATCAGAACAATACTAAACACACCACTCCTTTTTTTTGGTGAGGCTTTACAGGACAGAGTGCTTCTCCACTGGACATGTTAACTCACGGGCAGCTGGCTCATCAAGGAACCAGAGCAGCTTTCCATGTACAGGTAAGACACGTGCAGCCGGTAAGGGTTCAGGCTCTTCTTCCTGGAGGATACGCTGCAAGCCTGTTGAACGAGGTGACTTTGCTCGGGTCCCAGAGCTCAGCGGTGTTCGCGGAAATGTGTAGCCGATTTTAGTTCCATGAATTTGGTTACACATACCGCTGACCTCGTCGAATGATCAAAGATGGCCGCCGCCACGTGTTCAGCAAACGAACAAAGACCTCCCAGCATTGTCAATTAAGCTGCGGTTAACCGCAGCTTCTGGGAGGTAAATTGCCTGCACACTTCCACTTCTGGGTGGTCTGCCTGTGTGGTACTTGGTTCAGTAAGCCCTATTTACTGAACCAAGTGGGAATTAGCCAGGCAGGCACAAAGGGTTTGCACCAGGTCTGGGGACACAGGGGACACCGTCTTAAAGGGGCAGTGTCCCCAACAAGTCTGGGGACACGGCCTTAAAGGGGCAGTGTCCCAATCTTCCTGATGTCCCAAAAAAGGTGTTTAAAGGGCCAGCACCAGTCACATAAAGAGTCCATAAGCCCCAATATGCCCACCGACAGTCTTAAAGGGCCATACACACCAAATAAAAGTGCATACATTTTCACAATCTCCCAGGGGCCATAGTCATGCGGGAGGAGGCTGGCAAATAGGCTTCTCCACAACCCAGGGAAGCAGGGCAATTTGCCATTTAAAGGGCCCGTTACAAATAGCAGTTTGTAACAAGGTATCAATCCATATCTGCCAAGTGACCCGATATAGGGGGAACAGTCCCTATTCTGCTCTGTGTCAGTGTGTATCAGGGATCCTTAGGACAGGTGTCAATCCATATCTGCCAAGTGACCCTATGTAGGGGGACCAGTCTCTATTCTGCTCTGTGTCCGTGTGCATCAGGGGCTCTGAGGACAGGTGTCAATCCATATGTCAAGGTGTCAATATGTCATATGTCAGGTGTCAATCCATATTCATTGTGATTTAGGAATGTTAGGTGATTTCTGCCCTTTATGGATTAAAACCAGACTCTGCATCAACTGTGTAATTTTCCATGGGAGTTTTGCCATGGATCCCCCTCCGGCATGCCACAGTCCAGGTGTTAGTCCCCTTGAAACAACTTTTCCATCCCTATTGTGGCCAGAAAGAGTCCCTGTGTGTTTTAAAATTCGCATGCCCATTGAAGTCAATGGCGGTTCGGGCGGTTCGCCGGTTCGCGAACATTTGCGGAAGTTCGCGTTCGCCGTTCGCGAACCGAAAATTTCGGGTTCGCAACATCACTAGCCATTACATGAAAATAATATGATTTATCATATTGAAGTCATATTGAAGTAATTGTTTTACAGTAAAATTGGATACATCAGTAGTCGTATAGTGCATAGTAGTTAGGAAGCACACTATAGGTAGAGCATAGTACCGTGGCTGATGCGAACATTACATAGGATCAGGAGATTTGACCCTAATCACAAACACCATTAACAGTTAACATACAGGATCCTAATTGCTGATAAGTGTGGCATTGGCACTCAAATAGAAAAAGTATATTGAATTTATATATAGAGTGCTTTTAAAACAGTTGTAAAAAGCAGCTTCAACACTTGTGTGGATTTCCCTCCTATATAACTCACCCAAAAATATATTTTTAAAAAGTGTGCGATAGTAAAGCGCTTCCTATTACTTACCCTAACCTTGTAGGGTTTATAATGAACTTTTGCCAGTATATTTAAATAAATAAAACAATATAGTGTACAGTGCTACAACATCCAATGTGTATGTAAAACATGAGACAGTCTATATACATATATATATTAGAGCTCAGATAATATAATGGAGCTCAGATCCAATTCATTTCTGTGCCATTCGAATGACTTCTATTATAAAATTAATTATGGATATACCATAACTCCCATCAATGAGGCTGCGAGGCCACTGAATATTTTTTAATGGAATCAATTTTTTTTTAAGATATACATATTCCTTTTATAATAGGGGCCATCCTACTCATTTTCAATAAGAATTATTTTAGTTCAACTGTGATTTCTATTTACAGATTTGTGAAACATTGATGGGAACCAGGTTTTCACCCTTTTATGCAAATTTATTTATAGCCTATTGGGAAAAAATATTTGTATATCAAGACCATGGTTGAGTAACATAGACTACTTATTTTATATTTGGAAGGACAAGGAGGCAAGCTTAATTCAGTTCGATTATGGTACATGTTATGCATGCACAGGCAATACAAAAAGAAAAATTAATACTTTTATAGATGGTCACAATAGAAAACATAAAAATAAAAATGATCAATCCCGCGTTATTCCAAGAACATAATTAATTTATTAAAGTGTCCACGTGGTACATTTTTTAGGGGAAACCAACCCCTACATTTAAAATTGAGAAAACAAATAAGGGACAGTAAAAATATATTTGAAAAGCATATTGTTTCAGTCCATTTTATTAAAACCCTCGGTCAGGCGCAACTGATCCAACAGGCACAGCCAATGTTTGTTGTTTTGTCCTACCAAGTGTAAACGTGCATTATGTTTGGAACATGTAATTTTTTATTGTAATAAATGCTCAGAAATTGCTTTCGCCAATGTTGTAGAGCAAATGGAATAATAAACATGTTTTTATTTGAGTAAAAAGTTTGTTTTGTAAAAGTGGCCTATTAGGTACAATGCACCCGATCCTGTTCTTACTCACATTGCGCCTGAAGGACATAGGAGTCCTCTGGGAATTTAATTTATGGGCATTTAAAAAAGTTAATGTAAATTGGAGAGGCGACAAAATAGTAAGAAGATCAGGTCAGGCTGAAATGAAGTCGATATTCAAACTTAATACATTAGTCCCTGCTGGTTTAAACATTGACTTCGAACTACATATTTTTTTTTATAAAAGCAAATGTGCTTCCTATAAGTCCAATTTGTTAGGGTATGCAATTTTTAGGGTGTTCCCTTATGTCTATTGAATTTAATAATGATAATTTTTCAACATTTTTAAATTATCATCTGTTGAATGTTTTGCAAAAATAGTGTTGCTTGCTTTATTTTTTATTTTTAACTAATGTTGTTTTGTTTTTTAACAACTGCTGTTTTATTACATATATTTGGATTAAACATTATTATGAATAATTTACATTTCTGAGCAGTATAATTCCATGTTTTGCAGGCTGTAGAGAAAAGGGTTACATTATCATGAATAATTGTTAATTTTAAGAAGCAACAGTAGTGATTAAAATATTCACAACCTCTAAAATATTTTAAAGATTTCAAATATTGTGTTTTAATACTTTTTTGTGTAATTGTAAAACTCTAAGATCGTTATATGATTCCTTCTGTGTGCATCCATGCACATTCTACAAGAATCACTATGACAACAAGGACACCATGCATTAAGCATCAAGTCCAAGACCGGAAGTGACGTGACACAACGGCTCTAATAAGTCACTTCCGGTAAAGATTGGGATAAGGGAAGAGAGGACAGTTGCCCACAATTACACTGACTGGATGTTTGGTGACCATGTGACACTTTGGGGTGAAAAACGGTGGCTATTTTATTTGTGTTTTAATCTTTTTAAATTTAATAAATAGAGTTTTTTTCATTTTCTCCATTTGGATTTATTATTTTATGACAGATCCAGAGCTGCTGAGACAATAAGAGACGGAACTCCAAATTGAGGGTGAAGTAGAACTGAAGCTTTAATCCAACACTCTGCTTTTATGCACATTTTACACAAATAGTACTGCCCCCAGGGTTTTGCAGAACAACCAATCAATACGTACAATACACGCAGCCACTCCCAGCAATTACACACAAAATCCAATTACACTCCAAAAACCAGTGGCGAGGTCCCTTTCGCCACAACCATAAATTTACAACTTTCTGTGTTTTGATCAAAGAAAGAGAGTGAACATACTTATTGATTTTTGACTAGATAAATTCCAATCTTTTACACTTATATTAATCTTTAAATCTCTAGTCCATTTTTTTTAATACAGGGGTAATTGTATATTTTTTGTTCTCTTCCATCTTACTCATCGAGAGAACAGATGCTTTAATCTATTATCTTTTAATATGCCTTTCATGATGTTATATAGATTACCATTTGATACTAGTAACGTTTAATCCTAAAAGTGCTTTACTCTAATATAAGAGAAAGACTAGTTTTTCAACTGAAACTCTCTCATTAAAAGATTGACAGATTTTATCTTATTGTTTAGGATTAGATCTTTTATTGTATCTATATGACTAAGTTTCCAGGATTTTAAAGAAATATTGTTTATTGCTCTCTCTAATACCTCAATTTTCAAAAAATACAATATTTTCTTTTCCAATCTTAATCTCTTATTCAATCATATTCATAAATGCATAATTTGATTTAATATAAAAGAGTTTGAATAGTCATATTTTTTTGTGTTCCATATTAAATCTAATGGATTTTTAGTCTGGCTTCCAATTCTATACTATACCATGTTTCTAATTTACTTTGCTGTAATTGGATTATCATTATATGCATGGCTATACCCGCTTCATAATATTTTGTTATATCCGGATAGCCTATTCCTCCTTCCCCGATTTTGTTTGACAGTATAAAGTTCTTAATTCTTGTTTTTTTCCCCCTCCAAACAAACATTGTTAGCCAAGGAGTAGGAACGGTCAGTGGTAACATCCGGAACATATATATCCATTTTGGGAGTACATATGACTCCAGGATGTTAACTCATCCACACCAGGAGACCTCCAAATGATGCCATTCTTTTAGGTTTCTATTTGTTTATTTTTAAAGTTCCATACAATTTTTAGACATTAGAATTTTTAAGTTTTTGCATATCTTTATCCCTAGGTATGTAAATATCTTGGGGTGTAGAAAACCATATTGTTCTTGGTTGCCTTTTTCATCATTTTTATAAATATTCATATATATAGCAGTAGATTTTAAATTATTCACTTTGTAGTTAGATACTTTGCTATATGTATCCAATTCTTCGACAGTATATCGAAGTAATGTTGAAGGATTAAATAAAAAAAAGGATAACTTAGTCTGCATAAAGTGAGACTTTTAACTCATTTTGTGTTGTAGAGTAGCCCTTTACCATATTGTTTTGTCTAAGTCTTAATGCTAATATTTCAATAGTTAATATATACAAGAGAGGAGATAGAGGTCATCCTTGTCTTGTGCCATTTTTTAATTCAAACCAATTTGCGCATATATTGAGGCCTCTTGTCCTTGCCGTTGGGGCTTTATATAATGATAAAATTGTGACTAGTATCCTGCCTGACAACCCAAACACTTTAAGAGTAGATTCCATGAATTCCTAGCTAACCTTGTCAAATGTTTTTCGACATCAAGAGACAGGATTAGCATGGGTTCTCCATTTTTATCTGTGGTATCTATTACATCAATCGGCCTTCTAATATTGTTACTAACCATTCTTTCAGAGAGAAAACCTATCTGATCTGGAGGAATTATGAAGTTTAATACATTTTTTAATATCTGCGCTATAATAGAAGAAAACAGTTTAGTATCCACTTTTATAAGAGATATTGGACGATAACTTTTTACCTTTGTTGGATACTTCCCGGGTTTTAATATTGGTAAGATGTTAGCTTTTAACATCTCACTTGGGAATCTGGCTTTGGTTACTGCGTTATTAAAAGTATTGGTTAAGTAGTCTGCAATTAGATGTTTCATTGCTTTATAAAAGCCATTCCCGAATCCATCGGGACCAGATATTTTGCATCTTATTGTTTCTTCTTTTGATATTTCTTTATTTAATTAGGCTAATTGTATGGAAGTAAGCTTAGTGAGATTTACAGAGTCTATATATTCGTTTACTACATCTAAAGGGGTCTTTTCTGGGAGATTATATAGTTTTGAATAATATTGATTAAAAGCCTCCCCTATCTCTGGTAATAGGCATATGTTATTATTTGAAATAATTTTTTCTACTAAATTATTTGAGTTTCTTTTTTTTAGCAAGTTAGAAAGTATCTTATCAGCTCTATTATAGTTATGATAATATTTTATTTTTGATTTTACCATATTTTTATTTATTCTCTCCATATTTTTATTTTTTATCTCTTTTTTTAAATAAGCTATTTTTTGTTGCATTTCCTTAGAAGATTGTTAATGACTTTCTTTAGTTAAATTATAAAATTCAACATGGAGTGTTGATGAACTTGTTCCCACTTTTTTATCTCTTAATTTCTTTAACTTTATGCAATGTCCCCTTATAACTGCTTTATAAGTACACCAAATAATATCCTCTTCTACTTCTCCTTTTTTGTTTTCTTCAATATAAAAAAAGTTGTAAATTTTTCTAAGTGATCTTTATATTCTTTATTATTCAACAGAGATTCATCAAGTCTCCATGTTATTTTTGGGTAACCTCTTCTATTCTTTTTCAATTCTAGAGTAACACTGTTGTGATCTGACGATGGTATTGATTTAATTTCTATTTTATGGGTTCTCTCTATTAACTTTGAGTTACCCTCCCCCCCAAAAAAAAATCGATCCTAAAATAAAGCTTCCTTTTTCAATATGTTATTAATATTCAGGCATTTTAAAAAATTTTTTTATCATGTATTACTTTATTGTTTGGAAATTTATCTAGTAGTGGATCATGAGTACAATTTAAATCTCCTGCAATTATATACAAGCCCATTCCTACTTTTTCTAGTCTTTTTAGCACCTGTTTCAGGAGACTCAGAGGGTTTTTGTTGGGAAGATATAAATTTACTAAGGTGCATAGTTCATCATTGATAGTACATACAGTAATAATAAATCTGCCTGTCTAATCTTCGAGAAAAGAATTGCTACCCGCATTTGTTCCCTGTTATTCTCGATGCACATGTTTTTAATGGAAATTCCTTACTATTCTACCTTTTCTCATCTATCTGTCTCCAATGAGTCTCCTGTACAAATGCCACTTGTATCCCATCTTTTCTCAGATAGTCTTGGAATGCACATCTTTTTTGTGGGATATTGAGTCCTTGTATATTAATTGATACAAATTTAACCATATTTTAAAGTTCTAATTATTTTTCCTGGGCTAAGTAGCGGGCTCTGGGTGACTAAGACGCATAACAAAATCATAAATACACTATACATACAGAGAATACATACATTTAGCAAGACTAAAACATTTTTACAATAGACTCTAAAAAGAGTCATTACACTATTCTTACTGTGTATCTTTGTATACACGCTAAAAAACTTTCAGGATTTGTGGCGGGGGGGCATAAGTAAAAAAACTAGGGGCAAAAAATGAATGAATTAATTAATTTATTTATTTATTTTTAATCTTTAGATTTTTTCTATAATTCTTCCTGATTTCATAAGCTCTTATTAAGGTGCCTTCCCTTTTTCCTCTCCTCTCCTCTCCTCTTTTTCTTTTCCTCCTCCTTACTCTCTTCTATATCTCAATATAATATCCTCTCCTATATTTAGGAAGTCAAAACCCCAAGAAAGATGAGCAAAATAAAGAAGATCCCAATCAATAACTAAAACAGGGAGAAAATAAAACAGCAAAAAAAAAAAACCTTACAAACTTTAATCTACTTATTTTTATATTTTGATTAACCCTTTCAGAGATTTGACTCAAAATGTGATTTCTTTCTTGTGGTAATTTCTGTTAACTGTATAAAATTAACTAGTGATTTTGTTCACTTCCACCAAATTGATTCCTGTGTAACCCTTCACTCTCTTTTTTCCTTTCTTTTTTCTTTCTTTCACAGTTTATCCCTTGATATAATACTCTAAATGCCACATCTGAATTGGTGCATAGTGAATTATGTCTTTCACATTTTTGTTTGCCAACCTTCCATATAGTGTCTAAACTGTCTAATTTATAGGTGGAAAAAAATACAAACACCCAATACATATTAGTTGCTCATATTATCTAAAAATAAATAAATAATATATATATATATTACATTATTAATATCCTTAATAATTTTTTATCAAACCCTTTCCTATTTAACATGATTCCTCTCTTTGTTTATCTCTTTCATTTTATAACGCAAGCTTGTGAATTTCTTCATTCAATCTTGTCTAAAGTAATATTGTGTGTTATCTTATTTAAAAAAAAAATCTTTTTTTTCTTTTCTACTTTAACCCTTTGCAGATATACAAAATGTTCTAGATTCCCGTCACAATTGTGCATCTATCATCTCTTTCCCTAATATCTGAGGTGTCTAATTTACAAATACAATTTTTGTATTAATTGCTTATAACCTTTACCATAAAAAATCCCCCAAATGTCTAATACGAACCAACGTTCTTTGTTCTCCTTCTTTATCTTCTCTTTCTCTTCTTTCAATCTTCAATTATTTTCCCATTTTCAAGTTTCTTTTTCTATTCCTTCTTTTCAGGAACCTTACATTTTTTTCATTAAAACAGTCCATATTCAATTTTGAGTGTAGATCTTTTAATTTTCCTTTCTTTTGTTTTCATGTGTACTTCGTTTAGCTGTTTAACTCCTTAAGGACGCTGGACGGAAATTTTCTGTCATTGCAGCACTCCCCTTAAGGACGCAGAACGGAAAATTTCCATCTAAATCATGGGGTTAATGTTCCTGTAGTGTGTCTCCATGTCGGAGGCACACTACTGTGGGCAGTTTCACTTTCACAGCCAATGTGATCTCGCTCTGACCAGGAGTCAGAGCGATCACACATGCTGCAGTGAACCCCAATCTGTTTCCCTGCAGCTCCGTGTGAGCTGTGAAGTGCAGAGAGACAGATCGGTGATGATCTGTCTTTAGCTGTAAAAAAAAAAAGTGTTAGTAAAATCCCACCCCCCCTCACCTCTTTGAAATAAACTTTAACCCCTTCCCTACCCTTTGATCACTGTCTACAATGATCAAAATACAGATAACAGTATTTCAATGTGATCTGATTTTATCTTTTACCCCCTGAGGGTTAACTTTTATTTTATTTTTTGATCCTCACGGGTTAAATTTATTTAGTTAGTTACTTAAATATTTTTAAAACATTTATTTATTTAGCTAGGGTGGGTAGAAGTTAGTGGGGAAATTGGGGGATTTACTGTTAGGCTACTTAGGGGTTAACAGTAAAAAAACTTTTGAAAAGTTTAAACAAAGTTTTAAAATATTAGAATGAGTTGTTAAAAGCTAAAAAAAACTTTTTAAAAGTAAAAAAAAAAAAAAAGATGATTTCACGCTAAAGTTCAAAATATGTCTTTTGAAATACCCTAGGGTGTCTTCTTTAAGAAATGGTATGCCTTTATGGGGTAGTTGGAATAATTAACCTACTAAAAAAACTCCAAAGTGGGGTATGGACCCAGCATAAAAATTCTCAGTTTGAAAAAAACCTTAAATGGCTGTGTCTCAACGCCTTTAACGTCACATATACTTGGCAATGGTACATATGGGGTATTGCTGTGCTCAGATGACATAGCTGAGCAACATATGAAGTATTATAGACCCGTAGCATACATAAGGTTTGCAAAATATACAGTACAAACTCACTGTGTGTGTCAAAAAGGCAGAAAAATGCTTATTACTACTACGCTTGGTACAAGCTAGGGGAAAAATGATTTCAGGCTAAGGTTCAAAATATGCCTTTTGAATTACCCTGAGATGTCTTCTTTAAGAATTAGTATGCCTTTTTTGGGGTAGTTGGAAAAAGCAGCCTGCTTACATTCTGCTAAGCATTCTTAGGGGGAATTTATGACAGTGGCACTTATCAAAAATACGAAATACCCAGTGATAATGCAACATTTCTCACCACATAATTTGAAATAAATTGGTTAAAAATGGTGGCAAGTTAAGGTATAATATATGTCTAATAAGATACCCTGGAGTGTCTGCTTTCTCAAATGGAAGGCCTTTGTGGGGTTATTTGAACATTCAAATGCCTATAATGCCACAATATCAGACTTATGACAATCATTGAAAATTCCAACTATAGAAACTGAAATAGCATGGTCTCCTATATGGCAATGTAGCTTCACAGAATAGGGGCAAAGGTATACAATTGGGGTATCGTTGTACTCAGCAGATGTAGCTGAACACAATATGGGGTCCTGTACAGGGATAGCACACACTAGCTTTATGAAATATACATTACAAAAACCTTGTCATATGTGTATATGCCAAAATAGAGAAAAAACTTAAATTTACTCCAATATTTAGCAGAGATTGGCGGTGAAATGGCTACGTAAAAAGTGTCAAAATAACCGTAGGTAAATAGCCTGTGATGTCTACTTTATATAAATATGTACTTTAGTGTGGCAATTTTGTTTTCTGTAATGGGTATTAAACTTCCAAGACAAACATACCAACTTCTAAAATTGTTTCACTTGAAATTTTATTTTAGACCTTGTAGTTTGTGACCTGTAACTTTCAAAATAAACTGAAATCCTACACATATTATGTACTTTATAAATCAAGATAAATTAATTGATTTTGAATTACTTTTCCTAAGCTGGACATATTATGCACGTTATTATTGCCAAAACTTGGTGAAAAAAGAATTTTTTTTGTTTTCCCCCCATTATTTTGCATTTTTTTTGTAATAAATAAGAATTTATATATGTATATGTCACATCAAATTAAAGTTAGCAAATTGTCTAAAAAACGGTATATAATATGTGTTTGTACAATAAATGAGAGAGATGCAAATTGCAGTTGAAAACAAACAGCAAAAAATGCAAAAATTGCTTGTGTCCTTAAGGGTATACCCAGTTTCTGAAGCTGTGTCCTTAAGGGTTTAAGTAGGAATCTCGCTGTTTATGTTTTTTGTTTTCATCCAATTCTGGACTTGTTGTATAGACTCAAATGTTTCCATCTGGCCATCGGTTATAATCTTGAGTTTATTTGGATAGCCCCATGAGTATTTTATATTATGTTTGCGCAGAATATTTTTTACAGAAACAAATCTTTTTCGCTGTGATCTGGTATAAAAAGTAAGGTCTTGATAAATGATAATACGTTTAAATTCGTCTTCTTTGACAATCTTGGAACAGCTGGCACAGAAAATATTTTCTTTAAATTGAAAAGATTGAAAATGTATTATAATATCTCTTGGATGTTTCTTAGATATTTCTTTTGGTTTATATAAGCGATGATATCTTTCCACGTTAGTGTTATATTTGGTTACATCTATATCCATTGCTATCCATAGCTTTCCTAAAAAGACTGGGATCTTTTCTTGCGTGATCTTAAATTGTTTCGTCTTGTAAGATCTTCTAAATCCCCCAGCTTTGATTCCATATTGCTTAATTAATTTGTCAAATGTAAATTTTGTTCTATCAGTCTGTTTTCTTGATATTCTAAATTAATAATTTTCTCTCCATTTACTTGTAATCTGGTAGAGATATATATATATATATATATATATTTTTTTTTTTTTTAATATATTTTTATATTTTTATTGAGGCATAAGCATTGCACAAATAGAAACTGTTGACAGCGACAACAATTAACAATAGGGTAAAGCGCCATGGCATGATTACAAGAGTATGGTAAATACAGTACGTCAGGAATCATGGCAGCATAGTAAAATGAAATTGTGAAGGTACGAAATTTTTTATATGTGGGGACATAGGTTATATGTGGTGTGTCCGCGCTGGGAAAACCCATGACTTGGTAAGCCGCACCCTACCCTCTCTATTCCCCGCAATGTTTGAAGCTAGAGTTTTGCTGAACGGCCTTTGTCAGTTACTGCCCGTGTAGGGTTGAAAGGGAACTAAGGGGGCAGAGATGTTATGCTATCCTGGTTATTAGAATACCCGGTGTGACGTTCAGGCATGGTGTGTGGATAGTCATAAGCACGGTGGAGTGCTGATTTTAGTTAATAAGTTTGTTAACCTCAGAACTCTGGTGTGGAGGGGGGATTTGTTAACGCCTAAACATGGGTCAAGATGGCTTACCTTTGGTCCTCCCTTTGACAGGAAAGGTAGTTCGAGTTTACCAATGGCTCCCTTGTAAGATCCAGGATTGTGTAAACTAAGGAAAAGAAAAACGGTTAACAATTCTAGCAATCATATGTATTTAACCAGACAAACAGTGGATTAGGCAAGTATCTTGGCGGCACTTGCTATCTTCAGCCCAGAGCAGAAGACCCAGCAGGGATGAATACTGTGACATTGGCAACGTCCCAGTGGTGAGTGGGCCTGGCTGTGGTGCTTGAGGTGTTGGTGGCTTCCAGTCCTACTGAGCGCAGAAACGGGGCTGCTTCTGTTGCTGCTGTGAGCCTGAATCGTTGGCCATTGTGTTTGGCTATCAGAACCCGTGGGTAACTCCATTTATAGGGTATTGCTGCTGCCCATACCTTCGTCGTCACTCCCTTTAAGGTGACCTGCCATTGCAGTGTGGGGCGGCTATAGTCCTGGAAGAAACTTAGAGAGTGTTCCTCAAAAATAAAAGGTGTTTTGTCCCTGGTTGCTTTTTGGAATGCTTCCTTGTCTCCTCTGGACCTAAATCTCATGATGACATCCCTAGATATGGGGGATTTGTTGTGAGGTTTGCCCAGGCAGACGGTGCATTCCATCTAGGAATAGGCTTTTGGCCTGCTTAGGTGGCAGAGCTGCAGAGATCAGTCTCCTCATGAACTGTAGCAATTCCGCTGGGTCAATAGTGTGAAGGACCCCTCTCACCTTCAGGTTGTGTTGTCTCGTTGTATCTTCGAGGTGTGGCATCTTGGCACTTAGTTGTGCACATCTGAGCTGTACCTTTTGTAGTTGCGCCATGGTTGAGTCTTGCTTGAACCTCAGGTCATGTACAACTTCTTCCGTGGCACTGATGTGTCTTGTCAGAGTGCTCAGATCCTCTTTCAGGCACACCATTTTGGATGCAAAGAAGTTCTTGAGCTCCGTGACCATGGAGCTCAGGTCTACTTTTGTGCCGGGAGTGGTTCTGGCCGTCGTGCAGGTGGCACTTTGCTCTGCCGCGGTGGAGGTATAGCCTCCTCCAGCTCTCATTCCTCCTCTTCCGAAGCTGGTAGTGAGTCCGGGGTGGAGGCATGGAGGATGTCCGCCATTTTTGTCCTATTCGGCTGGGATAGGAGCTGCCCGATATCCCAGTTCTGCCCCTCACTGAGCCCCCGAGATTTCTTGGGGTGTTTCCCCATTGTAGCCGAGAGCAGTAGAAGGCCTTTGGTAAGTTGTTGCATCGCCAAACCGCTGTAGTATGCTTGGTTTCGGTGTGTATGAGCGGGAGCTCAGGCGCCATGCGATTCGCCTACTCGCTGGTTAGTTCTGCCCTCGGTAGAGAGATATTTTTCTTGACTTTTCATTTCTATTGATATTTATGTGTGATTGCCTCTAGTTGTGTCTATAAGCAAATCTTCAGGAAGTCAGTTGTGATGTAATTCTCATTTT
>OW240915.1:82350724-82394766 GCA_933207985.1 Pelobates cultripes
ACAGGTCAGAGTATTTTGGTGGTTGCCATCTTCAAACGGTCGTATCTTAAAAACTATAAATCCTACAGCGAAGAGCTTTATATTGTGAGAATCACAAGACCCAAACCTACATTTTGATGCATAGTATGTCTCTGAAGTATTAAAATTGAAGGCACAGTCGCAGTTTAGAAATTGCACTTCAAATTTGAGCTTTGCAGAGTGAAGTTTCAATGAATGTCAATGGGCGGCGTTGGTTGCAAACAAATGGTCATATTGTGAAAACTATCAGGACTACGGCTTAGCCGTTGACATGTTTAGTGGCAGCAGGGATAGCTGAACGTTTTGATATAAGATTTGTGTAGGTGGGCCTGAAAATATAAAAGGGAGGTGGTGGCGGTTTAGAAATCATGTCCTGATTTTTCAGCTTTTGGCAGCTCCCACTGTAAACTTTGCCATTCATTCCTATGGGACAAATTTAAGCCACAAAGCGGCGATATTCCGTGAGAACCATTACGTGAAAGCGTTCCACAAAGTAATAGCGGTAAATCCGTCCAGGAACAATCTGCACGTTTTGGTAAATTTTTGGTCATGTAGTGTAAAAACTGTGGGAGGAGTTAGGGTGGCTTAGGTACACCATTAAGAATAAAATTAATAATAATAAAAGCCATATATGTGAGATAGCATTAAAGTGGTCTTGCTATGCAAGAACACTTAATAATAACAATAATAATAATATATATGTGAGATAACATTAAAAATTGAAGATTAGCACTTATGCAGAACACTTAATAATAATAATAATATATATGTGAGATAACATTAAGTGGTCTTGCTATGCAAGAACACTTAATAATAATAATATATATGTGAGATAACATTAAGTGGTCTTGCTATGCAAGAACACTTAATTATCAAGTCCCTGTATGGTCGAACTCACATTTGATTGAGCATGTTATGTCAAAACTGTCTCAGGTAATATCACTTTAAATGCAGTGTAATATGGATCCAGACAGGTTGGAGCTTGATCCTCAGATAAAAAAGGGTACAAGCAAGGCAACACCAGTTAGTGTAAAACCATAGCATTTATTACAGAAAAGTATAAAATCTTGCATTAAGATTACTGGAGTGCCATCCATCAGTAAACAAAGCACAACGCATTTCAACGCTAAAATCTGCATTCTTTTTCTTGGCTGTGTGGTCTATTTTCATGTACTAATTGAGAATAAAGCTTAGGTTTTTATTTGGCTACTTATGACTTTCTTGTGCTTTCTCCCAGTGAATCTCTTCTTTTTGGTCGTTGCTGCCGCCCAGAAGTAATGGGAGTTTGAACGCAGGACTTGTTTCTTTGTATTTGTATTAATTTTTGTATCACACAGCTAGGTTGCAATGCTGCTGCCCATCCCATGTGTTCCCTATTAAGGGTTAATAAGCATTTAGGGATGTATATAAAAAAATCCCCTTTCTGTCTCATTAGAGATATCTTTGCCAGAAGCTCAAGGAAGCCAGGCGAATGGTTAGAGTAGGATCCACATAAGAGGTCTGCCTTGACGTGGCAGGTGGGCATACCCTCTCATGGCCATTGGAGGTAACTAAAAACCTCCATTTGTTTAAAAATACATAGGGATGTGGAAAGAGCACAGGTAACTTTTTTCTTTGGCTTTTACTAGATGTATTTTGGCTGATGTGTACTATGGCCGTTGCTGTCGCCCAGGAGTAATGGGAGTTTGAGCGCAGGACTTGTTTCTTTGTAGCTATATAAATATAATAAAAATAATATTAATAAATGGTAATTTTTATTTATAAAGAGCTGTCTGTGCAAGCCTTCAGATTCCAAGACTAGAATTTGAACTAAATGGGGTAGTTCCCTAAACTGGAAATTATGGCGGATTTGCCAAGCAATTTCCAAAGTATCCAAATTAGACAAATTCTACATCTCAGCTATTTTTCTATCTTTGTTATCATGGACTGAATTTTACGTTTGTGAACAAAACCATTTCAATGTTTAGTGGCTAAGCTCCAGTAGTTGCTTTTAAAACATCTAAAACAGTTTTGTTCTAAAATGTTGCCATCTGCATCAATGCAAGAAAGTGCTGTTGCTGACTGATCTTGACAACAATTTCTCATTGAAGATAATTTGAGGCATGATAGGTTAATTTTCCTCCATTTGCTTTCTCAAACAGGATCAAACAAGAAAAACTGAAGAGGTGCTTTGTGGGAATTATACATATTGGCATAACTGATCTACTTTATAGTTCTCCAATCAAGTCAACATCTGCTTTTTAGCATAAAAATCAAGTGTCTTACGAGGTGTCATTTTAGCAGGCAGCCTTAACTGTCAATATATTTGATTAAAATACAACACAATCATAGACTGTTATGTTGCAAAGTCAACAAAGACTCCTTGGAAATACTGAAATACTCAGCAGTTTTTACTGTAGTGTTAAACATTTGTCCTTTTTTCCATTAGAGTTGTTAATGGAGTCCATTTTGGTCATTGCATTTGGGATTTGGTAGCTAGCACACAAAGTGAAATGTTTGTTAAAAGGAACCTCTGCTATTTTTGTTCCTTTCTTTTTTTTACCCATGTGTTTTCTTATAAAAAAGTAAATGAAAACCAGATCCCAAAGTACTAAATCCAGCTATAACAAATACAAAAAAAACCTCAAACGACATAAATAAAAATATACAATACTCTGTAATATTTTTTCTGAAATATAAATAGAGAGTTGTGATCATAATTATTCAACCTCCATTAAAAATCAGGTTTATTGTCAAAATTTACAAACTTTCAGCTGTTTGCAATGAACAAATCAAACAAAAGCATTTGAAATAGCTCAAAACAGCGAATGCTTCAAGTGGTTTCCCCATATTCAACTGTAAATGCATATTATAATGACTTCTCCAGTCTCAAAGCCAAGCACTTTTGCTATTATGACCTGCTAGAAATGAGATGCATAGCCAGACACAAGCTTCTGGCAGCTTTCCTGAGGAATCTTAGCCCATTGCTTATGAGCAATGGCTTCCAGTTTCATGCTGCAACTGACTTCTTCCAATCCCACCAGAGATTTTCTATAGGGTTTAATCCAGGTGATTGTGATGGCCACTGAAGAATTTTCCAACTAAGCCATGGTGGATTTTGAGGTATGCTTGGGATCATTGTCTTGATGGAAGGTCCAATGATGCCCAAGCTTCAGATTCCTCCAACGATTTTTTTTTGATACTTAAGTGAATCCATCTTGCCTTCCATATGCTGCATGTTTCCAGTGCCTGATGATGCAAAAGAGTCCCAGTACATCACAAACCCACCACCATTCTTAACTGTAGGTAGAGTGTTCTTTTCAATGTATGCTTCATTCTCCATCCTCCAGACATATTGCTGATGCATTGGGCCAAAATGTTCCAGTTTTGTTTTATCACTCCACAGAATAGAAACCCATAACTTATGTGGTTTATTTATATGATTTTGAGGATATTGGAGATGACTTTAAATGTGCTTTTGGATCAATAGTGGTGTATGTCTTGAGTTCTGGCATGAAAACGTTCTGCATTTACTATCCACCTATAACGAAGCTTCCTGTACCCCGGTTGGGTACCTCCACCAATGGGTTCTCCTAGTGCTCACCGAGGTCTCCAAGCACTCCACGAGACACCATCAGCACCGCAGTCCCCATGTCCAGCATTACAGCTTGGCTGGGAACTCGCCGTCTCCTACCCACCCTGGACCTACGAAAAGGCTCCCAGTTCCAGTGGGTAAACCTCTCCTCCAAGAGAGAGTAGCAGGAACAAGCTCTTAAAAGAGCTTAGGGATTATAATCCCTGGGGAGTATAATGATATAGCAATCCCCAGGGTAGATGCAGCCTTTCTCCCCACACATGAGGCGAGGCTCTATGTTGAGGGTAAAACAGGAACTCTGAGATCTGAGGGTTTATTGAACAGCTTGGTCTTTTATATAGTTTTTCCCCCAAGGTTACCATCCAGGTGGACCTTTTTGGGGCACAGAGACACGGGAACAACAAGCCAATAAAAACATAGTTTTACATTCAGTCACTCCCATACAGTGTGCACAATCCCTCCCCTCTGCCTGTGATATAATTAATGAAGACAATGGACTAACTCAATTAACTCTTAGCAGAAAAAACATACATTTTTACAAACCCCAAAAAGTACCCCAAAATATAACATATTCCCACAAAAGTCACATTCCCTGATCTGGGTGAACAACATATCCAAAAATCACCTCAGGGCTTCAGGAATTTTCTTATTTTTGCCCCACCGCGCACATGGTACGATGCCCAAAATAGTTCCATACACTCGACGACAAAACACTGCTGGACAATTATAAAATGGCCACCGCCATATGCTTGAATCTGTTTTTTTTTCACAACCTGACTTATCAGAAATCTGGTTGCAACCATTGATATCTTCCTTTTTCTGCCCTGTCTCGGTAAGTTCCTTCTCCTTTGAACTTGCGAATAATGCTTCCAAAGGAACACTCAGTGCCTTTGCTATCTTTTTGTATCCTGTTCCTTGTTTGCAAAGGGCGATGATTTCTTCCCTTAACTTTGTGGACCATTCTTTTGACTGAGCCATATATCTAACATACAGTCACTAGTGACACTCAGCAAACCCCTAGCCAGTTCATTGTTACGTGGTCTGCAACATTTTCCCCTGTGTGTTCGGGGCACCAGCATTCACATATTGTCCACATCGTACCTACTGAACCCGACTAACAAACCACTCACATTCATTAGTTAGCTTCCCATTAGGTTTGTCTGTTTCTCTGTGAACGGTTGTTCATGAACAATGGCGTTCATGGCTTAGCACTGTTTGTTTCAACATCCTGCTTGCTACTTACTGCCTGTCTCAGTGACCTGCTACAGGTTAGTAGAAACCTTAAGGGGGTCAGTCGGTCAGGGTATTACCTAGTACTCAGGCTTAGAGTGAGCCTCCATTTTATTGGTGCTGCTTAGCAGAGCTGTTCACACAGTCTCCTTATCTGTGAGCCCAAAGATGTTTCTGTTACTTGGGCAATACCAATGTGGACCTCTCGTTAAAGAGAGACACTAAGGAGCACTCGTAAGAATCAATGAAAAACTGATGGATCTTGTGGCCTAGGAGTTGGGCCCTCAGGCATGTGGCAACTTGTTCGGCGAACCTTTTATGAAGGAGCTGAACAAGCACTTGAACGTGTTCACATGATTAAACAAGGTGCAAACATCGATGCGCAGAAATTTCAGAGGGTACCATGTCTTTGATCTCTGCAAGGAAAATCTTTGGGGTCTGTGATATAGGAAAAGCTAGAGCTTACCCAAGACTGCAGAAATTGGTCAATATGAATTGCTAGTGGTTGGAACATTGACTGCCCTATGGGCATATTGCATTCTTATTCATCTTTGAAAGCATTTAAAAAAGTGTATCTTGAAATATATTAAACATGTTGCGCTTATGTAATAATATTATCAGAAACTGCTCTATCAATAACAATCGTGCTTATCTTAGGTACATGCCTATATGAAAAATATTTAAGATTTCTATAGTTAGATCTGTCTAACAACTGTTGCATCATTTCTTCATGGTAATCCTGTTTATTCTGTATCACGAACAAGTCACCTTTATCCATTGGCTTTATGGTAATATTATGATTAGTTTGTAATGCCTTTAGGGCCTGTCTCTTACAGTCATATTGTGTCTGATATTTTGTGCATGCCAATTTAATTGTTCCACTCTAGATTTTACCACATTCAAAAATGTTTGCACTGAACTGTTAGTCACAAGAGGAAATAACAAACATTTATTATAAACCTCCAAATTAACTTTATACCCAGTTGTAGAATGAGCATCCACTGTAAAATCCTTGTCTTGTGTTGACTGGTTTTTGAGATCTAGGAGTGCTAAAAAGAAAACACAGATAAAAGTCTATCTGACAAAAAAATGATCACGCCTTTATAGTGGGACAAAATCAAGTAATTTTCTCAATGCTGAGATCTGTAATTCTAAAAGGGGTAATTTAGTCAAGTACCCCTTGTATTATGTTTTTCTAGCTATTTTGCTCAGGATCTGTTGCCATTCTTTTTTGGGGTATAGCATCCATCCTGCTTCTTTGGGTTTTTGTAGTAACCATAAAAAAGATCTGCTACAAAACCGGTATAAACAGATTCACTTTTGGGACCAATTTTAGGAGGTAGTTCCGGTTTTGTTGGGCAATACTTCTATCTACATGTATACCCCCTAGTTAAACTGGTAATGAAGACTATCCCTTTTAAATTTATAGATTATTTAGAGATTCCAAGTCTTTTTGGAAATTAGTGATACTAACATTATCTCCTGAGTATGTATGACTACGGTATGTTTTCGAGTTCAACCTGTGCATCTTATCATAATAATACTTCAGATTTTTATGCTGCTATTTTATCTAGTTTTTACTTAGACTTTCAATCATTAAAGTAATAAGGTCCAATGCACATTTATTCAAAACCAGTATTTGGCACCAGTTTGATACTCAGTCCCTAAAGGATATGTTTAACTTTTAGATACCACACTTCAGATATTCCATAATTTGGACTGGTGCAACTTACAATGCCCCTCCGTCTGTAAATGATTTATTAATTGGCCATGTATCTTTACGAAAGGATGGCATTGATCTCTAGATAGCTTATCCAACATATAGTCAAAATTATAAGGAAAAGGATGTCTGCATTGCTTTTATTATAAAGAAGATATAATTAATTTTCTCATTGTTTTATTATATTTTTACTTATTTATATTTCTTTTACATCA
The DNA here is from genome assembly GCA_933207985.1 of Pelobates cultripes. Taxonomy (NCBI): domain Eukaryota; kingdom Metazoa; phylum Chordata; class Amphibia; order Anura; family Pelobatidae; genus Pelobates; species Pelobates cultripes. The sequence goes on from OW240915.1 coordinate 82,357,482, forward strand.
AAGGTATCACATTTTATATTGAATATATGTTTTATTTTACAATATGTATCAAGAGTAAAACAAACTTTGAAAATAATATTTTTTAACAGGTTCTTGCTGACAGCAAAACATAATTTTAAGATTGAATGCAGGTTTTTCTTGGATACTGCAAAATGTTTTTGATTTTTTTTTTATTCTTTATATTCTGCATTCTCCATTCTCTCAAGTTAAATGTGTAATTTTGCACAATGTACAGCACTGAAGAATTACGTGTATCTTTATAAAGACATGATAACAAAAGCTTTTCTACATCAGCTTTCTTTATGTCATTTAAAAAGCACAATTTTCCCAATTTATGACATGGATAGTTACCATCTATAGTATTTCTTAAAAAAAAAACTACAGATTGTAAATTGTTCATTCATCAGTAAAAAATAATTTATTACTGTCATATAGAAATGATAAAACAAAAACATAAAATAATTGAGCATGTTACATTTTATAGAATTTTATTTTCACTTACACTTAAAACTGCATAAACTATTTTCAAAAGAGGACATTTTACTGTTGTAAAGTCAATTGCCTTGAGTACTTTTTACTGGCTGTAATTCACTGTGTAGCCATCATGTGTTTCTTAGTCTGTTAGCCAAGAGAAGGTCCATTCACTTCCTTATCATCGCCCCATCTGTCAGGCTGGTGACTAATTATGCCAGACCTGTCTGCAACAGCGTGTGAATGTAAATTATGAAAAATTTCAGATGGGAAATGAAAAGAAGAACACAAACAATAAATGGATGGAAAGAAACAATTAGGCGCTAACCATTTGCCTGTTTGTTTTTTATTTCATCAATAAATTGTTGGATAGCAGATGTTTCAAGCACCAATTAGTTTAAACCATTTTCTTTCCAGAAAAAAGAACCTACTAACTTTTCCTCCATGGTTTTCGAGATGTCCCTATATTGTCTATATTGAAATCAAACAATATTTAAATAACCAAAGGGTAGGGTAGTGCACAATTTCTGCCTGCTACCTCACCTTTATTTTGCATGATGTGTGTGTGTTGAGGTGTCAGGTGGCAGAGACAACAGCATACAACACAGCATACAAACCCTGTCTTATACTAATGGACCAAGGGTCCATTGACAGCTGTCACCTATAGATACATATTGAATACCTCATTTCAAAATCATGGGGGTTAATATGGCATTGGTTCCTTTTTTGATGCACTAACATCTTCATAACGTCTTCAGTTTTCAATGATACATAGCAGTGCGGATTTGTTTAAATTTACTCCACGGCTTCAGTTGTCCCTGTGGAAGAAGCACTATTGTGCATCACCATATGGCAGTCTGATGGATGACTTTTGGAGTTTGGATACAAGCCCTTACTTAGTCCAGAGTGTACCCAGCTCTCGGTTATTAGTCTTTCCAAAGACTTAAAAAGTTTGATAAAGTACTTTGATAAAGTTTGATAAAGAGACTGTGCCGAAAACCTAGCAGCCTGTATACCTCAACTTGGATGGGTGCAATGGGTACTCCGCTGCAGGATTAGATTGGATCTCCTTGGTGCCTAAGGAGTATAACTGATTATTTATTTATAGGTCATGATTGCAGTTCCATTAGAGAAACTTGTAATTCTATTGCCATTAATGTCTTGGTAATGTTAATAAATACAGCTAGTTGTGACTTTTACTCTCCTGTTAAATTTTGTTTTATTTTATTATAAGGTGAATTTGTTGGGGGAAATTGTTGCTTGGTGGTTGGTGGTGAGTTTTTTTTAAGGGTTATTAAACACAGGGACATTAATCTTTTTGCATTGTGTTTCAACTTTCTGTCAGTTATACTGCTGGTAATATCTTCAGGGTCCTTGCTAATTCCTATAAACTGGTTATATGACCATTTTTATATATCTATTTTTGTCACACCTACTGTGTATAAGAAAATTTTAATTTTCCTTTTAAGCAAACATTTAAGACCCTGTGAGAAATACTGCATGTTCATTAATTTGTGAACTAATGAATGAAACAAAGATTATGTACATTTACATTCTGTAAAATTGTTTTTTTATATGTTGAAGTCCTGGGTCCCATGGTTTTTTGATCAAAAGGAACTGTAACCGCAGGTGGTTCCCTTATTTACCACTATAATGTCTTAAAGCATAGAACTTAGTAGGGCTAACTATACAGATATCTCAGCCATAATTTTATATAGTTAGTGTAAGAGATCCTCTATTTAAAATATATAAATAATTGAGAATACAATATAAAATAAGGGTTGTCTTGGAAGCAATAAAGTTTTGTCTTTTAGATATTTATTATATAAAAATATAAATATATAAAATCCATTATAGCAGAGTTTATAAGATTAAATTAAATGCTTGAAAATATCATTAATAGGGTAACATACCCTTCTGAACATGCCATCATGTCAGCCTCTCATTTTAAGATGGAGCAGCGTCTGTCTCCAAGTCTCTCCTCTGTGTCTTAACATTTAAAAGTACACCTATTTATACCTTAGGTGTCTCCATTTTAGGGTTACCGTAGTTCATATATGAAAAAGTAACACTTCTTTTACTTTTATTCATTTTAGGACCTCCCTTAAATTGGCAAACATACAAGACCATAACTAAAGGGTGTATACGTCATGGAAATTTTCCTGACTTAGTTCAAGATGGCATTTTAAAGTCTGGACATCCTTATCTACTTAAGGTTACCACAGTATATTGTGTACTGAAAGAGTCGTAGCATAGCCTTGAAGCTTGTTTATGCATTATTGTTATTGTAATTAGTCTGGGACAAAATGGCGGAAACATATTATGCACTGAGGTTATTGCTTAAAGAAACAGACATGAAAAACAATATGTTCCATTTCTAACACCTTGTCAGTTTGCAATATCTCTTAAAGACAAAGTACACAGTTTAAGAAATACAACATTTCATTCTAAAACTTGCAATATTTGCATTTGCCCATAACAGAACTGGGCAGTGAAGGGGTTAAATGCGAGTCAGCAGGTGAAACATTTTATATAAGTTTTATTGATTTCTTCATTGTTATTATTTATGACCTTGTCAGTTACAGAGCATTGGCCTGAAATGTACACAGATTTTAGCTACATTAATATCAAATAAATTGCAAAGTAAAATGTGGAATTTAGCAGAATGGCCAATCCTCTGCCAAATGAACTGACATACGAAAAAGCAGGTCAGAAGCTAGCCTAACGACTGTCATGCATTATTCTTTACAAATGCAGTTATTAATTATGCAATTTCAACATGGTCACATTATAGCAAAGAAATAACACAAGAGATTTTCTAATCCTCATTTCGTTAGAATCGGGACCCATATTGATTTCTTACAAAGCTAAGCATAAAAAAATGATTGTAAATTAACAATATTTCATTTTCAAGTTCTGCTTAAAGGGACACTCCACACACCTAAAGCAATTTTAGCTTGTGTGAAGAGTGTGTCTTCTTTTTTATTTTATACAAAGGGCAGATTTAAAAAAACATTTATAAATTAACCTTGTTACACCCACCTCATTGTCAATCAGATAACCAGTCCTGTTACTTCCTGATTGTTTAGCTCTGTGGAGCTAAACTTAATAGTCAGACACAGACAGTCTGTTTACACTGGGAATACAAGAGATCTATAGCATTTCCGAGCTGTTTTTACATATAACCCTAATGAAAACAGCTGGTTGAGTGATGTCGTAGAGTGGAGGGCGCACGCATCCTAAGGCAGGGAGACGGTGTCTCCACGAAGGGAAGAATGCGAACACATGAGAGCAACAGATGCCAGCAAACTCAGCCAGAGTAAAGAGAAAGGGATAAACAAAGTTGACAGACCCAATATATTATATTGCATATAAGGCCAGCGGTGGCTGCCATTAAATAGAATGCTTTACCCCTTCATGAAGTCTTGGCTCATGTTTGGGGGATTGGAGAACTACATACACTCTGGGGATTGCTATGTCACAATACTCCCCTGAGTATAATCACTAGCTCTTATAAGAGCTGTTCTTGCTACGCTCTCTGGACTAGGAGAGGCCTACCCACTGGAAGCTGGATCCTGATTTTGGGTCCAGGGTGGGTGGAGAACGGCAAGACCGTGGGGTTTACGGTGTTTATGGTGTTCTAGTGCAGTGCTTATGGTACTCGCAAGTACTAGGAAGCAGCGATTTATGGAAGTACCTGGTCGGGGAGCCATGTGTCCGTCACATTTTATGTGACGAAAGTAACCTCGTCACTGGGGGAAAGTTAACTAATCAACTTGAATCCCTGCTTCAATCAAGCCATAATTGGACAAAGTATATTTATTTTTTCATTTATTTTTTTTATTTTTTTTCTCTCTTTTACTCTAAGTTATTTTTCTTTTTTTTCTGAGTGAATCCGTGCAATTCTGGAGGAAAGAAAGTGTGAATAGAAAAAATATCACAAAGCTTTGAAATTAATGTAAATATGTAGATTAAGAAAGCCAAGCTAAATAAAGACCTGAATAGGCTAAATATTTGCTTCAATTAGGTGGATAAAAAAAAGAATAAAAAGGAAAAAGGTTAAGATCTTAGAACTACTAATCAACTATTACTCAAAGAACTGGATAGCTTAACACAGCTGTTCAAAATGACAACTAAATTCTCAGAGAAAATTCCTACAAAAAAGGACTAAAGTCCTTTTTTTTCCAATAAAGGTTTTTCCTTCAATCATCAAAGGATAAAAAAAACAGATAATACTTCTCTCTCCTACAAGGATGGAAGATTCATCTAAAAAATTTCCTTAACAAAATGAGAATTACATCACAACTGACTTCCTGAAGATTTGCTTATAGACACAACTAGAGGCAATCACACATAAATATCAATAGAAATGAAAAGTCAAGAAAAATATCTCTCTACCGAGGGCAGAACTAACCAGCGAGTAGGCGAATCGCATGGCGCCTGAGCTCCCGCTCATACACACCGAAACCAAGCATACTACAGCGGTTTGGCGATGCAACAACTTACCAAAGGCCTTCTACTGCTCTCGGCTACAATGGGGAAACACCCCAAGAAATCTCGGGGGCTCAGTGAGGGGCAGAACTGGGATATCGGGCAGCTCCTATCCCAGCCGAATAGGACAAAAATGGCGGACATCCTCCATGCCTCCACCCCGGACTCACTACCAGCTTCGGAAGAGGAGGAATGAGAGCTGGAGGAGGCTATACCTCCACCGCGGCAGAGCAAAGTGCCACCTGCACGACGGCCAGAACCACTCCTGGCACAAAAGTAGACCTGAGCTCCATGGTCACGGAGCTCAAGAACTTCTTTGCATCCAAAATGGTGTGCCTGAAAGAGGATCTGAGCACTCTGACAAGACACATCAGTGCCACGGAAGAAGTTGTACATGACCTGAGGTTCAAGCAAGACTCAACCATGGCGCAGCTACAAAAGGTACAGCTCAGATGTGCACAACTAAGTGCCAAGATGCCACACCTCGAAGATACAACGAGACAACACAACCTGAAGGTGAGAGGGGTCCTTCACACTATTGACCCAGCGGAATTGCTACAGTTCATGAGGAGACTGATCTCTGCAGCTCTGCCACCTAAGCAGGCCAAAAGCCTATTCCTAGATGGAATGTACCGTCTGCCTGGGCAAACCTCACAGCAAATCCCCCATATCTAGGGATGTCATCATGAGATTTAGGTCCAGAGGAGACAAGGAAGCATTCCAAAAAGCAACCATGGACAAAACACCTTTTATTTTTGAGGAACACTCTCTAAGTTTCTTCCAGGACTTAAGCCGCCCCACACTGCAATGGCAGGTCACCTTAAAGGGAGTGACGATGAAGGTATGGGCAGCAGCAATACCCTATAAATGGAGTTACCCACGGGTTCTGATAGCCAAACACAATGGCCAACGATTCAGGCTCACAGCAGCAACAGAAGCAGCCCCGTTTCTGCGCTCAGTAGGACTGGAAGCCACCAACACCTCAAGCACCACAGCCAGGCCCACTCACCACTGGGACGTTGCCAATGTCACAGTATTCATCCCTGCTGGGTCTTCTGCTCTGGGCTGAAGATAGCAAGTGCCGCCAAGATACTTGCCTAATCCACTGTTTGTCTGGTTAAATACATATGATTGCTAGAATTGTTAACCGTTTTTCTTTTCCTTAGTTTACACAATCCTGGATCTTACAAGGGAGCCATTGGTAAACTCGAACTACCTTTCCTGTCAAAGGGAGGACCAAAGGTAAGCCATCTTGACCCATGTTTAGGCGTTAACAAATCCCCCCTCCACACCAGAGTTCTGAGGTTAACAAACTTATTAACTAAAATCAGCACTCCACCGTGCTTATGACTATCCACACACCATGCCTGAACGTCACACCGGGTATTCTAATAACCAGGATAGCATAACATCTCTGCCCCCTTAGTTCCCTTTCAACCCTACACGGGCAGTAACTGACAAAGGCCATTCAGCAAAACTCTAGCTTCAAACATTGCGGGGAATAGAGAGGGTAGGGTGCGGCTTACCAAGTCATGGGTTTTCCCAGCGCGGACACACCACATATAACCTATGTCCCCACATATAAAAAATTTCGTACCTTCACAATCTCATTTTACTATGCTGCCATGATTCCTGACGTACTATATTTACCATACTCTTGTAATCATGCCATGGCGCTTTACCCTATTGTTAATTGTTGTCGCTGTCAACAGTTTCTATTTGTGCAATGCTTATGCCTCAATAAAAATATAAAAATATATATAAAAAAAAATATATATATATATATCTCTACCAGATTACAAGTAAATGAAGAGAAAATTATTAATTTAGAATATCAAGAAAACAGACTGATAGAACAAAATTTACATTTGACAAATTAATTAAGCAATATGGAATCAAAGCTGGGGGATTTAGAAGATCTTACAAGACGAAACAATTTAAGATCACGCAAGAAAAGATCCCAGTCTTTTTAGGAAAGCTATGGATAGCAATGGATATAGATGTAACCAAATATAACACTAACGTGGAAAGATATCATCGCTTATATAAACCAAAAGAAATATCTAAGAAACATCCAAGAGATATTATAATACATTTTCAATCTTTTCAATTTAAAGAAAATATTTTCTGTGCCAGCTGTTCCAAGATTGTCAAAGAAGACGAATTTAAACGTATTATCATTTATCAAGACCTTACTTTTTATACCAGATCACAGCGAAAAAGATTTGTTTCTGTAAAAAATATTCTGCGCAAACATAATATAAAATACTCATGGGGCTATCCAAATAAACTCAAGATTATAACCGATGGCCAGATGGAAACATTTGAGTCTATACAACAAGTCCAGAATTGGATGAAAACAAAAAACATAAACAGCGAGATTCCTACTTAAACCCTTAAGGACACAGCTTCAGAAACTGGGCATACCCTTAAGGACACAAGCAATTTTTGCATTTTTTGCTGTTTGTTTTCAACTGCAATTTGCATCTCTCTCATTTATTGTACCAACACATATTATATACCGTTTTTTAGACAATTTGCTAACTTTAATTTGATGTGACATATACATATATAAATTCTTATTTATTACAAAAAAAATGCAAAATAATGGGGGGAAAACAAAAAAAAAATTTTTTTCACCAAGTTTTGGCAATAATAACGTGCATAATATGTCCAGCTTAGGAAAAGTAATTCAAAATCAATTAATTTATCTTGATTTATAAAGTACATAATATGTGTAGGATTTCAGTTTATTTTGAAAGTTACAGGTCACAAACTACAAGGTCTAAAATAAAATTTCAAGTGAAACAATTTTAGAAGTTGGTATGTTTGTCTTGGAAGTTTAATACCCATTACAGAAAACAAAATTGCCACACTAAAGTACATATTTATATAAAATAGACATCACAGGCTATTTACCTACGGTTATTTTGACACTTTTTACGTAGCCATTTCACCGCCAATCTCTGCTAAATATTGGAGTAAATTTATGTTTTTTCTCTATTTTGGCATATACACATATGACAAGGTTTTTGTAATGTATATTTCATAAAGCTAGTGTGTGCTATCCCTGTACAGGACCCCATATTGTGTTCAGCTACATCTGCTGAGTACAACGATACCCCAATTGTATACCTTTGCCCCTATTCTGTGAAGCTACATTGCCATATAGGAGACCATGCTATTTCAGTTTCTATAGTTGGAATTTTCAATGATTGTCATAAGTCTGATATTGTGGCATTATAGGCATTTGAATGTTCAAATAACCCCACAAAGGCCTTCCATTTGAGAAAGCAGACACTCCAGGGTATCTTATTAGACATATATTATACCTTAACTTGCCACCATTTTTAACCAATTTATTTCAAATTATGTGGTGAGAAATGTTGCATTATCACTGGGTATTTCGTATATTTGTTAAGTGCCACTGTCATAAATTCCCCCTAAGAATGCTTAGTTACCTCTTTTGAGTAAAACAATAAGCCCAATGTATGACCTAGACACTATTTTGTGAAGTTACAGTGCTGTAAAAGAGACGTGACAAGTTCAGGATTTTAAGTGTGAATTTAGACGGAGGGTTTTAATAGATATGGAATTCTATTTTGAAATATGTAAGCAGGCTGCTTTTTCCAACTACCCCAAAAAAGGCATACTAATTCTTAAAGAAGACATCTCAGGGTAATTCAAAAGGCATATTTTGAACCTTAGCCTGAAATCATTTTTCCCCTAGCTTGTACCAAGCGTAGTAGTAATAAGCATTTTTCTGCCTTTTTGACACACTCAGTGAGTTTGTACTGTATATTTTGCAAACCTTATGTATGCTACGGGTCTATAATACTTCATATGTTGCTCAGCTATGTCATCTGAGCACAGCAATACCCCATATGTACCATTGCCAAGTATATGTGACGTTAAAGGCGTTGAGACACAGCCATTTAAGGTTTTTTTCAAACTGAGAATTTTTATGCTGGGTCCATACCCCACTTTGGAGTTTTTTTAGTAGGTTAATTATTCCAACTACAAAACAATAATATACACGCTGTGAAAGACAAATACGTAGCTCTAAAACACCTAAAAAAGTGGTATCCCTTACACCACTAAAAACATAATACAATACATATAACCAAATAGAAAAAGTACAGATTCACCCACTTGTGGATAGAACACACTTATAGTGGGTAATAATTAGAAAACTAAATAATTACCCTTGAACTAAATGTATTGCAGATTAGGACTCCTCCAGGTCCTCAACAAATATGAACAAAAATAGGGATAAATCTACAATACAATAATAACAGAAAAAGACATAGCATAATACTGTTGATGGAAAAAGAAAGAGTGGAAATATAGATGATAATTCACACTCACAAACCAAAATTGATTGTAGGCATATCTTATAGAACGATGAATATCTCAGGATAAGTGGAACGTCAGGATGTACATAGAAGGAAATAAAACAGCATAATAGTGCAGAGTATCTTGATAAGAAAATACACTTTAATAATAAGGCACACTTACAATATTGTAGTGGCAAACAGGCATATATGAAACCACCGGTCTTGGGATCATAGGATGAATCACAGGATCAACAGGATCAAATATAACCAGCAGGTCCAAATAAAATAAAATAAAACAACCTGATAAGATAATAAAAAACTCTAAACACTATAAATGCTATAACAAAGCCCTACGCGTTTCGTTCAAACGTCCTTGAACTTCCTCAGGGGCAAAAAAGTCCTTCTTTATGCAGGGCCCTGACGAAGGTGCATCTTTCTGCACCGAAACGAGGGATTTTCCTTGGCACAGTTGCAACAGCAGGAATGCTTGCTGGTTTTGGTACAACATTGTCCCTTGCAAAGAAGAAAAGCCCCTCTTGGTTTAATAAGTCGGACACTAGGGGAACTGGAACTTAGATGCTAGCTAGTACTCCAGACATCAGGAGAGATAACAAGCAATCAACAAAAGAAGGGTTTGGACAACCCCCTAATGGTCCAAGAGAACATACTTTTAGAGTCATATGACGGTATGACTCTATCCTTGTGAGTGCTTTTATTCTCATTTTTTATATGCTATATATTGTATAGATATACTACGCTATTTGCATATATTCTATTTTCCAGATTGTTCAAGACACTCCACAGCTCCACCTATAACTCTGTATGTATTATAATTATTCCAACTACCCCATAAAGGCATACCATTTCTTAAAGAAGACACCCTAGGGTATTTCAAAAGACATATTTTGAACTTTAGCGTGAAATCATCTTTTTTTTTTTTTTTACTTTTAAAAAGTTTTTTTTAGCTTTTAACAACTCATTCTAATATTTTAAAACTTTGTTTAAACTTTTCAAAAGTTTTTTTACTGTTAACCCCTAAGTAGCCTAACAGTAAATCCCCCAATTTCCCCACTAACTTCTACCCACCCTAGCTAAATAAATAAATGTTTTAAAAATATTTAAGTAACTAACTAAATAAATTTAACCCGTGAGGATCAAAAAAAAAGATAAAAGTTAACCCTCAGGGGGTAAAAGATAAAATCAGATCACATTGAAATACTGTTATCTGTATTTTGATCATTGTAGACAGTGATCAAAGGGTAGGGAAGGGGTTAAAGTTTATTTCAAAGAGGTGAGGGGGGGTGGGATTTTACTAACACTTTTTTTTTTTTACAGCTAAAGACAGATCATCACCGATCTGTCTCTCTGCACTTCACAGCTCACACGGAGCTGCAGGGAAACAGATTGGGGTTCACTGCAGCATGTGTGATCACTCTGACTCCTGGTCAGAGCGAGATCACATTGGCTGTGAAAGTGAAACTGCCCACAGTAGTGTGCCTCCGACATGGAGACACACTACAGGAACATTAACCCCATGATTTAGATGGAAACTTTCCGTTCTGCGTCCTTAAGGGGAGTGCTGCAATGACAGAAAATTTCCGTCCAGCGTCCTTAAGGAGTTAAACAGCTAAACGAAGTACACATGAAAACAAAAGAAAGGAAAATTAAAAGATCTACACTCAAAATTGAATATGGACTGTTTTAATGAAAAAAATTTAAGGTTCCTGAAAAGAAGGAATAGAAAAAGAAACTTGAAAACGGGAAAATAATTGAAGATTGAAAGAAGAGAAAGAGAAGATAAAGAAGGAGAACAAAGAACGTTGGTTCATATTAGACATTTGGGGGATTTTTTATGGTAAAGGTTATAAGCAATTAATACAAAAATTGTATTTGTAAATTAGACACCTCAGATATTAGGGAAAGAGATGATAGATGCACAATTGTGATGGGAATCTAGAACATTTTGTATATCTGCAAAGGGTTAAAGTAGAAAAGAAAAAAAAGAATTTTTTTTTAAATAAGATAACACACAATATTACTTTAGACAAGATTGAATGAAGAAATTCACAAGCTTGCGTTATAAAATGAAAGAGATAAACAAAGAGAGGAATCATGTTAAATAGGAAAGGGTTTGATAAAAAATTATTAAGGATATTAATAATGCAATATATATATATATTATTTATTTATTTTTAGATAATATGAGCAACTAATATGTATTGGGTGTTTGTATTTTTTTCCACCTATAAATTAGACAGTTTAGACACTATATGGAAGGTTGGCAAACAAAAATGTGAAAGACATAATTCACTATGCACCAATTCAGATGTGGCATTTAGAGTATTATATAAAGGGATAAACTGTGAAAGAAAGAAAAAAGAAAGGAAAAAAGAGAGTGAAGGGTTACACAGGAATCAATTTGGTGGAAGTGAACAAAATCACTAGTTAATTTTATACAGTTAACAGAAATTACCACAAGAAAGAAATCACATTTTGAGTCAAATCTCTGAAAGGGTTAATCAAAATATAAAAATAAGTAGATTAAAGTTTGTAAGGTTTTTTTTTTTTGCTGTTTTATTTTCTCCCTGTTTTAGTTATTGATTGGGATCTTCTTTATTTTGCTCATCTTTCTTGGGGTTTTGACTTCCTAAATATAGGAGAGGATATTATATTGAGATATAGAAGAGAGTAAGGAGGAGGAAAAGAAAAAGAGGAGAGGAGAGGAGAGGAAAAAGGGTATACAAAGATACACAGTAAGAATAGTGTAATGACTCTTTTTAGAGTCTATTGTAAAAATGTTTTAGTCTTGCTAAATGTATGTATTCTCTGTATGTATAGTGTATTTATGATTTTGTTATGCGTCTTAGTCACCCAGAGCCCGCTACTTAGCCCAGGAAAAAATTATTAGAACTTTAAAATATGGTTAAATTTGTATCAATTAATATACAAGGACTCAATATCCCACAAAAAAGATGTGCATTCCAAGACTATCTGAGAAAAGATGGGATACAAGTGGCATTTGTACAGGAGGCTCATTGGAGACAGATAGATGAGAAAAGGTAGAATAGTAAGGAATTTCCATTAAAAACATGTGCATCGAGAATAACAGGGAACAAATGCGGGGTAGCAATTCTTTTCTCGAAGATTAGACAGGCAGATTTATTATTACTGTATGTACTATCAATGATGAACTATGCACCTTAGTAAATTTATATCTTCCCAACAAAAACCCTCTGAGTCTCCTGAAACAGGTGCTAAAAAGACTAGAAAAAGTAGGAATGGGCTTGTATATAATTGCAGGAGATTTAAATTGTACTCATGATCCACTACTAGATAAATTTCCAAACAATAAAGTACTACATGATAAAAAATTTTTAAAAAATGCCTGAATATTAATAACATATTGAAAAAGGAAGCTTTATTTTAGTATCGATTTTTTTTTTTGGGGGGGGAGGGTAACTCAAAGTTAATAGAGAGAACCCATAAAATAGAAATTAAATCAATACCATCGTCAGATCACAACAGTGTTACTCTAGAATTGAAAAAGAATAGAAGAGGTTACCCAAAAATAACATGGAGACTTGATGAATCTCTTTTGAATAATAAAGAATATAAAGATCACTTAGAAAAAATTACAACTTTTTTTATATTGAAGAAAACAAAAAAGGAGAAGTAGAAGAGGATATTATTTGGTGTACTTATAAAGCAGTTATAAGGGGGCATTGCATAAAGTTAAAGAAATTAAGAGATAAAAAAGTGGGAACAGGTTCATCAACACTCCATGTTGAATTTTATAATTTAACTAAAGAAAGTCATTAACAATCTTCTAAGGAAATGCAACAAAAAATAGCTTATTTAAAAAAAGAGATAAAAAATAAAAATATGGAGAGAATAAATAAAAATATGGTAAAATCAAAAATAAAATATTATCATAACTATAATAGAGCTGATAAGATACTTTCTAACTTGCTAAAAAAAAGAAACTCAAATAATTTAGTAGAAAAAATTATTTCAAATAATAACATGTGCCTATTACCAGAGATAGGGGAGGCTTTTAATCAATATTATTCAAAACTATATAATCTCCCAGAAAAGACCCCTTTAGATGTAGTAAACGAATATATAGACTCTGTAAATCTCACTAAGCTTACTTCCATACAATTAGCCTAATTAAATAAAGAAATATCAAAAGAAGAAACAATAAGATGCAAAATATCTGGTCCCGATGGATTCGGGAATGGCTTTTATAAAGCAATGAAACATCTAATTGCAGACTACTTAACCAATACTTTTAATAACGCAGTAACCAAAGCCAGATTCCCAAGTGAGATGTTAAAAGCTAACATCTTACCAATATTAAAACCCGGGAAGTATCCAACAAAGGTAAAAAGTTATCGTCCAATATCTCTTATAAAAGTGGATACTAAACTGTTTTCTTCTATTATAGCGCAGATATTAAAAAATGTATTAAACTTCATAATTCCTCCAGATCAGATAGGTTTTCTCTCTGAAAGAATGGTTAGTAACAATATTAGAAGGCCGATTGATGTAATAGATACCACAGATAAAAATGGAGAACCCATGCTAATCCTGTCTCTTGATGTCGAAAAGACATTTGACAAGGTTAGCTAGGAATTCATGGAATCTACTCTTAAAGTGTTTGGGTTGTCAGGCAGGATACTAGTCACAATTTTATCATTATATAAAGCCCCAACGGCAAGGACAAGAGGCCTCAATATATGCGCAAATTGGTTTGAATAAAAAAATGGCACAAGACAAGGATGACCTCTATATTAACTATTGAAATATTAGCATTAAGACTTAGACAAAACAATATGGTAAAGGGCTACTCTACAACACAAAATGAGTTAAAACTCTCACTTTATGCAGACTAAGTTATCCTTTTTTTTATTTAATCCTTCAACATTACTTCGATATACTGTCGAAGAATTGGATACATATAGCAAAGTATCTAACTACAAAGTGAATAATTTAAAATCTACTGCTATATATATGAATATTTATAAAAATGATGAAAAAGGCAACCAAGAACAATATGGTTTTCTACACCCCAAGATATTTACATACCTAGGGATAAAGATATGCAAAAACTTAAAAATTCTAATGTCTAAAAATTGTATGGAACTTTAAAAATAAACAAATAGAAACCTAAAAGAATGGCATCATTTGGAGGTCTCCTGGTGTGGATGAGTTAACATCCTGGAGTCATATGTACTCCCAAAATGGATATATATGTTCCGGATGTTACCACTGACCGTTCCTACTCCTTGGCTAACAATGTTTGTTTGGAGGGAGAAAAAAACAAGAATTAAGAACTTTATACTGTCAAACAAAATCGGGGAAGGAGGAATAGGCTATCCGGATATAACAAAATATTATGAAGCGGGTATAGCCATGCATATAATGATAATCCAATTACAGCAAAGTAAATTAGAAACATGGTATAGTATAGAATTGGAAGCCAGACTAAAAATCCATTAGATTTAATATGGAACATAAAAAAATATGACTATTCAAACTCTTTTATATTAAATCAAATTATGCATTTATGAATATGATTGAATAAGAGATTAAGATTGGAAAAGAAAATATTGTATTTTTTTGAAAATTGAGGTATTAGAGAGAGCAATAAACAATATTTCTTTAAAATCCTTGAAACTTAGTCATATAGATACAATAAAAGATCTAATCCTAAACAATAAGATAAAATCTCTCAATCTTTTAATGAGAGAGTTTCAGTTGAAAAACTAGTCTTTCTCTTATATTAGCGTAAAGCACTTTTTGGATCAAACGTTACTAGTATCAAATGGTAATCTATATAACATCATGAAAGGCATATTAAAAGATAATAGATTAAAGCATCTGTTCTCTCGATGAGTAAGATGGAAGAGAACAAAAAATATACAATTACCCCTGTATTAAAAAAAATGGACTAGAGATTTAAAGATTAATATAAGTGTAAAAGATTGGAATTTATCTAGTCAAAAGATCAATAAGTATGTTCACTCTCTTTCTTTGGTTGTGGCGAAAGGGACCTCGCCACTGGTTTTTGGAGTGTAATTGGATTTTGTGTGTAATTGCTGGGAGTGGCTGCGTGTATTGTACGTATTGATTGGTTGTTCTGCAAAACCCTGGGGGCAGTACTATTTGTGTAAAATGTGCATAAAAGCAGAGTGTTGGATTAAAGCTTCAGTTCTACTTCACCCTCAATTTGGAGTTCCGTCTCTTATTGTCTCAGCAGCTCTGGATCTGTCATAAAATAATAAATCCAAATGGAGAAAATGAAAAAAACTCTATTTATTAAATTTAAAAAGATTAAAACACAAATAAAATAGCCACCGTTTTTCACCCCAAAGTGTCACATGGTCACCAAACATCCAGTCAGTGTAATTGTGGGCAACTGTCCTCTCTTCCCTTATCCCAATCTTTACCGGAAGTGACTTATTAGAGCCGTTGTGTCACGTCACTTCCGGTCTTGGACTTGATGCTTAATGCATGGTGTCCTTGTTGTCATAGTGATTCTTGTAGAATGTGCATGGATGCACACAGAAGGAATCATATAACGATCTTAGAGTTTTACAATTACACAAAAAAGTATTAAAACACAATATTTGAAATCTTTAAAATATTTTAGAGGTTGTGAATATTTTAATCACTACTGTTGCTTCTTAAAATTAACAATTATTCATGATAATGTAACCCTTTTCTCTACAGCCTGCAAAACATGGAATTATACTGCTCAGAAATGTAAATTATTCATAATAATGTTTAATCCAAATATATGTAATAAAACAGCAGTTGTTAAAAAACAAAACAACATTAGTTAAAAATAAAAAATAAAGCAAGCAACACTATTTTTGCAAAACATTCAACAGATGATAATTTAAAAATGTTGAAAAATTATCATTATTAAATTCAATAGACATAAGGGAACACCCTAAAAATTGCATACCCTAACAAATTGGACTTATAGGAAGCACATTTGCTTTTATAAAAAAAATATGTAGTTCGAAGTCAATGTTTAAACCAGCAGGGACTAATGTATTAAGTTTGAATATCGACTTCATTTCAGCCTGACCTGATCTTCTTACTATTTTGTCGCCTCTCCAATTTACATTAACTTTTTTAAATGCCCATAAATTAAATTCCCAGAGGACTCCTATGTCCTTCAGGCGCAATGTGAGTAAGAACAGGATCGGGTGCATTGTACCTAATAGGACACTTTTACAAAACAAACTTTTTACTCAAATAAAAACATGTTTATTATTCCATTTGCTCTACAACATTGGCGAAAGCAATTTCTGAGCATTTATTACAATAAAAAATAACATGTTCCAAACATAATGCACGTTTACACTTGGTAGGACAAAACAACAAACATTGGCTGTGCCTGTTGGATCAGTTGCACCTGACCGAGGGTTTTAATAAAATGGACTGAAACAATATGCTTTTCAAATATATTTTTACTGTTCCTTATTTGTTTTCTCAATCTTAAATGTAGGGGTTGGTTTCCCCTAAAAAATGTACCACGTGGACACTTTAATAAATTAATTATGTTCTTGGAATAATGCGGGATTGATCATTTTTATTTTTATGTTTTCTATTGTGACCATCTATAAAAGTATTATTTTTTCTTTTTGTATTGCCTGTGCATGCATAACATGTACCATAATCAAACTGAATTAAGCTTGCCTCCTTGTCCTTCCAAATATAAAATAAGTAGTCTATGTTACCCAACCATGGTCTTGATATACAAATATTTTTTCCCAATAGGCTATAAATAAATTTGCATAAAAGGGTGAAAACCTGGTTCCCATCAATGTTTCACAAATCTGTAAATAGAAATCACAGTTGAACTAAAATAATTCTTATTGAAAATGAGTAGGATGGCCCCTATTATAAAAGGAATATGTATATCTTTAAAAAAATTTGATTCCATTAAAAATATTCAGTGGCCTCGCAGCCTCATTGATGGGAGTTATGGTATATCCATAATTAATTTTATAATAGAGGTCATTCGAATGGCACAGAAATGAATTGGATCTGAGCTCCATTATATTATCTGAGCTCTAATATATATATATGTATATAGGGTCAAATCTCCTGATCCTATGTAATGTTCGCATCAGCCAGGGTACTATGCTCTACCTATAGTGTGCTTCCTAACTACTATGCACTATACGACTACTGATGTATCCAATTTTACTGTAAAACAATTACTTCAATAGGACTTCAATATGATAAATCATATTATTTTCATGTAATGGCTGTCTGACATTTTTGACTCTTGTTTTATTTTATGGCAAACTACACTAACCATTGCAGTACTTACTAAGAACATTTCTGACTCAGTATTTGCCCAAGATGTGCCAACTTTTAATTCCACAAAAACAGCATATCTGGAAAAATATTACTATAGAAAATATAGTAACATTACTTTGACAATAATATAATCCTAATGTAACTTTTTATAACAAAATTAATTTTGCAGCAGAAGTGTTACATCATGTTGAAACAAATTAATAATATTTGGACAACTCATAAATGTCACAACTTTCATCCTTCTATATGATATACTGTCAATTCCAAATGGTTTGTGCTGGTTTACATTTTTTTTTATTTTTTAAGTACTAGGCATATTCTGCTAAATGTCAAATATTTTTTCATGCAGTTGCCTGCATTTATTTTTACTTAGATCAAGTATTGGCATTGCTCTTAATATATTATATAATATATATACAGGGAGTGCAGAATTATAAGGCAAGTTGTATTTTTGAGGATTAATTTTATTATTGAACAACAACCATGTTCTCAATGAACCCAAAAAACTCATTAATATCAAAGCTGAATATTTTTGGAAGTAGTTTTTAGTTTGTTTTTAGTTATAGCTATGTTAGGGGGATATCTGTGTGTGCAGGTGACTATTACTGTGCATAATTATTAGGCAACTTAACAAAAAACAAATATATACCCATTTCAATTATTTATTATTACCAGTGAAACCAATATAGCATCTCAACATTCACAAATATACATTTCTGACATTCAAAAACAAAACAAAAACAAATCAGTGACCAATATAGCCACCTTTCTTTGCAAGGACACTCAAAAGCCTGCCATCCATGGATTCAGTCAGTGTTTTCATCTGTTCACCATCAACATTGCGTGCAGCAGCAACCACAGCCTCCCAGACACTGTTCAGAGAGGTGTACTGTTTTCCCTCCTTGTAAATCTCACATTTGATGATGGACCACAGGTTCTCAATGGGGTTCAGATCAGGTGAACAAGGAGGCCATGTCATTAGATTTTCTTCTTTTATACCCTTTCTTGCCAGCCACGCTGTGGAGTACTTGGACGCGTGTGATGGAGCATTGTCCTGCATGAAAATCATGTTTTTCTTGAAGGATGCAGACTTCTTCCTGTACCACTGCTTGAAGAAGGTGTCTTCCAGGAACTGGCAGTAGGACTGGGAGTTGAGCTTGACTCCATCCTCAACCCGAAAAGGCCCCACAAGCTCATCTTTGATGATACCAGCCCAAACCAGTACTCCACCTACACCTTGCTGGCGTCTGAGTCGGACTGGAGCTCTCTGCCCTTTACCAATCCAGCCACGGGCCCATCCATCTGGCCCATCAAGACTCACTCTCATTTCATCAGTCCATAAAACCTTAGAAAAATCAGTCTTGAGATATTTCTTGGCCCAGTCTTGACGGTTCAGCTTGTGTGTCTTGTTCAGTGGTGGTCGTCTTTCAGCCTTTCTTACCTTGGCCATGTCTCTGAGTATTGCACACCTTGTGCTTTTGGGCACTCCAGTGATGTTGCAGCTCTGAAATATGGCCAAACTGGTGGCAAGTGGCATCGTGGCAGCTGCACGCTTGACTTTTCTTAGTTCATGGGCAGTTTTTCCACACGCTTCTTGGGACCCTGTTGACTATTTTGAATGAAACGCTTGATTGTTCGATGATCACGCTTCAGAAGCTTTGCAATTTTAAGAGTGCTGCATCCCTCTGCAAGATATCTCACTATTTTTGACTTTTCTGAGCCTGTCAAGTCCTTCTTTTGACCCATTTTGCCAAAGGAAAGGAAGTTGCCTAATAATTATGCACACCTGATATAGGGTGTTGATGTCATTAGACCACACCCCTTCTCATTACAGAGATGCACATCACCTAATATGCTTAATTGGTAGTAGGCTTTCGAGCCTATACAGCTTGGAGTAAGACAACATGCATAAAGAGGATGATGTGGTCAAAATACTCATTTGCCTAATAATTCTGCACTCCCTGTATATATATATATATATATATATATATATATATATATATATATATATTTAAAATGTGTAAATGCCTGAGGCTTTTCAAAATCCAGTAGAGTTTTTTTTTAAATAAATAATCTCCTTAGGGTGCAATAACTGTTTTAAAATTCAATATTTAAATAAACTCAGTGTAATAAAAATAATAAGAATTGTGATTATGAGTGGATGATATGCTAAGGCTGAAACGCGTAGTAACCTCAATTTTAGTGCCAACTGGAAAATCTAGACTGTGCTAACTGATAGATTGAGGCTTATTTATCAACTTTCATCATGATTTTATATTTTTTCGATAAGCTATACAAACACAATCTGTTTGAAAAACGTTTTATTTATCTACAAAAATACCCATAGACTTTTATATTGACATTTGTAGATACAGATTGTGATAGTTTCAAAAGCTTATAAAAAATATGAAATTGAGACCTTTACCAGTGCCTTCTCCCATTAAATACAGAACCTACTAAACCTATGACCTCGATTTAATATTTTTGAATAAGCTTTTCGAATAATTTAATATTTTTGGAAAAACATTTAAAATTACTTTTAATATTTCATATTTGGAATCTTTATACATATATTGATAGATTTTTTTTAGATGTGTGGTATGTTTTGATATTTTATAATTTTGAAAAAAATAAATGTAAAAAGTTTATCAAAAATATTAAATCAGGGGGCATGGCCGACTGAACAACTGACCAGACATTTACCTGTAGAGCTCCGATAAGACCTCACAGTAAAGTGACTCGCGCCACTGAAACAAGCATTTGAAAAGCAAAAAACTTTTATCACCCCTCAGATGACACAATGGGGAACAAACATAAGATGCACTATTGCCCAAAAGGTCACTGATTGCCAGATATCAGGCTCTCCTTCAAAAAGCCAGCACCACAGACACCACCAAAGATGGTGCCATGGCCCAGAGTGAACCAGAGGCCTCGGGGGATTCCCATGAGTATGAGGGATTCCTTACCTCGTCTCAGGTCAGAGAAGTTTATCAACTATCAGAGTCAGATGATGACTCCTCTCCATCCATGAAAGGTGACATTAAAAAAAACTACTGATACATTAAGGCCAACTTTCTTGAGGCTCAAACTATGATAGGAGTAATCCTCCAAAAAGTAAGAGCAATGGAAGCAAGTGAGATTACCAGAGATGTCCAGAAAAGGTGCAAGGTAAGATGCTGTGGCAATTTGTCCAGAAACAAATCACCTCAATGGGTATTAAGTGGTGCACAGACCTTCCTGGTGCGCAAATCTGCCAACTCGTTGGTTTTCCACCCCTCCCTCATCCCAGGGCCCTATTTAGCCTTGTACTGCGGAGAACTCCAGATGGAATTTTTTTCTGGCATATGGTGGCAGTACCTTTGGGTTGTGCCTCCTTAATTAGGACGAGCATCTACAAGATAGGAGTTAATTAAAAGCCCATAAAGGGCTTCCCCTGGCAAACCCACCTCACTTCTTCCTTGTACCAAAGTGGAAAGTCTGTTTCAGCTATGTGCCGACATTATGTGCTGGGCTCAGGTTCACTTAGAAGACATCTCTGTGGTCCACATAATGGGCATCGACAATGTCATCGCCGACTACCTCAGCAGAGGGAAATGGGATCAAAAAGCATGGTCTCTAAACCCAAGGATATTCAACGTTCTAATAAAGAGATTTGGAATGCCCGTGGTAGACCTTATGGCAAGAAGAGAGAACACCAAGGTTCCCAAATTTGCCTCCCTGTTCAGAACAGTTTGTCCTCAATGGATAGACGGCCTACCATTCCAATGTGGTTTCTCCCTAGCATACATCTTTCCTCCAATAAAGCTGATCCCAATAATTCTTTAAAAGATAAAAACAGACAGGGCAGTGGTTCTAGCAATCATTCCGTACTAGCCAAACAGGAGCTGGTTTTCGGACTTGAAGGAGATTGCTTCCACGTACTGGGAACTTCCAATCTCAACAGCTCTGAAAGAAAACAAGGAGTTACCTCTAGAAATTCTACAGATGCTCAGATAGATGGCATGGCTGTTGCAAGGCTAGTCCTTTGTCATCAGGGTCTTCAGGAAGACAGGGTCCAATTACTCTTTCAATCTACCAGACGTTCCACCTCAAAGTTGTACATGAGAATTTGGGTCTAATTTCTACATTGGTGTAAGGAACATCAATGTCTTTAAGTACATCCTTCGGTTGATTCTATTTTACACTTCCTTCAGGATGGGCTTCATAAAGGTCTGGGTGTTTCCACTTTGAAGGTCAAACTATCTGCCTTGAGTTTTTTTCTAGTGAAGGATTTAGCATTGCATGTTCTAATTAGAAGATTCTTCAAAGCAGTAAGGCTTCTTAGACCACCCAGGAAGTCATATTGTCCCTCCTGGGATCTTTCTTCAGTCCTGCAAGTGCTCTGTAAACATCCTTTTGCTTTGGAGTAGATCCCATTGAAGAATCTAATCCTCAAGAAGGCCTTCTTAATGGCCATTACCTCTGCCAAAAGAGTAGGTGAACTTCAGGCTCTTTCTTCATCGGACAAATTAATTATATTCCATCAAGATAAGGTAGTTCTCCATCCTAATAGTGAAAAAAGAAGAAAAAACCAAAGGTACAAAGCAGTGTAAATCACCAAAGTGACAAAGAATAATAAATATATACCAACTGGGTATGTAGAAATATTCTGTCTTATAAATATATCTGAAAATACATAAAAACTATATAGTGTGATATTGTTATTTCTAAATAGAAGCAAAATGGTAGAGAACTCACAAAATTAGGTGAAATCAGGCATATCTCCCAAAATAGGGAACTGTAGCAATATGGAGAACCTCCAGCGATGATCTTATAGTAGATCTTCTCATTCACTCCAAGTAAAGAGAAAAATAGATAGTGTAGATGGTACAAAATGTAACAATTTATTATAAATAAGTAGCACTTACAATGTTGCAAGTTAAAACCAGCGTGTCTCCACTCCAGGTGGTGTTCACATGCAATAGCTGATCCAATAGCAGCACAGGATTTCAGACAGCAGCAAAGAATGGAGAGTACAGATAAACAATTAAAATAAATAAATTAAAAAGTTCCAACGCGTTTCGTCCGTCTTGGGACTTCCTCAGGGATGTGTAGTACTGATGAGAATGAAAATCCTCTTTTATATCCACCATTGGATTGATAAATCATTCGCCGGTGTCGGCGTGCGTTCCACTGTAGAACGCATTCTGCTTCCTCATGACGTCACTTCCGGTTTCGTGGACCCGATGTAAAACAACGATTCTTGAGCTGGCATTAACAGTTACAGCTGAAAACACTCTCCTCACTGATGTATTGGTTCCACAACAGTTCAACAAAAGGGCCAGAGTTGCACCCAAAATTACGCATATAATACAATAATCACCATAGAGATGAAGAGTATCAACATTGGAGATGTTCTCAATGATACACAATATAAGTATTAAAAAAATATATATATATTTCTCACAGCCTAATTTATATCAATTTAAATTACCAAAATACAATGTTTTTAACAATAGAATTTGTAAAAATAAAAAACTTATTGTTTGGAATAATATAAAAAAATATATAATATAATATAAAAAAAGAGATATAAAGAATGATATAAAAATCTTTATCAAATCCATTTGTTGTCACTATCCATCTCTTTACAAAAACATATCCCTTTGTATAAAGAATTATAGTATACAATATTATATATAAATAACAGACATTTTGTATATATTATTAAACTTTATGTATTGAAAAGATTGTGAGAGAAAATTCTTTTTATGAGAGAAAATTTCTGAAATTAGAAAACAAGTGTTAATAATCAAGTATGGACCAATCGAAAAAATAAATAAATAAATAAATGAATAAAAAATAAATATGAGAATATAAAAATAAATAATAAAAATAAAAATAAATATATATAAAAAAATATAAAAATAAAAAATATAAAAATGAATGAATAAATAAATGGAAAAATAAATTGGAAAAAATGAATAAAATAAAATAAAATAAATGAAATAAAATAAAATAAAATTAAATCAATCCAACTAGATCTATTTCTTGATTTAGACCAAATTTTAAAGTTTTTAAATTGAAAATCCACTGTGCTTCTTTTGTATTTAATGAAATTTCTATATTTCCACCTCTCCAGTGTTTATCTATTTTGTCTATCCCAATTGCTATAAAAGTATTCCACTGAAAAAGTGGACAGTGGGCACAATGTTTGGATACACTATGTTCTAGTTTTTTATTTTTTATATTTTGAAAGTGTTCCAATAATCTGACGTGCAGTTTTCGAATGGTACGGCCAATATATTGTGCTCCACAACCACATTGCAGTAGATAAACCACATACGTGGTAAAGCATTGGATACATTTTTTTAATTTGATAGGTCTGCTGAGTATAAGTACCTGTAAATGTATTAGTACTCTTTTTTTGAAATGTACATGTAGAACACTTTCCACATCGAAAAAAACCTTTCAATATTTGATTAGAAAAAATATGTGTATGTTGAGCAGGAATAGTTTTTTTAGTAGGTAAAATACTTGGAGCTAATTTGTTCTTTAGATTATCTGCCTTTCTATAGATTATAATGGTTTTTTTTGGTAGGATATTATTTAAAAAAGTATCTTTCTTTAATATATGCCAAGGACGATTAATTATACTTTGGATTTCTCGAGCTTGAGAATGATATTTTGTTATAAATGCAAAATCGAACTTATTTCCATTTTTCTTTTTATTTTTGTTATCTTTTGAAGTAAGTAATTTACTACGATCTGTGTTGACTAAAGATGTTTCAGCTTCTTCAATCATTTTTAAATCATATCCCTTCTCAATATATCTTTGTTTTATGACTTTAGATTGAGTTTTAAAAGTATCTATATCTGAACAGTTACGTCTTAAACGTGTTAATTGTCCTTTTGGGACATTTCTTAACCAAGAAGGATGGTGTGAGCTTGAATGCTCTATAGCCGTATTGCAGTCAGTATTTTTGAAAAAGGTTTTTGTTTTCAGAATATCATTCTCTATATAGATGGTTAAATCCAAAAAATCTATTTGAGTAGTGTGACAGGTAGAGGTGAAACTTAGATTATATTCATTATTATTTACATATAAAATGAAATTGTCCAGACTTATTTGATCACCTTCCCATATAATGAGCACGTCATCTATGTAGCGTCGCCATAGAACGAGGCTCCCCCCCAGCGTCTGACCCAAAGAAATACATCTAGATTCCCAATGGGAGACATATAAATTGGCGAAGCTGGGGGCGAACCTCGTCCCCATGGCGACACCACATAGCTGCAAAAAATACTGGTCGTTAAACCCCAAAAAATTCTTAGATAGAACAAAAAGCATACAATCAATCAGAAAATCAATCTGTTTCCTCGCAATAGAGGAATGTTGTTGCAACCAATCCCCTATTGCCCATAGACCTTTTTGATGGGAGATACTAGTATAGAGAGAAACTACATCTACTGAAGCTAGAATGTAGTTTGATTTCCATTCTATTGATTGTAAATCATTTAGAAGATGTTTAGAATCTTTGATATATGAAGGTATCTTAGTTACATATGGTTGTAAAAAGAAATCTATGTAAGCCGAAAGATTACAGGAAAGTGAATCAATGCCACTTATAATGGGGCGACCTGGTGGTTGTGAAATAGATTTGTGTATCTTGGGTAAGAAATAAAAACAAGCAATTTTGCAGTGTGGGTTATACAAAAAGTTATATTCATCTTTGATGATTATGTTATTTTCTAATCCAATATTTAACAGAGTATCTAATTCTTTTAGAAAGGGTTCAGTAGGATCTTTATCCAAATATTTATAAGTATTCCCATCATTTAAAATTCTATAAGCTTCTTGCATATAATAAGATTTGGATAGGATTACTGTACCACCTCCTTTATCCGCCTCTTTGATAACCAGCTCATGATCTTTCTGTAATAACTGTAAAGCCTTTTTTTCTCCTATAGTTAGATTACAAGGTAAATATTTGTTTTTTTTTATTTTTTTTTATTAGTTTTTTCTATAAGTCTATCAAAATCCTCCTGTACGGATTCATTGAAGACCTCTAAATATTTATTTCGATCAGACCATGGATAAAAATTCGATTTGAGTTTTAAATTAGAATGCTGTATAGGTGTATTCGAATTGATAGAATTATCTATGTTTTGTTCCAAATCTGAATTTTTTATTGGATATTCTTTCAGAGTATTTTCATATTTGATTCTTTCAAAGAATCTTTTTCTTGTCAATTTTTTAAGAAAAGTTTGATTGTCCAAAATCAGTTGGAATGAATTAGGTGTATTTGTCGGAGCGAATTTTAGGCCTTTATGTAGCAAGGACAATTGATTTTCATTTAGAGGAACACCTGATAAATTAAAAATGCCTTCAATTTTATTTAATGTGGTCTGTGTGGCAGAGCCTGGTATGATGTTTTTCCCTGGTCCTCTACCTCTATATGTGGTCGCTTTTTTATAGGAGATCTCAGACTTGAGAAGCGATTCTGCATGGGAATAGTATATGTCGCCTGATGTTCTTTTTGGCCTGGCTCCTTCTCTAAAAAATCTTTCTGTTGTGTATATGTACGTGTAGAATTATGAGAAAAAGGTGTTTTGGCATATGGATAACTTTTTTGGTATTGATTATAAGATGTAGTACGTTTGGTATAAGGAGTCCTATTAGTGTAAGTACTATTATGTTGTCGAGTGTCAAAAGATCTACGTGTGAAAGAATTTTTTGAATAACCTTTATGTTGATTATCTAATTTGGACCAATCTTTTTGGCAACCTGCTTTATAATCATCTTGATCTCTTCTATATTTGGAAGATTTTATATCTGAGACTTTTTCATCTATTATTTTTATGTTATCTTTCAATTGTTTATATTTTTCTTCTAATAGCCTTTTATCATCTTGATTATTTTCTATTTCAATCTCAATAACATTTATATCATCTTCAATTTTCTTAAGTGATCTTTTTTGGAAGGCAATTAAGCTTCTCATATATTTAAAGGAACATTCATCACTTGCCATGTTCCATTCATCTGATAGTGTTTGGTCACCTGTTCCAAAAGCAGGGACTTTTAAAATTCTGAGACCTCTATGTATAATTTTAGCACTCAGATATTGTTCTAATGATGTAATTTCCCACCATTTTTTTGTTTCTTTCTCTAATAATCGTTCTAATTTTGTGAATAAAATATTAATATTTTGATTTTCAGTGCTTCTATTATTAAAGAGAGTGAGAATGATATTTTGTTATAAAAGCAAAATCAAACTTATTTCCATTTTTCTTTTTATTTTTGTTATCTTTTGAAGTAAGTAATTTACTACGATCTGTGTTGACTAAAGATGTTTCAGCTTCTTCAATCATTTTTAAATCATATCCCTTCTCAATATATCTTTGTTTTATGACCTTAGATTGAGTTGGCATGGAACGCACGCCGACACCGGCGAATGATTTATCAATCCAATGGTGGATATAAAAGAGGATTTTCATTCTCATCAGTACTACACATCCCTGAGGAAGTCCCAAGACGGACGAAACGCGTTGGAACTTTTTAATTTATTTATTTTAATTGTTTATCTGTACTCTCCATTCTTTGCTGCTGTCTGAAATCCTGTGCTGCTATTGGATCAGCTATTGCATGTGAACACCACCCGGAGTGGAGACACGCTGGTTTTAACTTGCAACATTGTAAGTGCTACTTATTTATAATAAATTGTTTCATTTTGTACCATCTACACTATCTATTTTTCTCTTTACTTGGAGTGAATGAGAAGATCTACTATAAGATCATCGCTGGAGGTTCTCCATATTGCTACAGTTCCCTATTTTGGGAGATACGCCTGATTTCACCTAATTTTGTGAGTTCTCTACCATTTTGCTTCTATTTAGAAATAACAATATCACACTATATAGTTTTTATGTATTTTCAGATATATTTCTAAGACAGAATATTTCTACATACCCAGTTGGTATATATTTATTATTCTTTGTCACTTTGTTGATTTACACTGCTTTGTACCTTTTTTTCTTCTTCTTTTTTTCACTATTGTGTTTTAAGTGTTTGTAAGGGTACTCTTTTACAATATAGCACGAACAGTAAACTTTTTTTCTTTTTTTTTTTCTTTTTCAGTTCTCCATCCTAAGCCTTCATTCCTTCTGAAGGTTATCACTTCTAGAGCTGTTAATCATCCAATCGTTTTACCTTCCTTCTGCAATAATGCCACCTTGACGCAGGAACTAAAATGGCATAAATTGGATGTTAGAAAAGCTTTACAGATCTACCTTCCACAAACTGCCGATTATAGAAAATCTGATCACCTGTTTGTCAATTTCCAAGGGAAATTTAAAGGGGAAAGAGCCTCTCGTAAATCTATCTCTCGTTGGTTGATTGATACAATCCAGATGGCGTATGCTTCCAGTAACTTTCCTATACCTACTTCTCTTAAAGCACATTCCACAAGAGCAATGTCCACATCATGGGCAGAAAAGGCTTTCGCTTTGCCCAAAAAATTTGCAAGGTGGCCTCCGGCCCTCCAGATGTTGCTGAACTACAACTCCCATGATTCTCAGCCTATCTATTTCATTCATAGAGTCAAGGGAGTTGTAGCTGAGCAACATCTGGAGGGCCAGAGTTTGGGGAAGCCTGTTGTAGATGCTTGTACCAATGCTTGTACCAATTAAGGATACACAACCCACCATATTAAGAAAAAAAGAATTTACAGTAAGTAAAAATGTCTGTTTTTCCCCAAATAAGTAGCTCATGAAGCAGACATTAGGCTGTTAGAGTAGGACCTGCCAAAGATGGGGTACATTGACGTTGTGGCAGGCCTATGCAACGTATGACCATATAATGTAACTAAACCCCCATTATTTTTTGCCTAGATTATGTGTCTTTAAAAAACTAACAAAATCTGTCAGCACCAAAGGTGCTGTTTAGTGGATAAGGGAGTGCGCTAAATCTTTTTGTAACACTGATCTTTGTTTGCTGCTTTGTGCTCATGTTCAGTATATAGTCTTTTTACATCTTATACAACCCTTACATTATGGAAATTATATATACTACTATATACTATGTGTACAAATTCAAATAAAATACAAATTGAAAAAAAAAATCATTTGTAAAGCTTATCCAAAATTATTAAATCGAGAACTATGTATGATACAAATAACATTAAGATCAATTTATAGGTCTGCTAAAGGGAACTGATACCAACCACTTACAAAATAGCAGAATATAAATGAGAAAAATAACACTTCTTGCACAGTCATTAATATACTTGTATGTGTATGTGTGTTTGGATAAATGTATCTGTGTTAGTGTATCTTTGTATGTTTATGCGTGTGTTATATGTATCTACTTTTTCATTCAGTAGAAGTAAGTCTAATCTATCTGTTGTTACATTGTTCAATTGCTTTATTTTATCTTACTGTTAATAATAATGAAAGCATTTTATAGTGGCATGCCCCCATTATTTGATAGGGACCACAAATGTTTCATTAGAATTTTGTTTTTACCATTTCAAATATTCTGTTTATTCATAAGATTAACTAGAAATTTTTTGGTTGAGGGAATTATTCTTGTGAAACTGTTTGCATTTTGTGTTTTTTTACTGTACCTATTATTGCTGGAACAGTTGTTTGTGATGATTAGCTTTCATCTCGAATCTTACTGCACATGCAAAGTAGCAATCAGCTATTTTACTGCCACCCATGCAGACATCTTAAAGTTGCCACATTCTTTTGTAATTTAATTTAATTTACTTTTACAAGTGCAGAAAAAAATAGTTATACCCTGATATTTGTCACACAGCCGTGTTCAAATCAAATGTTAAATTATGAATCTAGTGACAGCGGAAACTTAAATTTTGTACTCAAAATGTTTGGTGTAATTTTACACTGGGTGAAGTGTTACTATATTGTATTTGATTCCTAATGTTTAGTTTAGCATTAAACAGATTTAATTGAAGTGATTAGTGTAGAACCTAAAGTAATATAGTGGTTAAATCCCCCAATGTCTTGTAAAAAAAATAGACTCTTTCTTTCTACTAGTCATAGTTTAACAAGGGATAAAAATAAGACTGCTGTTCAAAACATAGATTTTGCAATGAATCTTAATGAGGATAATGGCAAAGAGACCTGTTTTAGTGTTCAAGCAGAGGATATGCAGACTTATTTTGACGCCTCAGTGAATACATCAGTAAGAGAGGCAATTTTCTCTGCTGTGGGGATTATATCTAACACATTGGCAAAGACTCTCACTCAGTCTCTGGCAGACAACAGATACCCACCTGTGCAAGAAAACAGAAATAAAAATTCCCTAGATCAGACAAGTTCTGGTTCGTTAATTCAAACACTGAGTGAGAAAGATCAAAATGTCAGAGCAAGGTTAGTGGAAAAGTCTCTGGTAAAACAAAACATATATAATAGAAAGCTTCAATACAAATATTGACAAGCAGAAGAATATATTAACTGCAGACAGTGTACAATAAAGTTTGCAAAAGAAGTTTCACTTATGAGATAATTGTGGGGAACAGATGCATAACAACATGCAGAAATTAATGATGGCAGCATAGGATCAGATTTCTGCATCGAAAAGCAGACACAAGACAAGTAAGGAGTGAAGGCAAAATGTATAATATGACATCATTAATGAGAATTCAGAAATCCACAAAAAGGCAAAGAAACAGCAAAACAATTTATGAACATTTTGCCCTCCTCTATTAAAGGGACATTATAGTCACCAGAACAGCTACATCTACTCTGGTGAGTAGAAACATTACCTTCAGGCTTTTTGCTGTAAACACTGTCTTTTCAGAGAAAATGCAGTGTTTACATTACAGCCTAGTGATAACTTCACCGGCCACTCCTCAGATGGCTGTTAGAGATCCTTCCTGGGTCATGGCTGCCTAAAATGCATCCAAACATTTAGTGTCTCCAGCCCCTGCATGCAGACACTGAACTTTCCTCATAGAGATTCATTGATTTAATTCATCTCTATGAGGAGATGCTGATTGGCCAGGGCTGTGTTTGAATCATGCTGGCTGTGCCCCTGATCTGCCTCTTTGTTAGTCTCAGCCAATCCTATGGAGAAGCACTGTGATTGGATCAGGCTACCACTTCTGCTGTCAGCAGGCAGTGGGCAGGTCTAAAGTAAAAAGGGACAAAGCAAGCAGCTCCAGACTTGAATACAAGTAAGATTTTACTATTTTTAGGGAGGCATGAGGGGACCAGGGGGGCTAGATGGTGTTTTTAACCCTATAGGGTTAGGAAAACATGTTTGTATTCCTGACCCTATAGTGCTCCTTTAAGTTTCAGAAAATACAAAAATTGTTACAGAAGGGATTTCTAAGCTTAAACACTATAACATTACAAGAACACTATAGTCATCAATACATGCATCTAAAGTCTCACTGCTCAATTTATTTTTAGGAGTTAAATCACACTGGTTTCTGTTTATGTAGCCCTAGCCACACCTCTCCTAGCTGTGACTGACACCAAAAAAAAAAAAGTTTCACTTTCAAATCAGATGTTACTTTAAAAGTTTTTTATCTCCTTCTCTGAAAATGGAACTGTAATTATATACAGGAGGCTCCTGTAGGGTCTAGCAAGCTATTAAAAGAGCAATATATAAAATAAGTTTTTTGGAAGGCTTTGTAAATCACATGAAGGAAGGTGTGCCTAGGTATGCATAAACAAAGTAATTTAACTCCTAAATGGCAGAGAATTGAGCAGTGAGACTGTAGTGCATTATTTATACAGCAAAACTGCTACATTAAGCTAAAGTTATTTTGGTGACTATAGTGTCCCTTTAAACATTAATATGTAAAGATTTTATTGGCAAATGTATACCTTACCAAGTTTAGATTACTTACCCCATCTTTATAAAATAACAAGATAATCTTGCACTGAGACAGTATGCCAATTGCTGTATCCAGAGTTGCCTTCAGTGAGATTATCGGTCAAGTTGATCACTGAGAGCAAATGGCACATGTAATGACTGGCAATCACTGTGCTTTACCAATCCAATTTTTGTTTGTAAGAAGCAATTAATCTAAAGCAGGGGTGCCCAAAAGATAGATCCTTAGATGTTTTAAAACTACAACTCCCATGAAGCCTTGTAATTCTAAAGACATACAAAAAACACAAAAATTAGGTGCTCACTATATACTTTAAGGCAGCAGTAAATCTTACAAGAATTCCACAAAATCTTGTAGGAATAGAGACAGAAGACAAATACAAAAAATAGATAAATAAATTGAAAAATGGCCAGGAGATCGATGTCCCTGTATCAATAGGAACAGATAAGGGGGTAACCCTAAACAAATAACAAAAAAGAGGCGAAAATCTGTTCCAACACTATCAAATATGACATATAGTGGAAAAACAAATAAATAAAAATCACAAAGATACTTTATTGTCAAACCAAAAACACATACACCCTAGCTATGACTGCCTGACTTAATCAAGAAGTCAATTACAGCAGTTCAAGCAAGAATACACACACAATGAAAGGTGAGAAAATACATCAAAGAAAACTTAAAAACAAGACTAAGCCAAGGTCTAAGTACAAGGGAAAAATTATTTTAAAAATTCCCACAAAATCATCTAAATGAATTGGATTCCCACTGAGTTAACTATGCAGCGTGTCAAGATAAGTTACTATCAATGTATCATAAACAGATCCGATACAGTATTATGTCAATATGTCAAAAAATTTACTAACTCGGAACAGATACCTGCAGCCTGTGGGAATACTGCTAACGAAAACTATAAGAGTATGCCTAGTCTAAATAGTGGCAATTACAAAACCTGTCCATACAAATCCAGTCCGTTCACCAGTTCCCCCTGATGAGCCTTTAATCTAATGCGAAACACACGTCGGGGCTCAACGGCAGTTACTATCATTGAGCTGTATATTAGCTCTGTCTCCTGTTCTCTTGGATATCACCTTACCTTGTTGGGCAGACTTTGATAAGGGGATTTATCCACGAGCTACTGACATTGGATAACTATGCATGGATCATATAGACTAGTTATCGATCAGGGCGACAATAACCAATAGACATATTATTATACACGAGTTCTCCGGTTCTCTGTTTGACATTATTAGGACTTTCTTTTTTTTTCTATACCAGTTGCTCTCGAAGGCACCTTTCCAACTATCTTTATGTTTGTCTTCTATAGACAGCTTTGTTTAATCATTTCCGGTTACACTCAATTTATTATTGGAGACCGGTGAACGGACTGGATGTGTATGGACAGGTTTTGTAATTGCCACTATTTAGACTAGGCATACTCTTATAGTTTTCATTAGCAGTATTCCCACAGGCTGCAGGTATCTGTTCGGAGTTAGTTACTTTTTTGACATATTGACATAATACTGTATCGGATCTGTTTATGATACATTGATAGTAACTTATCTTGACACACTGCATAGTTAACTCAGTGGGAATGCAATTCATTTAGATGATTTTGTGGGATTTTTCTTAATAATTTTTCCCTTGTACTTAGACCTTGGCTTAGTCTTGTTTTTTTAAGTTTTCTTTGATGTATTTTCTCACCTTTCATTGTGTGTGTATTCTACTTGAACTGCTGTAATAGACTTCTCGATTAAGTCAGGCAGTCATAGCTAGGGTGTATGTGTTTTTGGTTTGACAATAAAGTATCTTCGTGATTTTTATTTACAAAAAATAGATAACCACGCCTTAAAACACAGTAATGTACAAAAATGAAGTCAAATATAAAATATGTACATACTTTTTTGTTAAAAGTCTATGGTGTCATTGGCTGTTATAAAGTGCATTGTATCTCAAAGAAAAAGGAAAAAGAGAGACAATAATAGTGCAGTATGTCTTTAACACAGCGAAGTAGAGTGCTATAGCAAAAACTCACTCAGGATTTAGAGAGCTACAAAGGATATATTTTCAGCTGCAGTGGTGGTAAACTTTATCTGTGTCTCGAATATGTGAAGACAAAAAGTGGAATATCCAGTAGTGCAATCAGGGCCCTATAGGCAAACTAGGCGGCCGCCTAGGGCGCTGCTTAAGGGGGAGCACCTGACAAGTTAGATAATTTTGAGTATGCCGCCGGCCATTTTACCGGGTGCTCGGAAGAACTTACATTGTTGCTTACTAGCGCCTGGTAGAACACAGTTTCGGAGGCATACAGAGCAGTCCGCTCAGCCAGGCCTCTCCTCCCAGGCATGCATTGTGGCAGCGTGCGGGCGCTTAATTTCCTCACTTCCGCCCCTTCCCCTGTACGTGGGGAGAAGTGGGCAGGAGCATAATGTGCAGAGAAAGGAGGAAATGTGTAGAGAAAGGGCAGCCAGGCGCAGGGAATGAACATAAATGAAAGTAAGGTATGTCATAGAATGTGTGTTAGTCTGTTTCACTCAGTATGTTTATATATGTCAGTGTGTCTGTCTGTATGGGTTAGTGTATCTGTCAGTATTGGTCAGTGTCAGTCTGTATGGGTCAGTGTGTCTGTCTGTATGGCTCATTGTGTCTGTCTGTATGGCTCAATGTCAGTCTGTATGGGTCAGTGTGTGTGTCTGTATGGGTCAGTGTAAAGATGATTGTAGGAACCGCACTCAATCCCAGCAACCACCGGTGCACTGGAACAGGATCAGCAATCCCAACACGTTTTAATGGAACAGAAAGAGCAGCAACCTTCTGAGAGGTCTTTTTCAAGCTTGTCTGTTGTGTGTCTGGTGTCAGTTTGCATGGTCAGTGTGTGTCTACTTGAGTATGTTAGTCTGCATGATTGAGTGAAGCAAATGGGGCGGTAAATTTGTTTTCGCCTAGGGCGCCAAAAATGCTTGCACCGGCCCTGAGTGCAATATGTATATCAAAGTGGTAATGTATATATGAAAAGATAGGTATCTTACTCACATGAACTAGAGCACAGACCATATATATATATATATTACAATCCAAATGGAAGACAGAGCCACACTTTGTGCCTTTCACCCTGGAGGCTTCATCAGAAGTGTGGTTTGTGAATACATAACATCAGTTTATATAATTAATACGATTAACAATTAATACAAATGTATAACAATATTCATTGTCTTCCTTTCAAGTCTAAATTAGCATATCAATTCCCATTGGTTAGTTTAGAAAACTTGTATGGCTTCCTGGCATTTTCGATCCGTAACTGGAAGTGACGTGTCACATGTATATCAGGCAGTTCAGAAAGGATCACTATTGTTGTTTTTGAGATAGCTCAGTGGGCTGTTGCACCACCAGCAAAATCTGCCCAACTCATGGATTGCACGTTCAAATCCATTAGCCACACATGTGTGTTAGGGTACATAGAAGAAAAAACAGATATTATTTTATAGTTCTGAATCGTTAAAAATTAAGAAAGAAAGAAAGTTATTCAACATTTTGAAGTTATCCAGAGCAGAGCTATTTTAATGAGGGCAGCTGAGTATCCAGAAATCCAGTAGTATATTGTTTATGTAGATTAATAAGATCCAGATATGAAATGATAAAGAATTTAAATATAGACCTATCATTAATAGACAAGTAGCAGCAAATGGACAAATTGCCCCCTGTCACCCTCATTTACATCCTCCCCCTGGATTACGTGGCATATAAGATATGCAACCATCCATTGATCACAGGTATACCAGTATTGGGTCGAGATTACTGTCTAGCCCTATTTGCAAATTACATTTATATAGCACTCTCTGACCCTATATGCTCCTTACATCCCCTTTTGGACCTACTCCACACTTTTGGTGATATCTCCCACTATCGTTTAAACCAAGATAAAACACAGGCCCTCACTATTAACTTACCTCCAGACTTCAATGGTTTCTTGCGCTCCTCTTACCAATTTGACTTTAGAACGACTACCCTCACTTACTTGGGAGTAAAGATTGCCTCTTCTACAGCAGGCATCATTAAATTTAACTATGTCCCCTTACAACAAAAATGCAAAACAGAAACTAACAAGTGGAAACATGTAACATTTTAATGCATGGGAAGGATGATGACCCCATCCTTTGTTGTTTACACCTTTTGAATGATACCCATCCATTTCACAGCTACCTACTGCAAACTATATGCAACCTGTTTATGTGGGATGGGAAAAAAACCATGGGTGCCCTCTGCCCTCCTACAGAAAACTCCTCGAACCGGAGACGTAGGGTTACCAAACCTCTGGCTTTACTATAAGGTAGCCATTTTGCTTTACTGGCTTTACTATAAGGTAGCCTGTAGGCAGGGATTTTATTCCACCCAACATCAGACATAATCCAGTGGGTAGGCAAGGAAAGAACGCAATTCCAAGACCACTCACTTGTAGACTACCTGTGAACCTCTAAACACCTTAGGAAAGCCAGACTGGACTTATTCCTGACCACACTTGTAACCTTAAAATACTGTGATGAGCTCCTGTCTGCTATGGGCTGCAAAACTAAATTTCACGCCAAATCCCCTCTCACAGCTCTTGGAGCTCTGGCAGCAGATATACTGACTGGCTGGAGAAAGGGATCTCTCAGGTATCCCAGTTCCTGGAAGGGCAAACCCTCAAACCAATCCCCACTCTACAAGAGAACTGGCATGTCCCTAACCATACTATCTTCTCATAACTACAAACCAAGAGTATACTTATCCAACAGATAACCCTCCTAACTCCTACACTAGATCCAGGCTCTATTTCCCCCAAATTCATATTTGAGAGATGCTTGATGTCCCCCAATAAACTGAAAGCTCATTCCCTGTGCTATAAAGCTTGGTTAGAACTGCTGCCAAGCAAGTCACAATGGGAATCTGACTGTGGTATGATACTGACTGACGATGACTGGCTATGTGCCCTTGACGATCTCTGCAAATGGATGAGATGTTTTTCCCATACAGAGGCACATAGGAAACTACTCTACCAGTGGTATTTGACCCGGCATAAATTACAACATATGTTCCCTAATATCTCCCCTATGTGCTGCAGATGTGCTTCAGAAAGGGGGACCCTTATCCATATCTGGTGGTCTTGTGGTGGCATTCTGCCAGTTTGGGAGGATGTCGACTTCATCCTGAAATTACTTGGAGTTTCCACTTTCCCCATAATGGCATCCAGTTGATTACGCCTGTTGTTCCCCCCAACCCTAAAACGTAGGCACAGACAGCTAACTGCTATTATTTTGCTAGCAGCTCTTAACCTTATAGCTTCCAATTGGAAATCTGTTAATTGCCCAACTCTTCCCAACTTAGGGATAAAATTCAATTTTACATATATGAATGCATGTCGCTCTCTTCCAGTAACAAAACATGGGTATTTCTAAACACCTGGAAAATTCCTAGGTTCCCATTATACATTTTTCTTTGTAGCCTCATTATTAAACACATACTTTGTCATTAACACGCAATGTTGAAATAGTTATGCCTGTTGTGACAGAACCATCTGTCTGTTTATTGCAGGTGGATTCATCTGTTTTTGCCCCGTTTGTGTAAATGGCTGTTTCCTATAACCCAGCCATACGAATGACCGTTTTTCCCGAACATAACTACCGAACGGATGGCCACCCAGGAGAGAAGTGTGCTGCTGGTTAACCTATTAATCCCAATTAGAACGTTGTGGTTAACCGCAGACACTTCTCAATTAAACCGAATTCAGGGTGGTCGTCGTTCGTATGTCGACCACGAGGCAGC
>OW240915.1:82394866-82409866 GCA_933207985.1 Pelobates cultripes
TGAGCACATGTGACAGACGTGACAGAGTCTGGAGACGCCGTGGAAAACGTTCTGCTGCCTGCAACATCCTCCAGCATGACCGGTTTGGCGATGGGTCAGTAATGGTGTGGGGTGGCATTTCTTTGGGGGGCCGCACAACCCTCCATGTGCTCGCCAGAGGTATCCTGACTGCCATTAGGTACCGAGATGAGATCCTCAGACCCCTTGTGAGACCATATGCTGGTGCAGTTGGCCCTGGGTTCCTCCTAATGCAAGACAATGCTAGACCTCATGTGGTTGGAGTGTGTCAGTAGTTCCTGCAAGACGAAGGTATTGATGCTATGGTCTGGCCCACCCGTTCCCCAGTCCTGAATCCAATTGAGCACATCTGGAACATCATGTCTCGCTCCATCCACCAACGTCACGTTGCACCACAGACTGTCCAGCAGTTGGCAGATGCTTTAGTCCAGGTCTGGAAGGAGATCCCTCAGGAGACCATCTGCCACCTCATCAGTAGCATGCACAGGCATTGTAGGGAGGTCATACAGGCACGTGGAGGCCACACATACTACTGAGCCTCATTTTGACCTATTTTAAGGACATTACATCAAAGTTGGATCAGCCTGTATTGTGTTCTTCCACTTTAATTTTGAGTGTGACTCCAAATCCAGACCTCCATGTGTTGAAAATTTTGATTTCCATGTTTTAATTTGTGTGTGATTTTGTTGTCAGCACATTCAACTATGTAAAGAACAAATTATTTCAGAAGAATATTTAATTCATTCAGATCTAGGATGTGTTATTTTTGTGTTCCCTTTATTTTTTTTGACTAGTTTATATTGGTAAATGCTCTTTAGTTGGTAATCCTGAACTTTGATAAGATAATTCAGTGATTATTTTCTCAATATATAATAAAATCATTTGCAAGTATACGTGAAAAGGATGGCACTTTGTGAAACATTAAGCTGCAATAAATGAACATAGTTACCGGATAAAAACCGTATTAAACATTTTAATCACATAGTAAATTTCACATCTACATCTATAACTTTCAAACCCTTTTCTACTAAAATCATGTATACACATTTTTGCAATGCTTTGCAATTCAAAATTAAATACATAAAACTCCACTTCTCTTCCTTGCTACTTGAATACTGTATATCAGCCATAATGCTGGCAAAAGCATCATGGGAGGTGTAGTTCATATCTGGAGTTCCAAAGGTTACCTAACCCTTCAGCAGAGTTTCTAAAACTTTTCTTCCCCTCAATATTTAATGAAAAGGATAAACACCTTGTGCACATGTAGAAAATTAAAATGTTTAATGGTGTTTGTTGGTAAAGGGGTTAAGTAAATGAAACCGCTGTGAGTTATTTTCGAGATATGACGTTTCTTCAAGATTTCTTATTTTCAAGGCACTTGGAAGTGCCACGTTATATCGCTACTGTATGAAAAAACGAATGCGCTAATAAATTGCTATGCAAGAGAAACTTTGCAAATTTGTAGGTACAATGAACTCCGTGAGTCAAAATTCTAAATCCTGGGTGACTTGCAGACTTGAAGGATGGAAGACATTAAACTACCTGTAACGAGAGATTCTACTGTAATAATCAAGGTCATAGAATAATACCAGAGGGGAAGAAGCAATAATACAAGCTTCTAGAGAAAGTACAATTTTAATGATTAGCCCACATTACTCTGCAACAGAAAATGCAGCCACACGGTTTAAACTTCAAAGAGGGCCACATTCTGGGTCAGGATTTAAAGATTTTAAAACCATTTAATTTATAAAATAATCAAATTGCTTTATCCTGATTACGTTTTAATCCCCTATTAATGTCAGATCTTTTACATAATACGCCCCAAGGTTATGTTTATTTAGAAATGTTTCCTTTCAACATTTTTCTTTCTAACCTTGTTCTTGACATTGTATTAGACAAAGGTATTTTGTGCATAAATATGATCTTTCCCTGTCTTTGTTTATTATCGTTTACCTAAATTAATTTGGGTTCATAGCACCCAGTTTGAGCTGGATGGATAATTACAATGCATTTTTAACGTGTCTAAAAATCAATTAATATTTCAGAAATGAATTAGCTTTTTAGTTACTTCTATTTTAACTATGAACACTGAATAAATAAAAATACTGAGGATGAAATGATGGCAACAAATACATTTACTATATTTGCTGCATATCTACAGTAATTTTACATCTCTACAGTTATCTCTCTAGTTAGTGACTCAGTCATTCTTGATATATCTTTATGGGAATGCTGAGCATACTGCCTAAACCTCAATCAGGCAGAATTCTAAGAACCCAGAAGTGATTTAAAACAATCACTGAGAGTTATAGTTAGTTCAGCTGTTTAGTGCAGAAAGAAATCCCTCCTGTGCATTTGGACTAACACGACTGTATGTGAAAGCATTATGCACTATAGTGCGTTAAGATTTATGAGAATATTAGTCTTGTGAACATTTGAAGATCTTTTTAAGGGAAATCATTTTGAAACATTAGCAACTAGCTATCACATTTGTGACTTGATTTGTGACCTGCCTTATTGTCATCAGCAGGCCCGGTCTGGCCATTAGGAAAACCGGCAAGTGAGATGCCAGTGGGCAAAAGCTGACAAGGGAGATCAAAGGATGTCCCCGGCTGGCCCATGCAATGCCGACCTTGCTGTCTGCCTTCTTGAGTAGGTTGGGAGATCAAAGTTCTCCCTCATTGGCCCACCAGCACTTTATTGAGGAGGTAAAGCAGAGGTGCTGAATATTCCTCTTGCAAGCGTGGAGCATTGCCGCACTGCACTCTGTCACAGCACTTAGCCAGAGCTTGCAAGAGGAGTGTGCTTTGCCTGCAGCCAGAGAAGCTGAAGGCAGAGTCACTCAATACAACCAGACCACAAGGGCTTGTAATGTCCCCCCTCTATGGGCAAAGGTTAGAAAAAGGGAAGGGGAATATAAAATTATTTTTTTTTACTTTAAAAAAAATAAATAAAAGTAATAAATATGTTTGCTCCCTTCTCACTCCCACACCCGATAGAGACCTTACACCACCAAACACATTGCACCCCCACACGCCAAACCCCCTCACACACTGCCCACCTACATACACTGCACCCCTCGTACACATTGCACCACCTACACACACTCAACCCTTCCTCACACTGCAGCACAACACACGCTGCACCCCTAATACACATTGCACCAGCTACACACACACACACACTACATCTCCTATACACACTGTTGATCTCCTAAACACACTAGATCCCCTATTGACACTCTGCACAACCTACACACACTACATTCCTGACATACACTACATCCCCCATACATACTCTGGATTCCCTATGCACAAACTAGATATCCTGTACGCAAACACACACACTACATTATGTAAACACATACTCTCTACATACCCCTACACACACTATATCATCTATACACTACAGCCCCTATGCACACTCACTTCATCCCATTTACACACATGTTCTACAGCCCCAAGCCACACGTGTTACACTACAAATACAACAGAGCTGAAACTAACCTATTTACACAAAACACCGTACCAGAGCCCACTCTACACATACTCAATCCCACAAGAAGCCTCCAAACACATGCACAATATGCTTTCCTGACCATTGTGTCCTCTGGTATCCTATTTATGGAGACACCAGAGACAAGTCACAAGCAAATGCAGCACAAGCATGTCACTAAATTTGCTTTCACACAACAAATACAGGACCTTTTTTTTCATGCAAGAGCTAGTCAACAGTGCTCTGTGCATGGGCTGCCCTGAAAGAGCATTGAACCGACATGCTCACTTTGAGATGAGGCATGTTTGTCATTGGTTATGGACCCTCTTTCTTTCCCCCTTGATCCACTGTGAGTAAACAAATGCCTGGCAAGAGCTGCGCGCGCATTCAACCAGTCTCATAGGAAAGCATTTACAATGCTTTCCTATGGACGCTTGCGTGTTCTCACTGTGATTTTCACAGTGAGAATCACACAAGCGCCTCTAGTGGCTGTCAATGAGACAGCCACTAGAGGATTTGGAGGCTGGATTAACCCTATTATAAACATAGCAGTTTCTCTGAAAGTTAATCCTAGAGGGACCTGGCACCCAGACCACTTCATTAAGCTGAAGTGGTCTGGGTGCCTAGCGTGGTCTTTTAATGTTTAATAAATGGTGTAAATTCTAGAAACGTGATAGTTCCTTTTCAAACTCCAATTCCACCTCTGCCACCATTTAACCAAGAATATACCATGCAGTCAGTCTCACCCCTAACTGGACCCCAACACCCCCAAAGTGAAGCTCATCAATAAACAGACTCCACTTTCCCATCAGTCATGACCTCCTATGACAGTCTCATAAAGAACTGATCATGGAACAGAAGAGGTATACCAGTGGCCTCTAATGATCCAGTAAATTTGTGAAGAGATATGTGGATGCTACACCATGCATTGGTGGCAAAAGGTGAATGGTACGGTAACATGTGAATGGTACGGTAACACAAAGCTGTGGTACGGTAACATGTATCTTTATTTGCTTTATATATCAAAGAGACAGGATCCAGAAAACCACAGGTAAATATCAATACCCCCAAAACAGGAGTTCACAACTAACATATTGTAAAGAATTAAATGAAATGAATACTTTACATAACAAATCTTTAATATTCCATGTTAGGTAATGTATGTGTATATAAAATAAAGAAATAGAAAATAGGCTGTTTTGTGATCAGATTCATACAGATGATTGCAGCCAGTCACAAACATTACCTTAAACAAACAACAAAAAAGAGTGTATATAGGTAATGAGCGTGCTAATCACCGCAAATATTCAAGTATGCAAGTTCAGTTGTAGAAATACATTGAAATTACCATACAGGAATGTTTTTAATTCCCAGAGGAGTGGCAATGTTTGTATATCAGGAAAGAACCTTAATTCAATATAAATTTCTCCTTATTATTGAATGCCTTTTGTAGCTGCCACAGAACCAGTTTTCCATGACAATATACCACTCTTGAGGTGAACAGCCTATAACCCCATCTTCAATGGGAAATGTACCTGAATTCTACTGCAATATGGCAAAACTTATACCCACATAAAAATTATGCTTGATGTTTTTGGAGCTTCTGCAAAGCATAGATTTCAGGTGTATTGTGTAAATGTATTGTAATACTGAAATGTAAATAAATAATTAAACATGGGGATGGACATTACCTAAATATATATATATATATATATATATATATAAATTGCCTTTAAATAGGTAAAGCAATGGATAAAGCCCATAAAATAACTTTCATCTTTCCGTTTCATCTAGTTCTGTTTTTCACTCTGCACACAAACACATTTGTCTGGCATTTCTGCATAGGGGCCTTCTTCATTTTCAGTCTTGAATTTGGCATATATGTCCATTTTTCACATGCTACAGAAATCTTTGCACATCAAATTTCAGAGATTTGT
The DNA here is from genome assembly GCA_933207985.1 of Pelobates cultripes. NCBI lineage: Eukaryota > Metazoa > Chordata > Amphibia > Anura > Pelobatidae > Pelobates > Pelobates cultripes. The sequence continues at coordinate 82,400,317 of OW240915.1, forward strand.
TTTAGCAGCCAGAGAAGGGTGCGAATTTAGAGAGGTATTCAAGCACCCTAGACACACTACAGTGATTTCTTGCAGATGTGATGTAGTCATGGAACAGAGTAGTTAAGGGGAATGGGCCTTGACATTGCTAGGAGACAGGCATAGAATGTGGGTAATGTTTGTGATTGGCTAGGAGAAAGTGGGGGAGGGGTTTTGGCTGTGGGAATATATATAAGGGCCATTTTAGATTAGGGGCCACCTTAACTAATCCTAACTTACCTGTTGTTGTCCCACCCTCTCTCCCTTTGTTTTAGCTCCTGTTTGGACACAGTGGCGGGGGATGGATAAAAAAGTTAGGGTGTAGGTCGCTCGTTTATCTGTAGGATAGTTTTAGATCGCTAAGAACAGTTAGGTTTGGAATGGTATTGGCAGGTTTTAGCTTGTTGGTAGCTCCGAACCTAGTGTGTGTAGGGTGTATCTTGGTATATTCCTACATTGTGAAAATCATGCCATGGTGGCGATGGTTTATGTTTCATATATTATTAGATGTTATAATGTGGCATTAATTATTCTTTATGTGGGTCATTGTCTTGGGTAGAATTGTTAAAAGAATTAGTGTTGAGATGTAATGTTCAAGTATGTTAACACATTTTTACGTGTCCATCTTTTAACGTCATTAAAGCCGTGATATGTTTTTTCCCCAAAACAAGGTGTCTGAGTCTTCTTGGGGAGGTTATGGGTTATGTAAAACATATGCCAAGAGGGCGACTATGCATTTGTCATGTAGTTGTTCATGCAAATTCTTGGTGTCATTTTGCTTAGTGTAAACAAGTATTGTGTCCACATTTAACCATCAGTTTTATATTCTAGTGGCATCTTTAATAAGTTGCATGCAGAGAATTGTGACAAGGTTTCTAATTAATAGACATAAGCTGGATATTGTCCTACCGCATGTGAAAAACGTGAAATGTCGGCTTCTGTGCAAATATTTCAGACTTTGTCTGAGATCCCTTATACTATATAATTTCCAAACTGTAATGAACAATAGAATTGAATATAAAACTTTGTAAATTTACAATATATTCTTTTTTTTAGGTATCCCCGAACAAAAATCAATAAAAAGAAATATCGGTTTTATCTAGTATTTATACATTAGCTATAAGCCCCTTGGTTTGAATACAAGTCATGCAGTTTCTTACAACAAATAGAATAGGCAGTGGATGGCTTAAATGTATATACTAACCTGCCTTGTTGTCATTTTGTTTCTATTGCATTATTATTATTTTGTTTAGGCAGCATGAATAATTCTGAGATTATGATGTTTTATAGAAAACGTTTTTTAATTGGAATATAGTGCCAATACACACAAGTAGCTTGTGTAAACAGATTATATAATAATGAGTTTCTGTGTTTTATTGCTGTAGAATGAATTGCAGTTTTAATAGACTTCTGCTTTAAATTTACATTCTAACAGACTCCTGCTTTAAATTTAAGTTTTTTACATTTTAATGCTGTCTGTTTGTAGTGTGTGTTTGTGCGCATGGACGGGTGTGTATTTTGCCTAGGGACTTAGCTATTACAGTAGACAGACATTGTGCTGTTTTGTCTTTAACTTGGCCACTCAGTATAAATACAGAGCTCAGGTAGTAAAAGGGAAATGCAAAGAAAATTGGTGTTTTAAGAAAAGTTAAACCAGGACAATGTACACCAAAGCTAATCAAAATATTTAGATTTTTGAATGTTACTGAAGGCTTTCAGAAAGCTGTTTGCAATGTATTGTTTCATGACTGAATCACTGATCTATTCTGATAATCTGAGTGAATTTCTACCTGACTGCATGTTATGGACATAGGAAGTGATTTGATCACTCGATGGAAATGTTGCCCAGAAACATCAATGTGTGAGAAGCAGAGCGTGGTCCCTTTCATATGATTCACAGTCAAAATGGAGAAAAAGCACATGGCTAAAGAGATAGCATCCATTACAATTGTACTAATTTCTTCATGGAACACATTAAGTCAGCTTTATGTAATCTGTTCTTTATAAAATGATATTGGCAACTGCTAATGATAGCTCAAAATCTATCCATAAATTTTACTTATTCTATTCCTTCATATACAGGGTGACCAGATCCACCATGTTTACAGGGACACATAAAAGTTTTTCATATTATTAAAAACCATGAAAAGGGTTGCCCTGCAGTCATAGGCGTGCGCAGCCTATCGCATTAGGGTGTGCACCCTAAAGCACAAACACACACACACCGTGTATATATATATATATATATATTTTTTTTTTTATATATATATATATATATATAAATATATATATAACATAGAAACATAGAATGTGACGGCAGATAAGAACCATTCGGCCCATCTAGTGTGCCCAATTTTCTAAATTGCTGTGTATGTGAGGGTGCAGTTAGTGTGCTGTGTGTGTGAGGGTGCTGTGTGTGTGTGTATGTGTGCGTGTGTGTGAGGGTGCTGTTTGTGTGTGTGTGTGAGGGTGTTGTGTGTGTGTTTGAGGGTGCTCTGTGGGTTTGAGGGTGCTGTGTGTGAGGGTGTTGTGTGTGTGTGTGATAGTGCTGATAGTGTGAGGGTGCTGTGTGTGTGCTGTGTGTGTGAGGATGATGTGTGTGTGTGTGAGGGTGCTGTGTGTGTGTGAGGGTGCTGTTAGTGTGCTGTGTGTGTGTGTGCTGTTAGTGTGCTGTGTGTGTGTGAGGGTGCTGTTAGTGTGCTGTGTGTGTGTAAGGGTGCAGTTAGTGTGCTGTGTGTGTGAGGGTGCTGTTAGTGTGCTGTGTGTGTGTGTGTGTGTGTGTGTGTGAGGGTGCTGTTAGTGTGCTGTGTGTCAGGGTGCTGTTAGTGTGCTGTGTGCAATGCTCCGACTTCGCGAGAGGAACCCACCGGAGCTGCTGGTTAGAGCTCCCCGGGTCTTCTCCTTCCTCCCTCCCTGCCTGTGGCCCAGTGAGGGAGTTCTTTGATCTCCCCATGGGGCCCATGGAGGCACACAGCAGGGCCGGTGCTTGGATAGTGCTGGCTCTACATAGACTGACAGGAGAGATCCTGTGATCTCCCCTGCCGGCCTCGAACCATGCGCAGGCCGGGGGGATTAGGGTGTGCCCAGGCACATCCGGCACACCCCATGTGCACGCCTATGCCTGCAGTATGTATAATGCATGTTCTGCATTATTTCCTCCTGTTTAATTGCTTAGTTGCAGGATTCTTCATTGCCCAATTGCTTAATCTGAATTCTACATACTACAGGGCTACCATTTTCATGTGCTGCCCATCAATATATGTTTGTGATATATGTGCAAAAAAACATGATGAATCTGGCCACCATGACCATATAAATCTATCATTCATAAATTTCAAACTAAAATATTATACTTTCTGTTGTTTTTTAAATACGAGCACAATACTTTATGCCATTTCTTTGCTTTAATTGTATTTATTTAATTTTTATTTTATAGTATAGACCACTTTTTAGGTTCAAGACACCCTTAAAGGACCACTCTAGGCACCCAGACCACTTCAGCTTAATGAAGTGGTCTGGGTGCCAGGTCCAACTAGGCTTAACCCATTCTTTTATAAACACTGCTTGGCTGGAGAGCTGCTTATGTTTATAGAATGAGATTTTAAACTAACTCTAATTCCTCTAGCGGCTGTCTCATTGACAGCCGCTAGAGGCGCTTGCATGCTTCTCACTGTGAAAATCACAGTGAGAGCACGCAAGCGTCCATAGGAAAGTATTGATAATGCTTTCCTATGTGATCGGCTGAATGCGCGCGCATGTGATCGGCTGAATGCGCGCGCAGCTGTTGCCACGCGTGCGCATTCAGCCGCATGGGAGGAGAAGAGGAGAAGAGGAGGATCGGAGGCAGAGAGCTCTCCGCCCAGCGCTGGAAAAAGGTAAGTTTTACCCCTTTTCCCCTTTCCAGAGCCAGGCGGGAGGGTGCAGGGCCGCCATCAGAAATTGTGGGGCCCCTAACACAGCTCAAGGTCTGGGCCCCCGTGTGCCCGCCTCCAAGCCCCACCCCCAAATCCCACCCACAGGAATACACACACACAAAAGGACACAGACACACAGAAAGATACACACATACTAACAGACACAAATACTGAAACAGACATACATATAGATACATACACAGATACACGCACACACACTGACATACAGACACACACACTGTTGTACATACATACTCACATACTGACACACACATACATACTGACAAACAGACATACATACACATAAATATATACTGACATATATACATAATGGCATACATACACATACATACTGATAAACATACATGCATACACACACACACACACACAGATATATACATACACAGATACACACAGACATACTGACATACACACACAGACATACATGCATACTGACATGCATACTGACATACATACTTGCAGACACACACACAGACATACATACATACTGACATACACACTGACATACACACATACATACTGACATATACACACAGACAGACATACACACAGACATACATACTGACACACACACACAGACACAGATATACTGACATACACACATACACACATACATACTGACATACACACACACACACACAGACAGACACACTGACATACACACATACACACATACATACTGACATACACACACACACACACACACACAGACAGACATACACACACACACAGACAGACATACATACTGATATACACACACAGACAGACATACACACACACAGACAGACATACATACTGACATACACACACATACTGACATACACACAGACATACATACTGACATCCACACACATACACACACACACATACATACTGACATACACACAGACATACACACAGACATACACACACACACAGACATACACACAGACAGACAGACAGACACACACACACACACAGACACACACACACACAGACATACACACACACAGACATACATACTGACATACACACACACACAGACATACATATTGACATACACACACACACAGACATACTGACATACTTGCAGACACACACACACCTCATTTATCAGCCACCCTCCTCTTACCTTTAAGTTGCAGGAGGGTGGCTGGGGATGATGGGAGTGGATGCTTCTGGTGTCTCCTCCGCTCTCCCCCCGCGCGGAGTAAGCTGGGAGGAAGTGACTGGCCGTCACTTCCTCCCAGCAGCCCTTGCGGTGTTTAGCCGCAATTTATTTTTTTTAAAGGGGCCCGGTCGCGCAATCACCCGGCGCAGCGCTGACCGGGCCCCTGAAGATACAGGGCCCATCGGGTGGCCCTAAATGCTTGGGCCACCTGATGGGCCCCGGTGCAGATGCACCTGCGGCAGTTTCGCCGAGTATGTTTTCCTGGCACTATAGTGGTCCTTTAATATTGCAATATTTTTCCAAAGCACCCCAAGTCAAAGTTTCTAGGTTGTATATCTGTACAGCGCTGCAACATTTAATGGCACTATAGTGTAATGTACAGCGTTGGTGTTTGAAGAGGTGCTTGTATATAGTTTTAGTGTTTTTTAAAAAGGGGTGTGTTTGTATGTAATGTTTGCATTTGATTGCAGAGGTGTGTTTGAATGTAATGTTCACTTTTAAATGTGGATGTACATTTTTGTGAAGTATTTGTGTTTGAGTGAAGGGATGTGTTTATATATCCTTATGGAGTTTGAATGCAGGGGTGTATTTGTATGTAATATTTGTGTTAGATTGCAGGAGTGTGTTTGTATGTTGTGCTGATGTATGACTGCTTGGATGTATGCACATACACTACCACATACATACATACATACATACATACTTACACAGATATACATACACACGCATTCAAATAGACACAGACACATATACACTTCTTAACACACGCATACACCGACACACACAAGCATTGATACATGCACACACCATGATACAGATACACATACTGAAATAAAAACACACAAAATGACACACAGATGCATATCCTGACACACAGATGTGTGTGCACACACAGACACACACACTGACACAGAAGCACACTGACATATATACACACACATATGCACACCCTGACACACACACACACACACACACAGATGCACACGCTGACACACACACTCATGTTAGCTTACCTTCTGTGTCCAGAAGGGTGGCTTGGAGTCCTGATCCTGCTGCTGTTTGTGGGAGTGAGGGGTCTGGAGCTCTTTGTGCTCCTCTCCCCTAATGCTGTGGATTCCTGCTCTCCCTCCCACCCTGGCACCCCTGTTAAGCAGTAATGTTTCCCTGGTAGCACCAGGGAAACATTCGGGCACTGCGGCACACAGTTTGGGAACTGCTGGTATAGACCATATAATTATCAGTTTGCACAACATTTGGTATATTTGCATTTCTGTATGAGGGCTGAATCATCTGACATGTATTATATCTTTCTTAATTTCTCTCAAGTGTCATATTTACCTACAATGATTGATATGGAGGTTATTCCTTTTAATAACCACAGATATTAGTGGAGCAATTACTAATGGGGAAAGTGGTGTACAGTTGGAGATTGTGGCGGTACTTGTAACATTACTTGAGGTTGCCCGAACCTATATTTAAGTGTCCCGAAATGCTACATTCCCCCCTGTTCGTGGATCGAACTGAACCTGTGTGGTTTTATCAGTTTAAACTTGTTTTATTTGTTTAGAACACCGACCACCCCTCTCTGTTAAAATGCAATTATAAGATTAGTGCTTTCCCTGGATGGCCGCCATTTTGTCTCCCGAATGCAGGCAGTGATACTTGGCACGTGGACCTCCTTTCCGCTACACGATCTCGAGGACCCTGGCAAAGATGGTACCACTGCCCGTATTCTTTTCCGACCAGCTACACAAACAACATTTGGGAGATAAGAACTACCGACTGGGGGGAGCATTCGCTCACTAAGAGGCAGGGGGAGCATTTGTCGGTGTTCATACAGGAACCCCTTAAAGTGGGTCAAAACGTCACCTGAATGGCGATTTTGTTTTACCAAACAGATCTGAGCGCTTTTTGGATATGTTGGGCGCTCAGACCTGAGCAATTCGAGGATATCGGACGTGTAGGGTTCCTGTAATATTTTTATATGATTTGTAATATTTTCTGTTACTTACTGTAGCTGAGAGATAATTGAGTTAGCTTTTCTTGGACTCAATTATCTCCCATACACAGAGACACCTGGGAGGAGTTTGTACTATTTTCTATGAAGACCCCCTTCTGGGGGTCTGTGCATAAAAAGCCAAGTGTGGCACAATAAATGTCAGTTGACTCCCAGAATTGTGTGTTGTCCAGTTACTGGTGGAATGGGCTATAATCACTGAACAGCGCTTTCTTCCAGCTCCAAAGGATTCCAGCGGAGATATTCGGTCTTTGGATCACAGCTCCGCTACAGATATATTGTTACAGTGAAATCTACAGTATAGTGGTTGAGTGAAATGCTGTTTAATGTGTTATTGTATTGTTATTCCCAAATTTTTTTGGGAAAGGGCAAAAGAAAACAACAAACAATGGGGATTTAGTTACAGTATATAGTCATACATTGCATAATACCCCTATCTGTCTCATTGGAGATTTTGCCTATTAACTGAAAGCAGCAAGGTGAATTCTTAGTGTATGACTCTCCTAAAAGGTTTTGCTTTAATGTAGCAGATGAGTTTACACTTTAATGGTCATTGGAAAGATACTAAAAAACCTCCAGTTATTTAACTTCTTAAGGAAAGCAGATGTATGAGGTACTGTGACGGACCGCCTGCCACCCCGACCAGGTGCCTCAGTCAATCGATGCTCCTAGTGCTCACCGAGGACTCCAAGCACTCCACCAGACACCATCAGCACTGTAGCCCCCTGGCCACCGTAGCTTGGCTGGGGGTCTCGCTGTCCCTCCCCACCCTGGTCCAAACTCCTGGATCCAGCTCCCAGTGGGAAGGCCTCTCCTCCAAGAGAGTATAGCTGTGAAGCTCTTATAAGAGCTGGTGATATAGCATGTATAGCAGGTCCCTACAAACACGAGGCAAGGTTTTATGTTGAGGGTAAAGCAGGACTCAATTTTAATGGTGCCACACTGGCCTTTTATGACAATTCCCATGCAAGCAGTATGCATACATGGACCTTGTAGGGGACTCCAACACAAAGACACAGACCAATAAGAACAGTGATTAAATGCACGACACTCCCATAACAAACATACAATCCCTGGGAGATAATTGAGTCAGATACTCTATTAATCCAATAATCTCCCGGCAGAAAAAAACACATATTTTAAAAAACACATGATACATGATATCAATTGTTACATCCACTGATAGCCCTGATCTGAGTGACCAACCTATCCAAAAATCACCCAGATCAGTTCAAGGTTTCAAAAATTCTAAGGAAGTCATATTTTGACCGACCACATGCACGGCCCCAGTTCTAGAGAATCAGGCTGTACGGCCGGTTTATTTTGAGGATTTGAAGTACAGTTCGAAATACCGAACGTAGCCGTTCCTGGATGAAGTCAGTGTATGTCTCTTGTTCGTGAGTTTCTTTTTACCGAACGCTGTTCGACTCCCGTTCGAACAGCTGAACATCCACGGAAGGTAAAGTTTAGCAGTGTTCGCGCCGTTGAGTGTCCATTATGAGTTCCATGAACTCGACCAAAAACCGCTCATTGTACTCGCGGCATAAGATGGCCACCGCCATGTGGTCTAATGGCACTTTGAATGGCTTCGGGAGTTCGAAGTGCCACTTCGGAATTTCAAATTGTTCATGTTAGAAGTCCAAGAGGCACAACCAGAGTCTTTAACCCAAAATTAATTACAGGGGCCATAGTCACAGGGCAAGAGGCTGGCAAGTATGCCCCTCCAAGAACCCGTGACAAGGTCCCAAGGGAAGACTAATTAGGTACCTGACCTGCTGCCTGTCGGTACCTGAGTTCGTTTGGCAGCCCACCCACAACCAAGCACTTGACCTGTACATCTCTGTTGCCTGGCTTTGTCCTGTATGTCCCAGGCTGCGTCAGTTGTAAGTACTTGGGGGGGAGGGGCAGAGGCCAGTGTCTCTCTGCCCTGTTGCCAACGCTACTGCTGGGGTGGCTTGCAGGTATTCAGGCCCTGGACAAAGGGAAAGGGGAAGGCAGAGACCAATTGATCTCTGCCCAGATGCCAGCTCTTCCACTGGGTGGACTGGTACTTAGTCCTGCTCTGTAACAAGGGGGCAGGTAGGGCAGAGGCCAGCAGTGCTCAGCCCTGATGCCAGCTCTTCTGCTGGGATGGGGTCAGCAGATACTACCCCTAGGACCTGTTTGAGGGTCTGCTGTGGAGAGGAGCAGACCCTCCTCCTGCCATTCCTGCGGCATTGGTTGGGGGTCTGGACCGGTCTGGACCGGTCGTCCAGCATCCCTGTAGGTCTGCTGCAGAGACAGCGGTCCCATCTGCAACATTGGGATCAGGAGTGTTGTGCACCTGTAGTTGGGGAGAGCGACCAGCTGTCTCCTCTTCCAGTGTATCCGGCTGCCGCTGGGGAGGGAGACCGGCTGTCTCCACTTCCTGTGTTGTACCCTGCCGCTGGG
>OW240915.1:82414866-82436213 GCA_933207985.1 Pelobates cultripes
TTGGGCATCTAAGGACAACCTGTGCGTGTCATGTAGAAAAAGTTGGAAAAGATGCAATAGTCGTGAAATAAAGGAGCGGCCTTGAGGTATGATGCGCATCGCAAAATTTAGTGACCCTAGAAGGGACTGTAGCTCTTTGCAGTTGCAAGTGCCGAGCTGTAGGTAGTTGTTTATGTAAGTGAGAATATTCTCTATTTTATCGTATGGTAGGCTTGCTTGCATAGTGGCAGAGTCTAATTGGATACCCAGAAAAGTGATAACCGTGTCTGGCCCTTCTGTTTTCTTTGGGGAGATGGGTACACCTAGTTGCTCAAACAGCTTAGTGGTAGCTTTGAGGCTAGTGGGAGGTGCAGTATTCTCCTCGACCAGTAGGAAATCGTCCAAGTAATGTAATACCGTAGGGCATCTGGCTATGTTCAATAGTAACCAGCATAATGCTTCAGCAAATGTGTCGAAAATAGCTGGGCTACTTTTGGACCCAAAAGTTAACCGGGAGAAAAAATAGTAGTTCCCGGACCACTTGATGCCATGCAAGTGCCACAGTGTGGGGTGGATAGGGAGTAGTTTGAAGGCATTAGTAATGTCGGTCTTACTGAGCCAGGCTCCAACCCCTGCTTGTATGATAGCTGTAATGGCGTGATCTATGGTGGTGTATTGCAGAGAAAATTCCTCAGAGGGTATGAGGGAATTAAGACTGGGGTTGGCCGATGAGTGGGGAGCCGATAAGTCAATGATGAGTCTCTGTTTTTGGGAAGATTTCCCTGTGACAATACCAATAGGGTTGGTGCGCCATTCTGTGAATGGAGGAGTTCTAAAAGGCCCCAATACAAAGCCCTCATCCACTTCTTGGGCTATGAGGGTGTCAACCACTGTGGGGTTGTGTTGGGTGGATTGTAGGTTAGGGCATTCCAGAGTTCCAGCTGGTATGTGTAGGATACCTGTGTGGAAGCCTTCTGTTAAACCAGAAATAAGAAAGTCTACCAGGTGTCTAGATGGGTGCTGAGACATCAATGCTGTGAATACTGGCATATTAATGGACGTAAGGTAAGGCTTGGAATACATTTTATTTGGACACATGGTCTTTGCATGTGCCCTAAAACATTTTGAACAGACATGCAATAGTCTACATCCACTGTAATTACAAGACCCAACATTGAAATTATTACATATCTGGGACTTGCCCAGAAACTTGATTGGGCGTCCCAATTTGTCTTTGGATAGTTTCCCTGGATCCCCAGAGGAACTAGTTCCTTGTGTGGAGGCATGTCCGTCTGCCGTGTTGGGACAAAAATTAGTAGTATGGGCTGTGGAGGAGCAGTATGCACAAGCTGGTGTTCTTAGACCTGCAAAGTGTCTGCAAAATAAGACGGTATCAATCCTTCCCCAGTTGGATCGTGTTCCGTACTGGGAGAAGGCTCCAGCCACTTTTGCAGAAAAAGACCTATGGTAGTCATAGAATGCTGAACCACCATATTTGTTGCCCAGGTCTACCAGCTTGTGCATATAGAGATGAAACTCCTCTCTTCTGTTGGGATAAACCGCACAGATGACATCCCTGTAAATACCAAACGCTAGTACAAATTCTGGGATAGTCAGTTTCCTGTTCAGGCGGGCATCCCTAGATCTGACAATAACAGAAACATCATCATAAGCATACGTCTTATGTTCCACAATGTCCTGGGAGGAAATCAACAGGGAAGCCAGGTTGACGTCTTTACCTTCCAGGATATCCCTTTTGATATGCTCAGGTATCATGTGGGCCGGGCTAACTTCCTGGTCATCCAGGGTGCTGGCTGGAGAGACTAATGGCAAGGCTGGTGTTTGTACCACAGCCGCGGGTGGCCCTGCTAGAGTGAGGGCCGTGGTGACCGACTCAAGTTTCTCCAGCCTGGAGTTGACCTTGCCCATGGATGCCATGAGTGAGGATAACATGGCATGTATGTCCCCTGGGATGGACTGGCTAGATCCTTCCCCGGATTCCATGTTATTAGTTGATGTGCGTAGCAGTTTGAAAAGTTCTGCCTTCCTTGCTGTAGCGGGGTAGGGGATTTGTCGTCTCCTTAATTCCGTGGTTATGCGCGGGATTGTCCAGGATCTAATTGATGCTGGACTAGCTAGCTCTCCTCCTTGTGTGGGAGTGACAGCTCTAGCCGGGGTGCTAGGCAGGGAGAAATCCTCTACCCCTTCCTGAGACATACTATAAATAAAACAATAATTAGTATATAGAACCACCAAATTGTACTGGCAGGCTTGCTAGGCCGGATGGCGAAAGTATTATCCTTGTTTGGTGACAGGTGAGGCCCTGCTAATTGCCAAGCGGCTTGAGAGGCTCTATCTATGCGTTGGCGCGAGGGGTTATTGAGGCCACTTGACGTAGTGGCAGGAGTTTTAGGCCTCTCGGTGACTGTACGACAGAAAACAGGGAAAGGGAGTGACAGGTGAGGCCCTCTCTTTGCAACATGCGAGGCGGCTAGCTAACGTGTGGCCCGATGGGTGTTTGCCTCCGAAACGTTTGAGGCGGGGTGTTGGCCTCGCGGGACCACTAACTGATGGCGACAGCCAAGACGGGGTAAATACCTATTGGGAATCCTGTGACCCTATTGCCAGTACTCTAAACTAGGGGGATGAAATGAAATGTATGGTAGAATACCATATGAGCAGGTGTACGTACCTGGTAGTATGACAAATCACAGGAATAAACCGTGTGGAGCAATTATATAAGCTTGACAGCCTAAAAATGGGTAAAAGAGAGTAGTATGATGAGTGTGGAGTGTGAAAAGAAACAGACTTATAGTCTGTAGCAGCAATGTATTAGAATTATGTTGATACCATGGGAATAGCTACGAGTGGCTCAGAAATGTTTGCACGCTTGAATAAGACACCTGAGGGATTTAAGCCTTATGTGTCATCGTCATGACAGAGAAATGAGGCCTGTAATATAGGCTGAGTGAATTGAAATGAAATGGATAGTTATAAACTCCTGGCGTGGGAGTTCAATGACCTGTACAGAAATGTAACTGGTTTTATAGAAAGGGACATGGATGAGGTCATGGCCTATTTTACACAGCGTTATGTATGACATGTAGCAGAATAACCAAAGGCAGGGATACCCCAAAATGATTAAAATGATGTAAAGTGATGTATATCTATATGATATATTTGTATAGAAAAGACATATCAACCCGAGAATTATTGCCTAAATGAACCTATATCCTTTGTATGTGTTGTAGTAGTAATAACCCAGAAGTGAGGGCTGTAACATAGGCTGAGTCCATTTGTATAAATGGATAAGTACTGCAGACCCCTAAAGCGTGGGAGTCAAATGGTATATACAGAGAAGTGGACTTGATTTGTGGACGTAATACAATACTGACAATATTTAAAAGAAATCAAAATAATCTATTTAAACAAGCAATTCTTAACCGAACGTTATGTACACATGAAATGGTGAATATAATTCATGAAAGGATTATACGTGAACACACAGAATAGCCAAAAGCAAATGTGAGGGAAACACAGAAGTTAGAATAGTTTAACCGTATGATTTATGCGAACCGTAAGCGTGTTTGAGCGTAGTGAAAATTTGCCAAACGGCAAAACAACCGAATGATAATTCGTTTCAATATTACATGAAATAGGATATGCGAAATGACTATTGAACGATTAACTATGTTCAGCCGAATGACCATGTGAATGAAAAAGCCCGCAAATGGCTTAAAACATTCGTGTCATAACCAGGGAAAAAGCCGTAAAGCGAGGACCCGTGCTGTACCGTACGCCGTGGGAACCGGTCCTGGCGTGACAGGAAGGTCTGACTTATGGTTTAGGAGTCCCTGGGACGCGATCTACGACAGAGACCGGAGTCAGAAGACGCTGGACGGGCGGAAGGCCTGAACAGGATTCCTGGACACAGCTAACGTGGTGAAAACCTTGTGGATACTGAAACCAAGATGGCGTCTGAGAGAACCCGGAAGTGGATCCTCATTCAACGCTGACCTCGAACGATAAGGAGCAAGGTAAGGGGAGTGCCTTAAGTAGGCTAGGGGTAGAAAACCAGCACCTCCCACAAATGCAGGCAAATTGCCTTAATACATATATATATAAAATATTAATTAAAAAAAAAACATTTATAAAAAACAAATAAAAATGCTAACTTTGGCCAGCGTTTGTGACTAAGTGGCTACTACAAATGACTGGACATACCCCATTTTAAGTACCCTGGGTTGTCTACATTTAAAAATGGTATGCCATGATGGGGTTATTTCACATTCCTGGGCTACCATATGGTCTCAAAAGGCAACACAGATCGAGCGAACCAATCTGGCAAACTGAATTGGGCAAGCCCTATATTATATTGACCCTTTAACTTTCCAAAACACCATAAAACCTGTACATGGGGGTATTGTTATACTTGGGAGACTTTGCTGAACACAAATATGAGTATTTAAACCAGTAAAACTTATCACGACGATGAAATCACCAGTAAAGTTTTTGTGTAAAAAATGCAAAAAACAAATAAAAATGCTAAGTTTGGCCAGTGTTTGTGACTAAGTGGCTACTAGAAAAAACTGGACATACCCCATTTTTGAATACCGTGGTTGTCTAATTTTACAAATGGTATGCCATAATGGGGTTAATTTTCATTCCTGGGCTGGTATACAGTCTCAAAGGTAACATAGGTACAGCAAACCAATCTGGCAAATATCAATGTGCAAACATGGAAAAGGGAAAAGCCCTACTTTTGACCCCTGTAAGTTTGCAAAAACCCATAAAATTGGTACACTGGGGGCACTGTTGTACTTGGGAGATGTTTTTGAACACATATTGGGGTGCTCTTTGTTATTAATACATAACAGGAACTGAGAATCCATGCCTAAAGTACAATGTGAGAGAAGAATAACACAAAAAAACGACTACCCAAACGTTTGACAAAGAATGGTGGTAGAATTAGTGCATGGAAAGTGTTAAAATACCACCATTTGAAATACCCTGGGCTGTCTACTTTTCAAAAATACATTGGCCGGCTTCAACAATTTCCCAAATAGGACATGGGTGCATGATGACCAGCTGTGAAAACTCCATGTTGGAAAACTCCAAATAAGGTCTTTTAGCCCCCAGAGAACCCGACACACCTATACATGGGTGGTATCACTGCACTCGGGAGATGTTGCTGAACACATATTGGGGTGTTCTTTGGCAGTAACCCTTAAAGTTATCAGTACATGTATTCTTATATTGCTATGTGTGTCAAAACATTTTTTTACATTTGGCATAGATTGGTGGTAAAATGGTTGCATAAAAAGGAGAATGAAAAGAGTAAAAATACCCCAAGTGTAATACCTTAGGTTGTCTTTGTTTTAAAAAATACAGTGGGACCTCTGTTTACCTAATTTTCTGTTTACAAATATAAATCAATTGAAAACAATGCCTCGGTTTACAAATATTTTTCGCAATACAAAGCAAACTTCCCCAGGACGCATTTCACCTGGGAGGTTTATAACACTGCCTCCTGCATGCTGCGCCACGTCGGGTGTGGAGGTGTTGGAGCGGCTTTTGCATCGAGTTTTGGAGCCATTCTGGAAATGGTTTGCAGTTGTTTTGGGACTTTTTGGTGCATTTCTCAAGCTGTGGAAAGGTAAGGAGCTGGCTTTATTTCTCATGGTAGTTCTGTTTGGAATGGAAATAAACTGTACAAAAAAGATGGTTTGCATCTTTCTCAAAAGGGAACAAATGTTCTCAGTGAGCAGTTCAGAGGTTTTGCCTGGATGTATTCAAACTAGGAGGGGGGGCAAAAGGGTGATAAAACATCAATCCAATTGTTCCCCAAAACAAGGACAGAAGGAGCCTTTAGCAAGTGTGTTAAAGAATGATAAGCTTAGAGTCATGTCTACAAATGCTCACAGTTTAGGGAATAAGATCCTTGAGCAATAATGGAAAATGATATTGTAGATTTAGTCGCTGTTACTGAGACATGGTGTTATGAAGAAAAAGGCCTGGGACATAGCAATACCAGGGTACTCTTTATATAGAAAAGACAGGGGAAGCAAGAAAGGGGGAGGGGTGGCCCTGTATGTGAAGGATAGCATAAAATCTAGCCTAATAAAAGTTAGTGAGGTGAACATAGAGTCCGTTTGGGTTACGTTAGAATTTGGTAATCACACAGTAACTCGTGTAGGTGTGATTTATAGGCCCCCAGGACAAATTGAAGAGTTAGATAATCTACTAGTTGAGGAAATAGCTAAAATGACAATGAAGGGGGAAGTTATCATCATGGGTGACTTTAATCTTCCTGATGTGAATTGGAAAACAAAATTAGCTACTTGTGCCAGGAGCACACATATTCTAAACTCCCTACTGGGATTGTCCCTAAAACAAGTCGTTGAGGAGCCAACTCGTAAGGAGGCCATACTAGATTTAGTGTTTACAAATGGAGATTTGGTATCAGATATTACTGTAGGTGAAAGTTTAGGATCCAGTGATCATCAGTCAGTGTGGTTTAGTTTAATATAAGAACAGTGACTGAGTCACACCACACAAAAGCAAAAGTTTTAGACTTTAAAAAACTGACTTTTCTAAAATCAGAATATGTGTAAAGGAGTCATTATCAAATTGGAGCAATTTAAATGGAGTCCAAGAGAAATGGGATTATTTAAAAGTTGCACTGCTGAAGGAAACAGAAAATTGCATTAGGCTTGTCAGTAAAAGCAAAAAATTGTGAGGAAGACAGAATGCTCTATAAGATTAGGCAGAAAGAGGCTAAGCAAGTTTAAGAGCTTCCAAATCGCACACAGAAGAGAAAATAGCACAGTCAGTAAAAAAAGGGGACAAAACATTTTATAGATACATAAATGAGAAAAGGAAAGTAAAACAAGGATTAGTTAGATTAAAAACAAAAGGAAGTTATGTAGAAGAGGATAAAGGTCTAGCTGACTGCCTCAATGAATATTTTTGTTCAGTATTTACAGATGAAAATGAAGGAAAGGGACCTCAGTTAGGAAAAAGGACAAATGAGCCAGTTAGTTAGAAAAAAGGACAAATGAGCCATTTATTACATGTGAGTTTACAGAGGAAGAGGTTTTGTTTCAACTGTCAAAAGTAAAGACAAATAAGTCAATGGGACCAGATGGAATATACCCAAAGTTATTAAAAGAGCTTAGTGGCCAATCATTGTTAACAGGAGTAGTCCCAGAAGATTGGAAGTTAACTAATGTTGTGCCCATTCTCAAGAAAGTTAGTTGGGAGGAGTCAGGCAACTATAGGCCAGTAAGCCTTACTTCAGTAGTGGGGAAAGTAATGGAAACCATGTTAAAGGACAGGATTGTTGAACATCTAAAAACAAATGGATTTCAAGATCAGAGACAACATGGGTTTACTTCAGGGAGTGCTCATGCCATTGTACAGAACACTGGTGAGATCTCACTTGGAGTATTGTACGCAGTACTGGAGACCATATCTTCAGAAGGATATTGATACTTTAGAGAGAGTTCAGAGAAGGGCCACTAAACTGGTTCATGGATTGCAGGATAAAACTTACCAGGAAAGGTTAAAAGATCCTTTAACATGTATAGCTTGGAGGAAAGACGAGACAGGGTGGATATGATAGAAACATTTAAATATATAAAGGGAATCAACACAGTAAAGGAGGAGACCATATACAGGGAGTGCAGAATTATTAGGCAAATGAGTATTTTGACCACATTATCCTCTTTATGCATGTTGTCTTACTCCAAGCTGTATAGGCTCGAAAGCCTACTACCAATTAAGCATATTAGGTGATGTGCATCTCTGTAATGAGAAGGGGTGTGGTCTAATGACATCAACACCCTATATCAGGTGTGCATAATTATTAGGCAACTTCCTTTCCTTTGGCAAAATGGGTCAAAAGAAGGACTTGACAGGCTCAGAAAAGTCAAAAATAGTGAGATATCTTGCAGAGGGATGCAGCACTCTTAAAATTGCAAAGCTTCTGAAGCGTGATCATCGAACAATCAAGCGTTTCATTCAAAATAGTCAACAGGGTCGCAAGAAGCGTGTGGAAAAACCAAGGCGCAAAATAACTGCCCATGAACTGAGAAAAGTCAAGCGTGCAGCTGCCACGATGCCACTTGCCACCAGTTTGGCCATATTTCAGAGCTGCAACATCACTGGAGTGCCCAAAAGCACAAGGTGTGCAATACTCAGAGACATGGCCAAGGTAAGAAAGGCTGAAAGACGACCACCACTGAACAAGACACACAAGCTGAAACGTCAAGACTGGGCCAAGAAATATCTCAAGACTGATTTTTCTAAGGTTTTATGGACTGATGAAATGAGAGTGAGTTGCCTAATAATTATGCACAGTAATAGTCACCTGCACACACAGATATCCCCCTAACATAGCTATAACTAAAAACAAACTAAAACTACTTCCAAAAATATTCAGCTTTGATATTAATGAGTTTTTTGGGTTCATTGAGAACATGGTTGTTGTTCAATAATAAAATTAATCCTCAAAAATACAACTTGCCTAATAATTCTGCACTCCCTGTATAAAAGAAGAAAAACTACCACAACAAAAGGACATAGTCTTAAATTAGAGGGGCAAAGGTTTAAAAATAATATCAGGAAGTATTACTTTACTGAGAGGGTAGTGGATGCATGGAATAGCCTTCCAGCTGAAGTGGTAGAGGTTAACACAGTAAAGGAGTTTAAGCATGCGTGGGATAGGCATAAGGCTATCCTAACAATAAGATAAGGTCAGGGACTAATGAAAGTATTTAGAAAATTGGGCAGACTAGATGGGCCGAATGGTTCTTATCTGCCGTCACATTCTATGTTTATATGTTTCTATATTCTGCATTGTGGGTTGGTTTCCATGCCAGCTCATTTTTTACTGACCTGCAGAATGGATTAATTGGTTTTCAATGCATTCCTATGGGAAAATGCGTTTCGGTCTACAAATTTTTCGCAATATGAAACGTCCCGGAGAACGCATTAAATCCGTAAACCGAGGTCCCACTGTATATACATGTGTATGGGTATTTCTAAAATCAGGACAAAATGTAGAAACTATTTAGCACGGGTGTTTTTTGGTGGTTGTAGATGCATAACATATTTTGGGGGTCAAAGTTTGAAAAAGTGTGTTTTTTTTCATAATATTTTATCATTTCTTTTTGTAGTAAATTATATGATATGATGGAAATAATGATATCTTTAGAAAGACCATTTAATGGTGAAGAAAACGATATATAATATGTGTGGGTATAATCAATGAGTAAGAGGAAAATTACACCTAAACATAAACACAGCAGAAATGTAAAAACAGCACTGATCCCAAACGGTAAGAAAATTGAAAAGTGGTCTGGTCACTAAGGGGCAAATAATGTGCATAGAGATTTGAAAGAGTGTGCAAGTAATATTTGTCTTTGTTTTTTATTGTGTGTATTGGGGCTGATGTGTATTATAGTCTTTGTTGCCATCAAGGAGTAGTAGACATTTGAGCACAGGGATTAATATTGAACATATATATATATTGTTTTTAAAGCATGCAAGCATTTTCATATAAGGTAGGAACTTAATCCTTTGTGTCATTTTATAATATGTACTGCAAAAGCCTTAGCATAAGTTATTATGCCCCCATTTATCTTTAAAATGCATGTGCTTTTAAAATGCAAAAGTAATCAGTGATTTGGATATGAACATTTATCTCTCAGCATGTGTTTGCTGCTCTGTGGTTGATTCTGGGTTTATAAATCCATTTGAACAGCTGAGAGGTATGCTTTATTGCATCTGTGGCTCCCAATGACAAATAAACAATAATCACACCCTGTCAAACAAAGGAACTCAGCAACCAGTGTCAAGCATTGTTTCATTCTCAATGCCTTTGTCAGGATTGTATATTTCCAGATGCTACAATACCTTATTTTGTGCTCCGTCATAGAATCCTCATTAAACCACACATGCCCATTAGATGCCCGATAACCAACACTGCTCGTTATAAATAATTTGCCATTATATAATTGTATACATATTATAATTATCTTGTAAAATAACGAAACTAGAAATACACAGTTTTCAATAAACATTTTTAAATAGAGATGTGCATTGAGGCTAGTGTGCTGCTTCAAGCAGTGTTACAAGGACGTGACTATGGGACTTGCATAAGCAATAATAGGTAAAATTGTCTCTGGCTCCTTTCGGAATACTGTTTCTTCAACTCATGTAATCAACTAACTATTCATCCAGAACTGTGGCAGTTGGGGATAAGATAATACAGAACTTTATAAGGGAGCTGCTTCATAGGTTTAAACGTTTTTCTCACGATTTTAGACGTGTATTGAGTGCCATTTATTACTTGTCTTTTTTCTTAGTTGGGGATAAGATCAGGTGATTCACTGACTTTAGTGTGCATGACAATTCACTTACACTATGTTTTTTATGGGTTACAGGTCATTTCAAAAGTGTGCAGAACCACACAAAATTTAGCTCCAATTGCCAAAATAGATACATAAAAACAGGGAAAACAGAGATAGATTTCAAGCAAGGGAAATTTCAAACTAAAAGCCAAAAAGTAGATACAAAAAACAAACAAACAGGGTAGTGCAAAAATTCAAAGAAGAAAGAGTTTATCTATTGCCTCAGAGCAGTTTGTAGAGTGGGGCAAGAAAATTCGGACTGACAAATTAGTCGTAATAACCTTAGGAGTGAAGATCCAAATAAAAAATGTATCCATGTTGCAATTAGCCATTGACTGAGGGCTAGTCTTAATTGCCTTGGAGCTCATTATATTTTGTTATAGACCGCACATTGAATATAGATAAAATATATCTAAAGTAAAAACAAACAGGTTATCGTAAAAACCTCTTTTTATGATATGGTAGAGCCTAAATTCTCACTTATCATAGTAAAAGTATATATCGGGCATTAATACTTAATGTGTGTCAAAGAGACCAAAAGTTAAATGGTCATTAAAAACCACTAGCAAAAAGTATCATTAGAAGAAGGGAAAGATACATTAGAGACAGGAGGAAAGGTATAGAATAAGTGCAAAGTGAGAGGAGAGGAACATGCTCAAGAACTTGTAAAGGCAGCAAGAGGATTTCACACCTCTGATTTGGTTCAAAAAACCAAACAGAAACACTGTACTGCCCACCACACACATGGATGGAAATTCAAGAGGTAGAGAAGGCACCTACCTACAGGTGCCTGTTATGTAGGTGGTGCCTAGTTTTAGCACTAATAATGTACTCTTATGAATCTCAGCTGGGTTTATGGGGAGAGATATGTACCAGATGCATGTCCTCTGAAGCTCAGGCAACCTTCTATGCTTGTATCAAGGTAAGCCTAATTCTAATACGTAATTCCATTAAGTATAGACAGGACAGAAGTGTGTACCGCTCCTTGATAAAGGCTGCATCTAGAAACCAATGAAATGGCTGCAAGCAGACTGAGACTAAATGTGAACCAGCTGAGATCAAAAGGGTCCTAAAGGTTCCAAAAGATGTGTTTAGGGAATTAGGAAGTAAACTGAAGAAAATAACCTCCAGGGTAGTATTTTCAGAGATATTTCTGCACTACAGTGGAAAGGAAGTGGGATATTTGGGAGATTAATGCGTGGCTAAAGTTGCATTGTAGGAAAGAGGGTTGAGGCTTTTTAGAGCACTGGGCTAGTGTTGAGCTTGGGTACAATCTCGATAGGCATGATGTATTGCACCTAAACAGAAGAGGGTCTGCTATGCTGGAAGACAGTATTGCTAGAAGGGTTAATAGTTGAGATTTTATTAAAAAAACTCAGTTTTAGAGAATATAGTATGGCTAGGATAAACCACTCAACTGGAAAATGAGGGGACTCCACTAAAAGATCCCTAATATTGCAAGTGAGAAAAGGGGAGGGAATTATTAAATAAAATCTAATAAAATATCCAGGAGTGGTAAATGGTGTATACCTTTAAATATATAACCTTATAAACTGAAAAACGTTGTGCAATATATTTGCATTTAAAAGTTGAAACTGAATATAAAATCAGATAGATAATGTTCAGCAAAGCATTAATTTAAATAAAATAGTAATGTCCTGTTTGCTGCATATACTGTAAAGAACTTGTAGAGTCCAATAAGTAACAGTCTCTAAATAGATACTGTGTATCAATAAAGATGACAGTCTTTAATATGTAAGCTAATTCAGTTCTCTCCAGTTATTATGGAACTGGGATATGGATACTGAATTAGTTAAATTAGTATAGTACAATAATATGAGATGTCCTTGTAGATTTCAACAGTGATTGTTATAATATTTGTACCCTTTATATAATACAAGATGCCATTAATAGCAGGTCATGGTAGATAACCCTTAGTTAGATGAAATTTTACTCCGTTCTATAAGAAGCAGAGTTGCAAGACCATAGTGCTACTGTATAAAAATATTTATTGTAGAATATACTTTAAAATATTAGAATTGCAATCACACTTAGTAAAACTTTATGCTAAACTGGAGTCAGGAAACGTGCAGCTGCTGGAGATCTGTAGTCTGACCGTCAGATGGATAAGTGGATGGACTGTCCGCAAGCCGCGTGCGTGTCACAGATCTTCCCTCCTGCGTTCCAAATGTAGCTCAGTTATTTTACGGTAAGTGCCAAAAAGCGATGCTGTAACGTCCTTACGCGTTTCGTGAGGCTTAGCTCACTTCATCAGCTGAACATTATCTATCTGATTTTATATTTAGTATTGCTAGAAGGTTGGAGGTAATTGTAATTTTGTGTTAGGGGTGAGAGACACAGAAGTCTACAAAATGAAGATAGATTATAAAGGAGATGACAGAAGTGTGGTGGAGATGGAGGAGGGGCAAGATCAGAAGAGAGGAAGTATGTAATAAAAATGTACGTACAGTGCAACTGATTATTGACAATATTAAATGTATGCTTACTAATGCAGGTAGCCTAAATAACAAAATGGTGGAACTAGAGACAATAACACACACTAAGAAATATGACAAAATAGGCATAACAGTAATATGATATGACAAAACACGACTGGGCATCTAACTTAAATTGATACATATCAGTTCTACCATTTATGTTGGAGACTTATGGGTAGATATCTGCTTAGGACAAACGAGGGAAACAATTATTGTCTGGAATTTGTTATAAACCAACTAATATTAATGAGAAAAAAGCAAATTGGTGGGGGGGCGGGGCCGAGCCGCCGAGTGGCTGCAACCCACGCTGGCTCCGGCAGAGAAAAGCCTAAAACAGCATGAAACTTATAAAATACTCATGATACCTGCCGAAAACCGTAACCAGAGAGGAGATCAGGTGGAGAGGAATCGGGGAGTGCAACGCTAGAGCACATATTGAACCCCCGGCTCACACAGCGACCCTTGAGGCCTGAACCACGCTACAAGAGGCCAGGGGGGGTGATCCCGGCACAAAGTCGGAACTTCGGAGGCTGGAGGAGGAGGCAAGCCCGGTGCACGACGCTCCTGTACACGGAGCTCCAATGGCCGACGGCTACACAGTACCCACACAGCATCATGGGGCAACACAAACATGCAGCAGAAACCGCTGAGACACCGGGACCCCTGGGACGGCGGAACTCACGACTGGACTCCCCTGGGCAGCTGACGGGTCGATGGAGAGCCGGTCCTGAACCCTGGATTTGGTGGTGGTCCGGGAGAAAACACCCCCCAACTCTGTGAGCCTGGTGGAGCTGAGAAGTGCAGGCCCGCCGGCGGACCGGTGGCCGGAGGGTGTGCGCTGGCAACATGTAAGTGGCCAGAGGAGGATGTGGC
Source organism: Pelobates cultripes (assembly GCA_933207985.1). Lineage (NCBI taxonomy): Eukaryota > Metazoa > Chordata > Amphibia > Anura > Pelobatidae > Pelobates > Pelobates cultripes. The sequence goes on from OW240915.1 coordinate 82,428,632, forward strand.
AAGACAGGGCTGGGGCCCCAGGGAGGCCCTGCTGAAGCTGGGGAGGTGCAGGAGGCGGGAAACCGGTGGACTCTAAGGTGGGGAGGCCGCCGAACAGCTCCGGTCTCCGAGTGCCCACAGCGGGGTGGTGCCCCCTAAAGACACGGAAACACACCTTGGGGTGGGAAAGGGAGGGGACTGTCACACCCAGGGGAACCGGAGAGACTCAAGGGGGTAAAGCTGACCCACCATGTGCAGAATCATTCAGAGGTAGCCATGGGGAGGTCATACCAGAGGGAAGCCCGAAGAAAAGCTAAGAAGAAGGCTGCCAATTTCACATCAGACGGCTTCATCATGCCGGGCGCCATTACGCCCCCTCCAGCGAAATGACTTATATGTTAAAAGTTCAAATCTGTTATGCCTGGGCTAACCATGCTAATGTTCCCTTTCGCATACGCCCTTGTACATAAGATATACTCTTTAATATTTGTACATCTATTTCACAGCACACCTGTTGTGCAGTTGATAGGACAATGTCACAATGCTAATAGCTACTTAACACTGCGGTACTTATTACCGCTTATTTAATGGCAAGGAACATGACATAATTTATTAACTACACATAAGGCCATCAGCTACATGCATCCTACTGTTCAATTGTTGAATGCCATGTTTTCTACACAGATGTACCGTGCATTTGGAGCTCTAACCGGCTAGGACAAGCATATACAGCTCATGCAGAAAATAAAATGTTTCTTATTACGCCCATGAGGTTAGATAGTGAATACATATAGGGGACACACGAAATGGGCATCGCTGATAGCATGAATGGCGGCAGAAATAAACTGCTACATGAGGATACGTTAGACCCTGATTAGGATACACCTTGTTACTGAAGCCTTTTTTAAATTTTTATTTAATTTTTTTATATTTTTTATGTTTATACATTAATTTCATGGCACGCCTACTCTGTAATTAACCAGAAGCAGCTATAACGTCCATGGATTTATCTTTGCTCCAAGATAGCAGATTAATATAATACTTCTGCCAAATACGTTAACCCTACCATACACTTAAACAACGGTTTAAGCTTCTGTACAGCATTTACAGTTATATAGTTATTTTTTAAAGTACTCCTTTACACTCATTACTAATCTAGCAACCGTACATGACTGATAGCGGTATTAAATGTTAAATACTTACATGTGTGCACCTTGGCCTAAAACTGAATATGCCCTATAGGGTACACTGCAGGCATAGGTTATTTTGCAGGGGAAATTGATTACACATGGTTGAGGATTGTGGTTAGTGCCCCAGCTTGCTACATGTTTTACACAAATCAGCTGCCATGCTAAAAAGATGGCCCAGGAGAACATAGATACACATATATATTCTCCAAGCATTGGTATGCAGCTGATATAATGCTACTTAGCTACTGCATATACAGAAGTAATGAGTTATATATGATGATAAATTGTGAGACTGTTTGGTAATTGAACTAGACTCAGTTATGCCCATATTATTTGATGTTTAAGATTCTACACAGGTTATTATGGACCCTACGGGGTCAGTCATCTAAAGTCTGCATTTACTTTGCAGGGAAAATTGCATATATAGGGTTAATAATTGCCTCATTACGCAATCCGCAACATACGTAATCAGCACTGCATTAGAATGCTCATGAAGTGTTAATGACTGATGTTATACTGTAAAGCTACAACAGGCCTCAGCGTAGGCCCATGTACCCTAATCCACATATTTCAAAATGAGCCTCTGCGCAGGCAACGCTACATTTAACTTTCTCCTTGTTATGAACCTGCTATCATACTACAAACAAAATAAAAAACCATTTAAAACAAAAAAAGCAAATTGAAAAAACTGCACATCTGGGTCACACATTTATTATTGGAGATTTTAATTAGCCAGACATAAATTGGAATACATGGACTAGAGGTTTAGCTAGGGGATACAGGTTTTTGAACCTGTTAAATGCCACCTTCATGTCAATATTGGTAAAAACACCAACTAGACAGGATGCTTGTCTGGATCTGTTTATAATGAGCAAATGAACAATGTTGATCTTTTGCCAACCATTCAAGTAAGAAGAATGACCTTGATACTCCAACAGCTTTAAAGGGCCACCGGGTGCTATAAGCTAGTATCCAGCATTTATTTATGTCCTTAACCATTAAATAGTGTGCAAAAGGATATTAGTCTTTTGAGGCACTCACTTCCTGACCAATGTAAAATCATGTGGTACAAACGTAAACCTGTTCTGCCAATTTTCATAATTCTTTACAATGTATATACTCCTAACTGAACTACATTATTATGTTGATTTTAATTGCAACATTAAATGGATAGTGTTACCAGGCAAACAGTCTTATATTTCATATTGTATACCTAAATATATGGCAGGCATATTATAAAAAACAAATCTAAAATACAGAAATGAGTATCATTATTTTGCTAATGGCAACCATGATTTTGTGTGTGGCATATGTTGTCTGAGTTACTTTAAAAGAGCTCAAATGATGCCATCATTTCAATTTATGCATTGCTTCACACATGCAGAGATTTTGCCAGTTTCCAAATGTTAACATCCTTTGACACAGCAGTCAGTTTTTTTTGTGTGTTCTGCTCAGAAAGGTCACTGTATGACTGTCGGTGGAAAAGGTCATGGCTATCTCTGTTTATTTTTGATCTGTTTAGTATGAACACAGACAAGCGAAATATGTTCCACTTTGAAACAGATCATTTTTACTTACCATAAATTCTCAAAGATGCTGTTGGTCTAGTAATGTTAATGTTTGTTCTCAGTCGTTTGCTCTCATCTTGGAAACAAACAATGTAACATTTTACAGAAAAATTCTTACATTTTTTTTTTATCGCTACAGTGTGTGTATATATACACACTGATCTGCTATAACATTCAAACCACTGACAGCTGAAGTGAATAACATTGATTAATCATTTCAATGTGTTGGAAGAAGCAAAAAGTGCCAAATAGTTATGACTAGACAACTGGATGAGAGAGTCTCCAAAACAGCAAGTCTTGTGGACTGTTCCTGGTATGCAGTGATTAGTACCTACCAAAAGTGGTGCAACGAAGGACAATCGGTGAACCGACATCAGAGTCGTGGTTGCCCAAGGCTCCCTTGATGCATGTGGGAATAGAAGACAAGTCCTTCTGGTCCAATCACACAAGAGAGCTACTATAGCTCAAATTGCTGAAAAACGTAATACTGGCTCTGATAGAAAGCTGTCAGAATACACAGTGCACAGTTTGCTGTGTATGAGGCTGAGTAGCCACAGACCAGTCAGAGTGCCCATGATGACCTCTGCTCACCTCCGAAAGTGCCTTCAATGGGAATGTAATCATCAAAGCTGGACTACGGAGCAATGGAAGACCAGGGTTGCCTGGTCTGATGACAAATGTTTTCTATTGGATTAGGTGGATGGCTGGGTGCGTATGTCATGTACCTGGGGAAGAAATGCCAGCAGGATGCATTATGGGAAAAAAGCCACCAGCAGAGTCAGTGTTATCCTCTGGATAATGTTCTGCTGGAAAACTTTGGATCCTGGCATGTATGTGGATGTTACTTTGGCACGTACCACCTACCTAAAGATTATTGCAGACCGGCCTTTTTCAAATGGATAATATACCCTACTACACTGCAAAAATTGTTCAGGAATGGTTTAAGGAACATGACAAAAAGTGTTCAAGTGTTTTCTTGACCTCCATGTTCCCCAGATCTTGTTCAGATTGTGCTTTTGTGAGATGTGCTGGAACAACAAATCCGATCTATGGAGGTCCCACCTCGAAACTTGCAGGACATAAAGGATCTGCTGCTAATATCTTGGTGCTGGAAACCAGAGGACTCTTTCAGAGGTTTTGTGGAGTCAATGCCTCAATGCATCAGAGCTGTTTTAGCAGCACGAGTGGGACCTATACAATATAGGACAGGTGGTTTTATGGGTGTGACTGATCAGTGTGTATTTATATAAATATGTATATTCACAATGTGTATTGTGTATACGCCCAGTCTACAGTATATACAATATGGCATAATATAAAATAGCTGGAAACCAAGGAGTAGCTGAATAAAACTAAATATAAGTTATTCATACACAACTATAACATAATGTTAAAATAAAATAGTCAAAAAGCAAAAAAAAAAATAATAATATTTTTTTATGAACAACTGTGCTCATAAGTGTATACACAGTTGCCAAAAAGAACAAATTGCACTGCTACACAATTTGGCTAATATCACCTAAACCATGAAACTGCTTTGCCACGGTCAGGATTTGAATTTCTCACTGCTGCACACTTTCTTCGGCTTGGTGGACTGCCTATTTTGCCTTAAAAGTGTCGCTCATGGACCAAGCTGAATACGTATACACAGATGGTGAGGAACTTTAGTTGTCTTGATCATCCCCCTGCTGATTATACTGCTGTCATCTATACTCTTTTGGGATTTACCCTTTCGCATCAAGGTATAGCTAATTGCCTCTATATATATATATATATATATATATATATATATATATATATATATATGTGTGTGTGTGTTCCTGGTCTGCAGTTTGGCTGGGGTCTCTCTGTTGCTTCCCACCCTGGAACAGGGTCCTGGGTATGGCTTCAAGTGATTAAGCTCTTCTGCAGAGAGTACAGTGGATCTACCCAAATACTAGCCCAGACTGAGTGAAGGGTGTAAAGGAACTGGTTCATTATGGCCAAGTTGCCTGCTTTTATACACAGCCGCCAGCATGCTGTCTCCATTCAATGCAAGACAAGCCCCTCCCATAAATATTTGTGCCTCGGAGATAATTGTATTAAAGACCGGTAAGCTAATTATCTCCCAGGAACAGAAAGGCAGGAACAGAGAGGCAAACAAACATAAAAATACCCCAAAACATCATAAAAATATATAATAACCCCACAATAATATGTCCCCAAATAGCCCTGATCTGAGCACCCAAGTTCTCCAAATAGCGCTTAGATCCATGATCCACGTAGGGGAAATGTTACCGTGTTAATGATCTGACCGGCCGCACATGCCTAAAACACTTTCAGGGCATTTAGTGGTTTGGCCAGTCGACTTTCGGGAGCTCCTAGTCTCAGGCACCTTCCTCCAAAAAGTGGTTCAAAACCGCAAACCAAGGTGTCCAGGAACTGCATGGTCACTTAATGCTGAAAATAGTTCCATAACATTTGCGGCTAAGTCCCGCTGAGGTGATCAGGAACCCACAAAGTCTTCATGCTGAAATTAGTTCCATAGCGATTGCGACTAAGTACCGCTGAGTACTATTCGTGGGTTTTGTTTATGCTAACGGCCGCCAGAGAGCCAGCATTTGGTTCCATTGACATGAAGGGAAAGTGCCGAACCTGGGCATCCAGGGCAAGCTACTAATGATGGCTGGGGAGGATTAACTCCCGAACAGGGTCTTTGTATATGGCCCATAGTCCTTGGGCAGGAGGCTAGCTAGCAGACATAGGCACGTTTGCCACATATCCCTCCAGCCCTCCAAGGGAAGACTAACCAGGTGCCAGACTTCCTGTCAGTCTGTACCTAAGTTAGTCGAGAAGCTTGTCCAAAAACACCCAGTTAACCTTGTAGTCTCCTACACCATTCTTCATTTTAGCAGTTCCACGCCCGTCAACCCTGATGTCTCCTGATAACAGGCACTACCGCTGGGGAGTGACACGGATTATCTCCCCTCCCTGGAGCATACTCTGTTACTGGGGAGTGAGACTGACTGTCTCCACTCTCAATAAATCACACTGCTGCTAGGGAGTGACACCTCCCTAGAACACAATCTGCCGCTGGGGAGTGAGACCGGTTGTCTCATAGAAACATAGAAACATAGAATGTGACGGCAGATAAGAACCATTCGGCCCATCTAGTCTGCCCAATTTTCTAAATACTTTCATTAGTCCCTGGCCTTATCTTATAGTTAGGATAGCCTTATGCCTATCCCACGCATGCTTAAACTCCTTTACTGTGTTAACCTCTACCACTTCAGCTGGAAGGCTATTCCATGCATCCACTACCCTCTCAGTAAAGTAATACTTCCTGATATTATTTTTAAACCTTTGTCCCTCTAATTTAAGACTATGTCCTCTTGTTGTGGTAGTTTTTCTTCTTTTAAATATAGTCTCCTCCTTTACTGTGTTGATTCCCTTTATGTATTTAAATGTTTCTATCATATCCCCCCTGTCTCGTCTTTCCTCCAAGCTATACATGTTAAGATCCTTTAACCTTTCCTGGTAAGTTTTATCCCGCAATCCATGAACCAGTTTAGTAGCCCTTCTCTGAACCCTCTCTAAGGTATCAATATCCTTCTGAAGATACGGTCTCCAGTACTGTGTACAATACTCCAAGTGAGGTCTCACCAGTGTTCTGTACAATGGCATGAGCACTTCCCTCTTTCTACTGCTAATACCTCTCCCTATACAACCAAGCATTCTGCTAGCATTTCCTGCTGCTCTATTACATTGTCTGCCTACCTTTAAGTCATCAGAAATAATCACCCCTAAATCCCTTTCCTCATATGTTGAGGTTAGGACTCTATCAAATATTCTGTACTCTGCCTTGGGTTTTTACGTCCAAGATGCATTATCTTGCACTTATCCACATTAAATGTCAGTTGCCACAATTCTGACCATTTTTCTAGTTTACCTAAATCATTTGTCATTTGGCTTATCCCTCCTGGAAAATCAACCCTGTTACATATCTTAGTATCATCAGCAAAAAGACATACCTTACCATCAAGACCTTCTGCAATATCACTAATAAAAATATTAAAGAGAATGGGTCCAAGTACAGATCCCTGAGGTACCCCACTGGTGACAAGTCCAAGCTTCAATATATTCCATTAACTACAACCCTCTGTTGCCTGTCACTCAGCCACTGCCTTACCCATTCAACAATATTTGAATTCAAACTTAAAGATTGCAGTTTATTGATAAGCCTTCTATGTGCAACAGTGTCAAAAGCCTTACTGAAATCTAGGTAAGCAATGTCTACTGCACCACCCTGATCTATAATCTTAGTTACCCAATCAAAAAAATCAATAAGATTAGTTTGGCATGATCTCCCTGAAGTAAACCCATGTTGTTTCTGATCTTGAAATCCATGTGTTTTAGATGTTCATCAATCCTATCCTTTAACATGGTTTCCATCACTTTCCCCACTACTGAAGCAAGGCTTACTGGCCTATAGTTGCCCGACTCCTCCCTATTACCTTTCTTGTAAATGGGCACAACATTCGCTAACTTCCAATCTTCTGGGACTACTCCTGTTAACAATGATTGGTTAAATAAATCTGTTAATGTTTTTGCTAGTACACCACTAAGCTCTTTTAATAGCTTTGGGTGTATTCCATCAGGTCCCATTGACTTATTTGTCTTTACTTTTGACAGTTGAAATAGAACCCCTTCCTCTGTAAACTCACGTGTAATAAATGACTCATTTATCCTTTTTCTCAACTGAGGTCCTTTTCCTTCATTTTCATCTGTAAATACAGAACAAAAATATTCATTGAGGCAGTCAGCTAGACTTTTATCCTCTTCTACATACCTTCCTTCTTTTGTTTT
>OW240915.1:82436313-82456216 GCA_933207985.1 Pelobates cultripes
ACTCTGGACTTAGTTTTGGACTTTGGCACGTTATAGAAGTTTAATCATCTATATTTGAGATTTAGTACTCTAAAAGTTTAGTTTTACTTGTCTATTTATTGACATATAACATTTTTTCAGTTATCATTTTCCAGGGGTGAATACAGTTTAACAAAGTTACTCCAAACTACAACATCTCTTATAGTTTAGAACTTTTTTAATTGCATTTTGTTTTTAATTTATCAGCACCATAGAAATCACAATTCACTGCCCTCTCAAATTTATTTCCTTTAAAATTTATATATATATTTCTTTTTGGGGGGGGTCGTACTAGTATGACCTCCACTAATATTAGAGTACATTCATGTATCCTGAATCATCACTGCTTTGTTACTGCTGCATGCATAGTCCTTTAGATAGCATTTGTCTTCTTCACACATTTTATCACGGTATATTTTCTAAAATGCTATTTACCTTTGAGATTTTTCCTAGTTTTGTTAACAAAAAAAGAAATATTTTGCAATATACTTTTTAGGATTACATTTTGCACAATATTAGAAAGCTGTCCAAAAAAATAAGACTTTTTTAGTGATCAAAAATGTGATAAATATCTGAAGAGATATATCACGTAATAGAAATATTTTTGCGATAAAATTATTCTTAATGACTTAATAACTCCAGTAATTATTACTGACAGAAATTGACAAATATATCTTTTTTACAATTGGAATTAGATTACTTTATTATAAAATTATAATTATATAAATATACTAGAATTTCTTATATTACTAGAAATGTATTTTAATATGTTTGTCTTCTATATTAATATATGGAAGAATATTCTATATATATTTATATATTTAAAATGTTTGTTTTCGATTATTGTATTCTATATTAAAGGCAGAATTAACCAATATGTACAGTAAGATCATAAAGCAAATTTATTGTGGGCCAAGGATCAAGCTTCAAATCAGGTGTACGGGTATCCATTTGGCTTGTGCAATCGGTTTTAGAGTGATGAAACTTGAAGGCACAAGGACTTTTTGGAGGGTAGCCTTAGATATTCCTAACCCTTTCACAACCAAAAGAGTTAATCAAAATGAAAGGACAACAGAAGGGTTAAACAGATAAAGATAATATCTGGGAGGTAAGTTTTGGATCTTAAATCATTCTACAGAATATTTTATTTCTTAGTTTTGTTTGTTTGCTTTTTATTACTTCGTGATGTAGAAGAATGAGGAGTTTTATACAGTATTTGATTTGTTTTTACCTTGCTTTAGAAGTAAATATTAGCGGTTACTTGGAACAGAAAGTAACATTTTTATTTTGTTTTATATTTCTACTCTTCGGGTTTTGCCTGTGGTTCTTTTATTAATGGTTTGGCTAGCTGTAAAATGAAGCCAAACGGTTATTAACATTAAGTCACGTAAAATATTTTTAAAAGCTGAATGCGACATTTGAACAATGCAAAGGAAATACGTGTTTTGAAGACATAGTAATAAAATATTGCTACTTACACACTGTTTCATATTTCTTTAACCAGTTTAATTGAAGACTTCCAAGATTTGGTTTTATGTCAGAGAACTTGCACAGCGATAAATTATAAAGCAGCTTTGATGTTCTCAGCGGAATCAAAATATGAATATATGAGCAGTATTATAGAAAGGGTATTGCTCCTGAGACATCCTGCTCTGCAGGGGTGGCAGTCTGGAGTGACACAGCTTCAAGCATTTTTCACAAGCAAGAATCAAAATTAACCCTCTTAGAGGGAAGTATTATTTCAACAGCTTGCTCAAAGCTCATTTGTAATTTCATGTGTTTCCTTATTATTTTTGTAATTTAAAATAAATTGGTACATTGTATATCAAACACAAAAGCTTTTATTCTACAGTATTTAACTGACATGCTTGAAGGTAAAAGCCTAGAGTTGTATAAATTAAAAATGTGTTGGTAATGAAGACTGAACATATGCCAAAGGCCATTGACTTCTGGAAAAGGTAAGTGGCAAGGATATTAACCAATATCCTTGGATGTATTAACCAAGAAATGTTTTATATTCATCAGATTTTTTACAAGTGTTATAAGTCATCATTTTGTTGAGTTTTTTGATTTTACAAATATGATGGGGACGTCAGAGATGACAATAAGTACACTTCAATTCATTCCTTAAAATCTCATTATATATTGTGAATTTCTTATTGAAAGTGGGTACCCTATTTCTGGAGAACTTTTATCTGTTTTTCAGCAATGGTATACGAGTTCAATGAATGTTCTTTGTACCTGGCTGACGGATCGCATGGACATTCAGCTTCATATTTACCAGCTAAAGACACTTATTAGGATTGTCAAGGTAAATTAATCCAGTGTTAATAATGTTATGCAATATAGCATTGTAGACATTTTATATTTAGGTATTTTTTTTTATATAAAACCTGTTAATCACAATATATTTTCCATTTTCATTAATGTTCATCAGAAATTGAATGCATGTTTTTTTCTGTTATCTTTTCACATTGTATTTATATCAACTGTCATGATATTACATATCAAAAAATCTCATTTGTATGTTGCCATTAAGCATGGACATTTTGATAAGTTTTTATTTTTATTAAAAAAAAAAAAATTATGAATACAAAAGTCAGAATTATTATTCCCATTATTTTGTTATACTTTATAAAGGAGGTTAAAAATTTTGCTATTTTTTGTGGTTTTTTTTACTTGTTTCTAAAAAAAAAAAACTAAAGAAATACTAGATATTTGATTAATATAAAATGTGTAGCGTTTTTGTATTTTACTGATATTGGTATTTTTTAATTGTCTGAAGAGCACAGTCAACCATAAAAAATTATGCTTACGTATCTGGTTGCGATGCAAATATTTCTGCACAGCATGGTATAATGTATTCTTTGATCATTAACCAAAATGCAAATTGATATTGTTCTTACAATTAACTCAAGTAGTTTCTCTTACAATGGGTGTTTACACTGAACTATAAGAGATCACATAGGTGAGATAACATGCCCGGAAAGTTTTTTTTTTTTTTATTATTATTATTCCTGTCTATGTGTGTCTTGGACAAATGATAATTATTTCAGTGTGAAATCACAGTGAGCTACATGGAATAAGATTGTTAGAAGAGTCAAGATAATTTGGTGATGTTAGTTAATGCAAAATATATGCTTTGTTACTCGTAAGTAGTAATTTTGAGTCACTATTAAATTAGCAGTAAGTGGCTAGTGCTTCTTGCTCAATTAATGTTTAACTATTATGTACATTGTATACAATTTACTAATTCCTTCAATATATATAAACATAAAGTATGTAATTAGTAAATCATACGTACTTTAGGTTGAAGAATACTGAGATTTAAAAAAAAAAAAAAAACAGAATAAGTGAAAATATTAACCAGGTGTAATGACACATACATTATGTTATGGGTATTATGATCAGAATTCTAACTACGTCAATGAATTATTATTTTTTTAGATGTTATCCGAAGACTAATAATAGTCTATTCTTTTTCATCACTAAATATAAATCTGTTGAAGTGGGCTGTAGGATGAATTGTACATATTGTCTAACTTTATTACGACATAAATCTTAATCACAGCCAATTTCACAATGTTTTCTTATCAATTAGATATATCTCATTTCAGTGACTTAAAGATACTGGCAAAGCGATGCTTGGGCAAATTAATTGTTGAAATTAATAAGAGATGTAAAATGTATGGGTCGATTCACTTTATAGCTTGTAAAATTATTGTCATATTACATAGATCACATTATACCGTTTAGCTTTAGTTTATCCAATTTGTATTTTATCTTAAGTTTTTCAGGTTTAATATCAGGTCACTAGAGCTTGCTGTTTAGCAAATAAACTGCACTAAATTGAGAATTGCTGAGAATTTAAAGTACATTCAAAGTGAATTTCACATTTTAGGCAAAAGTGAAGTCCTGTAATGCAAGCAGGTTATTTTCTTTAATGCATTCTTATAGAGTATTAATAATCAGCCTATATTGGATTTTAATTGAGACATTTTGGATATAGTGTCTGGAGTCCTTTTAAAGTTTTAATGATAAACGAGAGTCCCTATCAGTCCATGCCCTCTGTGCTGCTTATGCTAATGAGGAGCAGTAGCCTGAACAGCAACAGGTAGTTGGGATTGGCTGAGAGCATCAGCTGAATGCTTTCAACCTATCACAGTGCCCTTTGCTTTTATGCATTGATATAGCTAGAAGAAAGTGTGTTATCTGTATCCTATCCATACTGCCAAAGTGGGTGGCTACGGACCCTTAGTATTAAACTGATAGAAAGGCTTAACACTAAATGCAGGGACAGAGGATTCCAATCACTATACACAATTCAATCAGGTGAATCAGATGGTTATAGTACCTACAGTGTACCTTTAACAATGACAGTTAAAAAAAAAAAAATTCAACACTTTGATGATATTTTAGCGCAATTCTATTAATAAAAGTAGCATTTCATTTTCAAGGTCTTAAAGTCATATATTATAATGAAGGGTGCAACTAACCCCAGGGCTGGATTTAAAATGGAAATATTTATAGAGGCTGATTTCTCATACCCTACCTCTAGCAATACCGCTCCCAAAAATGTTGTTCTCTGTTTTTTGTTCAATGATTCAGAGGACACACAAGAAATTTGGAAACACACCTTCAATTACCATTAATATCCATGAAAAAGTATAATCAAATATATTCTCACATGGAGAAAATACACATTTGCATGTATTGGGCTTTTAATGTGTGATAGTCTTCCTCTATCAATAATTAGAATAGGCAAGCTAGAAAATGTACAGACACCAGTATGTTTTTGAGAGACCCCTGTACAGTACATTTCGTCTATAGGTTTTATAAAATGTGTACAGCAGGAAGTAAGCGTTCACGGACCAAAGCAATAAAAAACACTTATACATCATTACCAAGTGTATCATCTGTATCCTTTACATGGGGTACTGCAGGGCTCCTGAGAACAGAATTGGTTAAGATGTCTCAGCCGAATCTTGGTCTTACTGATGTCACTGTACAAGATCCACAGAAATAGCATCAAACCTGGGTAAAGATTCCATTTAAGTCTGGAGTCTGCCTTTAACCTAGTCTGAATGTGTCCTCCTTCTCACTTTGTACTTGAGGAAGTAACGTATAGAAGGCAGGAGGATAAATAGAGAAAGATAACAGTTTGGATCATATTTTAACTTTAAAGGCCAAATGTCACAAAAACATCACCTCAAAAAAAAAAAATGCAAACAAGCATTTCATTGCAGGGACTTAAATAGATTATTACTATAACATAACACTGTAAAAATAGTTATTTTGCAATGAAAATGGTGTGGGGAAAAAAGTCTTGAAAGCCTCTCTCTCACCATTAATGTATCAAGTAATAATTTTCACCCCATTTTTTTTTAGCTTCTAATTGGATTAGTATCATGAGGGGGATGGCTACAGTGAATTGACAATCAAGTGTGCAAAATGTTGTACATAATAACAGAGAGAGGAAATGTAAAGCTTGTATAGTTTTTGCATTGGCTAGTTTGCCATAAAACGTGCAACGCATTTGTCCATTTACCAAGACTTAATGAATAAATCCCTATAAAAAGGCACATTAAGGCTACCCATCACATTTGAGAAATCTAGAAATTAGCTTCAAATAAATTACCATTTAATAATATTATGTTTTGCCCTTGCCATGATGATGTTATCAGTATTCCTATAAATACATTTGTTTTTGGTCTGTTTTCAGAAAAAATACAGGGATTTCCGATTGCAAGGCGTACTGGACTCCACTTTAAACAGCAAGACATATGACGCAATCAAAACCAGGCTAGGTGTAGAGGAGAGTGTAGCTTCAATCAGCGAAGGAGGTGGCTTGCAAGGAATTACCATGAAAGACAGCGATGAGGAAAATGAAGATAACAATTAATTTATTTTGGTTTTAGAGGCCCTTTTGGATGTAGCCTGGTACCCAGTGCATGTCTGTTATGTTAAACCATACTAGGGACTTTTCCGTCAGCTCCAAATGCCCATAAGAACTTTACCAATAGAAATCTCATTCTAGCTGTGTGATAAATAACAAATACACACCTACATTTGGTTCATGGGATTCCCAAATTTCAAATCTATATATGTTCATAAGCAATATAGAGCACCATTGTTTAAATACTGTTAATTGAATTATAATGAAAACATGCTAGGTGTCTCCCTTTCCTCGGCAAAAAGTAAACAATGCTTCATCAGTACTGTAATGTATATACGTTGATGGTAAATTGTTGTGAAAATTAAGTGACCTCTAGTAATTTCATTTATGTTGCATCAGTAGCAGCTTATCAAATGAATTATAAAAAAAAAAAAAGGCTTTCTTTTTAAAGACAAGTAAGGCTACACCCAATGAGGTTCATCATTAACAAAACTAAGAGAGACAACAACAGAAACAACCGATTTCTTTTCATTCTGAATTCTTGTTTATACAACCATCATGATATATTTTCAACATTCCGTTAGTTGAGTAGAGGTTACATGTCCGTGGAATAGTATTCTGAAACCACACAAGTTTACCTTTGCCATAATAGAATACATCTAAACAGGACCACCCTCCAAGCCAGCTTTATGTTAAAGTCTTCTTTATCAATGTTATGTTCTGTTTAGGTTTTAATAAAAGTGTATGTAAAGAAAAAAATTAAATAAAAAGAAAGACAACTTTAATAACAAACTTAGACTATAAACTGTGTTTATAATATTATACAGTACTTATTTCCGTAGATTGTAGCCTTGATTTACATTGCATTATGTTGAACAATTCTTTTTATATTTGCCATGTACATTGCATTTTATCCAGTAATTGCATGTCACCAGGGTCCCTCAAGAAGCTTTTTTTTCTCTGTGTAAAATAGTGGATCCATCTTGCTTTTGCCTTACAAAAGCCTACAGTTGTAAAAGTGTGAACACTGTGGCTTCTCAATAAATAACTATTCAGATGTCTTACAAATCAATCATTTGTTTGTTGCATTGCTGTGGGGATGAGTGTCTCTTTAAATTAATAGTGAAGTCTCATGATAAGTAACTAACATGTTAAAATCATTGTTAATACCAACATGCAAGGGCAGTTCCAGAGCCTGATTTTGGAGGGGCAATCCTGAATTTGTGTCAGATTTTATCTTTAGAAACATTTGTATAAACACAGATAGACAAACTTGCAAACATAGATACAGTGACAAATACTACATCTACACCCACACAAACAAATTCAAAGGATAAACATACCTGCACCCACACACAGACAATGACACAGACAATGACACAGACATATACAACCACACAAAGGTAGACACACAAATTTGTATTACTGTTCTCAGCTTCTCGGTGTGAAGTGTTTGCCCTAATTCTTTCATCTTTGATCATCTAATGCCTCCATGTTCATAGACAAAGCCTGGGATTAACCCAGGTTGTCTGTGATATAGAATACATATTTATAACAATGACCACAGTGATTGAAAAAAAGTCATGACCACTGATGTACCGAATGCCTGACACACTTGCTCTGATTCTTTTCATATTGTCTATTGTTATCTGCTTGTCTTACTTGTAAAGGTTATTACAATAGTAATACTGATTTAGAATGCTGTCCGCATTATATCAAGTAGACAATGTTTTGTCCAATGTCTATGATATCATAATACAGATTAAGGGATACCATAATGATATAAATGAGTCGTCACCCAAAAAAAAGGCAATAAAATGAGATTATGCAAACTTTTTGCCAAACAAGAAAACTAAGCTGAAAAAACTGACTACAAGGAAAAAAAACAAATAATACATAAAGAGTGAACAAATACAAAGTGTGAATAATTTCCACATGCCCTCTTATTTCTTTACCCATGAGGCAGTGGGATAGTAAATTTGCACCTCAGTGCTTCAAAATAAAAAGTTCAATCTGATGTTTCCACAAGAAAGTCATACAATAAAAGTCAGATTTTTTTTCTACCTGTATGTTTATGTTTTAAAAATATTTGTGGGCATGTATGACACATAGACGTACTGTTTATTGTCTAGGTTACATTTCCCCTTCCTTATAGTAATTTGTATAGCCATTGTAATATATCACAAAATTCCATTTCATGAAGTCATGTAATTCTAACCAGGAGTTCTGGAGACAAAACAGCGTCACAATGATGTAGAAAGCAATTTTTTGTAACTGTATACCTACCGAGGGGGTAATCTACTCTATGTTATTAAATAAAGTCATCAGTGTGACAAAGCACATTGTAATTTTAGTTCCTCAAATGACAGCAGTAATTATGATGTTCATTATTGTGAAAAAGGAGAAATTACTTTAAAGCTAATTTTGTGAGCAAGCAATATATATTTGAGAAGCTATATATGATGCAGAATATAGCACACTCATGCAAATGTAATGGGGAGTAAGCCTGCCTGTACCCAATTTTGTAATTTTTCTGTGGCTCTCTGCAGTAAGGGGACACAAAAATCACTGTTTGGTATACCCCCCAAAAAATTATGTATTTTTTTTTATTGAAGAATATGCAAACCCTCCACTTTTCACCCCACTCAGGCTTTCTGTGGCTCTTCAATCACAGACTTCTCAAAGCAGCGCAATGAGAAGTCTTTGCAAGGCATGTACTCTGGGCAATTACCTGCCTCTTGAATTTATCTCCACTGAGCTAACCAAACCAGGAAGTAACATGACCTGTTATCTGATTGACAGCCAAATGAGTGTAACAAGTTTAATTTATAAAAGTGCCAATTCTATTGAAACATGCACTCTTTGTAAAAAAAATTTTTTAAAAAAGGACACACCTGGAATATATCGGTGGCTGAAGTCCTCTCAGTGGTAGAATCAAAAGAAGGAAAAAAAAATATATAGTGCAAATAAATGATTATCTACTTACTGGCTTACAGCAAAAATAATGGTTTTGCTTAATCCATAATGCTTGTGTGCTACATTCCCCACCCCAGAATATAATGTCCAGACAACAGTAGTATAAAGCAGGATAGTCCAGGAATAGTAAAAAGTATCTATCTTTAATAATTTTCTTATCTTTTAATTAATACAAAGTTTAAAAATATAACGCTGATGTGTTTCACCACTAATAGGGCTTTTACAAGTTGTTACAGTGACCTGAATTGCTTGTATAGCAAAAGACAAATTAAAATGTCACGGTAAAATTAGGTCATTATCGCTCAAACAGAAACAAAGATGATGTTGTAAACATCTTATTGACACTGGCAGTAGTAGTAATATAGAATAACAAAACTTGTTTGGTAAGAGAATTATAAACAGTATTGGAGAAAAGCTACTCAGGAAGAAGAAAAAAAGGTTTACCAAGATGGTGCTACGACATAGGTCAAGTGACCAAAGGACAGCAATTTAAATGCTGATAAAGAATGATAAAGAAGGGCCAAACATTTCTGATGGCAGCGCTGTGCACATACACATTGTTGGGAGTCTGTTTCATCACTAAGCTGCTACTTTCAAGGAGAGATTGATGGTGAGTGGCCACTGAACCAATATGGTCACCAACGCTACAGACTGGATCTATAGGAAAGCTTTGTTCTTGTCAGGGTGGTGGAAGGGGTATGTGTATGGTCAATTGGTAAATCAGTTGGATGGTTGCATTATTTATTGCAGTGTTGCACTGAGGTTCAGAACAATTTTACATTCAATATTTTGTTTCTGCTAACTACAAAGACCGACAGGGGATCATGGAAAACGTAGTTTCACAACTGTAGAGCACCTGTTGGCCTTGATTGCAAATGTGATACATTTATTTGAAACCATCACTACTTCTTTATTATTGCAAAAGAAAAACAATCTAAACAGATTAGCTGTTTTAAGAAATTCATAATTTCTCTCCGACATTTATACTGCACAATATGCAGACTGTTGCACCGACACATAGTTACACTCGTATAACCTACAGATGGTATTACACAGAATACTTCACACATACTATAACACATACAAGTGTTAGACTGGTCTGCAAATTTTGGTGGGCGCATCAAGCTATTGATAGAATCTACAAAATAAACAGAGTTTGCACACTTGCTTATCTAATCCGTAGTCCTGGTGGCAATCAGACAGAAAGCTACGCTTGCCTTTCCAAATTCTACTTTTGTTTGACTCTACGCCAGCAACACATTGATATCAACATATCTTCTTAAAGTTTAAGTAAGTCTGGGTGTATATGAATCCAAATGTATTCATGGTTATATCTTTACATTAATATTAAGTGTCATGTTTGTTTAAGTTTCCATATATGCCTCCAAAGATCATGTAATACATAAAAAGAGTATTAGAATAAGGATCATAGAAAAGAGCCACACAGAAACATATTATGTACTCAAGATACTCCTAGGCAAAAATGCAACATGCAAACCTAAATCTAGAGGTTAAAATTAAAGGGAATGAAACAACTTTGTAGGTGGACATAGATGAGGCTTGTTTGAAAGTAAACAGGATATGAGATTAAGTTAGTGCCAAATGGAGTGAACTGCTTAACTACTCCCATGACTTTATCAACTAGCCCTCTGGTTTGATAAAGTCTTATTGAATAATGAAATCTGTCTCTTTATTTAGATTCTGGCATCATTTGGCATGCCTTGTATATGTGCAAAAAAAGAAGCATTAGAGCCGGAGACATTTGGGTGGAATGCCTATATTACCCTTGGCTTTGAATTTAATGATTAATATTGAGACTTAGAACAACCATATGAAAACTGTAAAATGTAGGTGGCATTATTGAGCCATTGTAATAAAGAAATTAAGATGAATAATAAATGTACTGAATGCGCAAAAAAATAATTTGAATTGTATTATTTTTGGAAGTTAAAAGAAGAGGAAAATGCTGAACAGATTAAGAAAGAAAATGGGATGGGAAACTGAATACTGCAAAACAGGAACAACTCTTGAAATTATGACATCCACACAGTACGTTATATAGTACTATTTGAAAATAGAATGCAGGTGAGCCATCCAACACAAAAAGCTGCAGATACAAGCATTGAATGAATTGTTGATTAAGTTCAAAGACTACAAGCCTGAATATCTCTCAATGATGTTACAATCAAAAAGGTCTAAGATGAAGAATCCAGTAGGGGAGACGTAGGTTTCTTCCTTGTTACAATATATAATAAAGATACAAAAACACCTGTGTGCAGGTAGATAACACACTTAGTGGGTAATATATATAAAAATAAAAAAATTACCCTTAGTCAAAAGTGAAGTAGATGAAAGGACTCCTCTTATGTCCTTAGAACAATATTGATATACTACCAGAAGGCAATCTACAACACAAAATAATAGAAACGGACATAGAATAGTAACGTAGTGTATTGGGAATTTGTAGAAATAAATGATTACACTCACAGACCCAATTTGATTGCAGGCATATCATAGATAACGATGTATGAACTTCTCGATTTGTGGAACGTCAATCCCATGTATAAGAGGAAGAATAGAAAATAATAATAGTGCAGAGTATCTTAAATAAAATTAACAAAATTTATTACAAGGTACACTTACAAGAAAGATGTATCAAAAAGGCACATCAAACTCAGCTGAAGCTGCAAACCAGTCCCAGGATCAGAAGAGCAGAAAAACCAAATAAGATAAAATACATTTAAACATCTATAAAAACAAAGACTCCGCATATAAGAAACAAGCCCTACGCGTTTCGTTCATAAAATGAACTTCATCAGGGGCATCCAGTCCTCTGTAAACAAAAATACATAAAACACTCGTCTTTTATAACTACAATCAAATTTGCCGCGAAGAAAATCAGCTGTGCGTGTTACTTCCGGGTTTCGGCTTCGGTGTATTTCCGGATACGCCCCTATTGCGTTCCGGAACTTCTGTCCAAGCCTCACTTTGAAGTTCATCTAGTTAAACGGAAGTCAAGACGAATGTGCGTTCCATTTTGCGTTCCATTCTCGGGGTTAGACACATACATCCCCAGAGCACATCGTTATATAAAGAAAACGAAATAAACATATGTGTGATCATATATACAAATATATAGAGAAGTGGGGAGTATATCACCTAATTTAGAAAAAGGGGAATAATACATACTCATAATAAAAATAAATGACAAAAATAATCAAATAAAAATAAAAATAAAAATAAAAATAGAATAAAAATAAAAATAAAAATAAAATAAAATAAAATAGATAAATAAAAAATAAATAAAAATGAAATAAAAATACAAATAAAAATAAAAATAAATAAATAAAAAAATTAAATAAAAAAGAAAATCATAAAAAACAAACCAAATCAAAATCAACATTTAGACCCCTCGGTTTCATAGTTTGCAATGTATTAAGAGATTAAGAGATACAGTTCCCAATAAAGATACTGTTAATCAATCCTCCACTTCTAACTCTAATCCAAGTAGGGATTTTTTAGAGAAGGGGCAAGACCGAAGAAAGGGAGCAATTACGGAATTTTTTCCACCCAGATCTCAGGAATTGCCCCTGACCAATCGCTTTGCCCCTCTCAGGGAACGCTATACCCCAGGGAAGAGGCGGAGATTGAGTGGAGAAATAACTCAAACGAATTACAAATAGAAAGTTTGGGAATTTTTAATATCTCTGGATTTAATTTGACCAAACAAGAAATTCTTCTTCTAAGTAAGGGATTAAAATTTGTCCCTGATGAACCCCCAAACTGTTTTCAACTCTATGTAGATGCACAGAAATTTGTTAGAAAAATGTCAATCAAAAGATTTTTTATTAAAAAGACCAGTGATGCACTAGTCAATGTTTCATCGAAATGCATTAATGATAAAGAACCTCAGAGATTTAAACCTAAATCTAAATTTTGTCCAAACGAAAAGGGCAGTCAGATCGAAGCTTTTAACAAAATGATAGTTAGGGATTTTGAGAAACTTGGAAGGAATCAAGCTAAGAAGCATAAGAACTTAACTCCAATAGAGAGTAAAACTTTGATGAATTTAAATAAAAGGAAGGAGTTAACTATAAAGAGTGCAGATAAAGGAGGTGGAGTAGTTGTTATGTCAACTGACTACTACATTTATGAAGCATCTAGACTTTTGAATGACTGCACCACTTATGTAAAACTTGATTATAATCCTAATCATGAATATAATAAAGAACTTAAAATTTGTTATATAGTGCAAAAACAGCAGGCACTATTGATGAATCTACGTACTCTTTTCTTTTTATGGAATTCCCTAAGATACCCACTTTTTATTTTCTCCCCAAAATTCACAAATGTAAAAATAGACCTCCAGGGAGGCCAATAATTAGCGGTATTGACTCTTTGACATC
Organism: Pelobates cultripes; assembly: GCA_933207985.1. Taxonomy (NCBI): domain Eukaryota; kingdom Metazoa; phylum Chordata; class Amphibia; order Anura; family Pelobatidae; genus Pelobates; species Pelobates cultripes. The sequence continues at coordinate 82,449,610 of OW240915.1, forward strand.
TAAACTCTCTGAGTATATTGATTTTCATTTACAAAAATATGCTCAGGGAGCTTTGTCGTACCTGAGGGATACAAAACATCTTATCCAAGAATTAGAGAATATTGAATGGAATGATGATTACATCTGGGCTACTCTAGATGTAACTTCACTCTATACTGTTATAGATCATGATCTGGGTGTGGATGCAGTTAGGAATAATCTACAGCAAGATATCAATTTGGAACCTTCTTTTTGCTCTTTTTTGGAGAAGGCGATTCGCTTTATCCTTACACACAACTTTTTTAGTTTTGATGGAGATTTTTTTCTCCAGACCAAGGGCACGGCAATGGGCACCAAGTTTGCACCAAGCTATGCCAATGTCTTTATGGACAGTTGGGAGAGAACATCTATTTGGTCCAATAATCCGTTTGGTGCAAACTTGGTGCTCTGGAGAAGGTATATCGACGATATCCTGATGATTTGGCGTGGTCCTTTAGATCTCCCTCAGGACTTTTTTTCATATGTTAATCATAATTCTCTATCCCTTATTTTTACTCCTAAGGTAGGTGTCTGTGATATAGACTTTCTCGATCTGTCTATTTTTATAGATGATCGGAAGATCAAAACTAAGACTTTTTTTAAGACTATTGATTCTAATAGTTTTATTGATATTAAAAGTGGACATCACCCTAATTGGCTGAAAGGAGTCCCAAAAAGCCAATTTGTTAGGTTACGTAGGAATTGTAGTGACCTAGATTCATTTTTTACACAAGCTGGGATCCTTAAACAACGTTTTTTAGATAAGGGTTATACCTCTGAGTTTTTAGATATGGAGATTGATAGAGTGAGTCAAATTAACCGTAGCAATTTACTTTTAAATAAAACAAAAGATCTAACAACTAGGAATCCTATTTTTGACTTTTCCTTCAACACTCAATATAATGGTAGAGCTTTTGATATACAAAGAATAATTAAGAAACATTGGGGACTGCTTCTTGAAGACGAGTTTTTAAGTACACAAATCCCTCAAGCTCCGAAAATTATATTTAGAAAAGGGAACAATTTAAAGCAAATCCTTGCACCCAGCACTTTTAGATCAAGAAAAGATCAGACCAGATGTATGGGAGGTTTCTATACATGTGGGAATTGTAAAAGCTGTAATCATCGATCTAGTGTCGTAAAGGAGTTTACAAGTACACAAACTCAAGTTAAATTTAAAATTAAAAATATCTTGTTCTTCCTCTTACGTGGTATATCTTCTCACCTGCGGTTGTGGGATGCAGTATGTTGGAAGAACTGGGAGGAAAGTCAAAGTTAGGTTTCAAGAACACAGAAATAATATTAAAAAAGGTTTATTATCTCACTCAGTACCTGTACATTGTAACAAGTGCTCACTATTTAATTTTGACACATTTAAATGTGTAGCTATAGAGCAGGTAATTTTAAATGAGAGAGGTGGAGATCTGATGATGGCCCTAAGAAAAAGAGAGGGCTATTGGGTTCATACATTGCAAACTATGAAACCGAGGGGTCTAAATGTTGATTTTGATTTGGTTTGTTTTTTATGATTTTCTTTTTTAGTTAATTTTTTTATTTATTTATTTTTATTTTTATTTTTATTTGTATTTTTATTTCATTTTTATTTATTTTTTATTTATCTATTTTATTTTATTTTATTTTTATTTTTATTTTTATTTTTATTCTATTTTTATTTTTATTTTTATTTTTATTTGATTATTTTTGTCATTTATTTTTATTATGAGTATGTATTATTCCCCTTTTTCTAAATTAGGTGATACTCCCCACTTCTCTATATATTTGTATATATGATCACACATATGTTTATTTCGTTTTCTTTATATAACGATGTGCTCTGGGGATGTATGTGTCTAACCCCGAGAATGGAACGCAAAATGGAACGCACATTCGTCTTGACTTCCGTTTAACTAGATGAACTTCAAAGTGAGGCTTGGACAGAAGTTCCGGAACGCAATAGGGGCGTATCCGGAAATACACCGAAGCCGAAACCCGGAAGTAACACGCACAGCTGATTTTCTTCGCGGCAAATTTGATTGTATTTATAAAAGACGAGTGCTTTATGTATTTTTGTTTACAGAGGACTGGATGCCCCTGATGAAGTTCATTTTATGAACGAAACGCGTAGGGCTTGTTTCTTATATGCGGAGTATTTGTTTTTATAGATGTTTAAATGTATTTTATCTTATTTGGTTTTTCTGCTCTTCTGATCCTGGGACTGGTTTGCAGCTTCAGCTGAGTTTGATGTGCCTTTTTGATACATCTTTCTTGTAAGTGTACCTTGTAATAAATTTTGTTAATTTTATTTAAGATACTCTGCACTATTATTATTTTCTATTCTTCCTCTTATACATGGGATTGACGTTCCACAAATCGAGAAGTTCATACATCGTTATTTATGATATGCCTGCAATCAAATTGGGTCTGTGAGTGTAATCATTTATTTCTATAAATTCCCAATACACTACGTTACTATTCTATGTCCGTTTCTATTATTTTGTGTTGTAGATTGCCTTCTGGTAGTATATCAATATTGTTCTAAGGACATAAGAGGAGTCCTTTCATCTACTTCACTTTTGACTAAGGGTAATTTTTGTATTTTTATATATATTACCCACTAAGTGTGTTATCTACCTGCACACAGGTGTTTTTGTATCTTTATTATATATTGTATGTTCCAGAGGAGAGGAGCAACCTGCGAGAAGTCTTACAAGCGAGAATTAGCAGTAAGGGTCAAACCAGCAGACCAGGAGAAGGTCACTGGCGATCAGAGAGAATTAGAAGGGGGCATACCTATGAATTTGTAATGAAATGTTATAGGGTAGTGTTTTTTAGAGCTTTATAGGTAAGGTTTAGCATTTTGAATTGAATTTTACAGGGAACAGGGAGTCATTGTAAGAAATGACAGAGGGGCGAGGTATAAGAGGAGCAACAGGAGAGAAAGATCACCCTCGCAGCAGCATCCATTACAGACTGTAGCAAGGCAGTATGGTTTTTGGGGAGACCGTTTAGGAGAGAATTACAGTAATCAATGAGAGAAATTACAATAGCTTTTTAGTAGAATCTCGCATAAGGAAGGGGCTAATGTGATCAATGTTTTTTAGGCGGAATCGTCAGTATTTAGCAACAGACTGGATTTGAGGTGTTAAGGTGAAGCTAGAATCAAAGATAACACCAAGACAGCAAGCATGCAAGGACAAGCTGATGTAGGTACCATCAACTTGCAGGGATAGTGAAAGAGAAGGATTAGTACCATGAGGAGGAGATAAGATAGGACAAGAAGTTCAGTTTTACAGAGATTGAGTTACAGAAAGCAGGAGTTCATCCAATCGGAGATGAAAGAGAGGCACTCATGATGTGTTCTAGGAAAGACAGGGGAGGAAAGCTAAATTTGGGAATCTTCGGCATACAGGTGATAAAATAGTTCAAATAATGAATAAGTTTGCCAAGAGAGGCATTTCAAAGAGAAATTAGAAAAGGAGATACATTTTCAAGTTCCAAATCACAAGCTGTGGCACAAAAGAACACTGCAGTGCAATTCAAATAATCAGACTCTAACAAAAATAAATAAATCACAAATCAATAAAATAATTCAAAATCAGTGAATCAAAGGTTGTAAATGTAACTTTTTTTTCCTAATCTTTTAATTCACCACATAATGAATGGAGGACTGTTCCTGTCCGACCTGTCTCTGCTGACTACTGGCCCTATCCTCCCTTGCCAACTGCTCTGCCTAAGAGTGGTGCTAGTAGTAGTAACCAAGAAAGTAGTTCTGATAGTAGGTTCCAACAACTATACAGAATCAGATACAGTGGGCATGCTGCCTGCCCTAGTACTTACCTGCTCCTCTTCATCTCTGGTAAATTGCTACTAATGGAAATGTTGCTGATGCGGGTACAGGTGATGTTAATGATGGTGATGCGAACATTGATGGTAGTAAGCTACTTTTGCCAGTGATAACAGGCACAGCTGATGTGTCAACTGCCTCTGTTCTACAGCAGATACAGTGGACAAGATGCAGAAGATGTGTGCACACTAGCTCCTGGAGAAAATGATGGGCTGCATCTTTTTTCCCATCAGTCATCTCTTTTTTTGGCACCAGAACTACAAATCCCAAAGCAAACATCCTTGTCCATCATGTTACTTGTTTGCTCATTCCATATGGCACTTTGGAGATGCAAAGCAGATTTGCTGCACACTCACTTAGTTACTTCTTGAGGGGGCATGTAGAAGATAAAATGCTTGGAGTAGCTGTGGTAGAAGGAGATGCACTGCCAGTGGAAGCATAAGTATAAATCATTGTAGAATAAAAAACATTTAAATTAGATGTAGACAGCATCCAACTAATCCGACTACCCCACTGTATATTGGTAAAATAGTATTACGCTAGGACGAATGACAAAATGTTTGCCAAGTGAAAATCTCATAGCTCCCATTTACAGTTTTCTCTAGTGCTCTTGGTGTAGTACTATCCACTATATACAGTATATATATATGTCTCACTGTCTCACACTGGAATCAATGACCCATGCTAAGCAAAATAAATATGTTTCCTGACACAACAGTGACCAAAGCAAGGTTTTTTATTCCACCAAACAGTTAAAGGGACACTCCAGTACCAGGAAAACAATCCGTCTTCCTGGTAGTGCAGGTCCCCTCTCCCTCCCATCCCCCATCCCCGGTTGCTGCAGAGGTAAAAACCCCTTCAGTCACTTACCTGAGACCCCCACCGATGTCCCTCGGCGGTGGTTTTGGGTCTCGCCGCTCCTCCTCTCTAGCCGGCTGAGGAGACCTAATGCAATGCCGTGCACGCGCATTAGAGCTCTCCATAGGAAAGCATTGAAAATGCTTTTCAATGCTTTCCTATGGGGAATTGAGCAACGCTGGAGGTCCTTACACAGCGTGAGGAGGTCCAGCGACGCTCTAGCACAGGTTTTCTGTGCTATGAAGCAGGAAGTGCCCTCTAGTGGCTATCTAGTAGACAGCCACTAGAGGAGGAGTTAACCCTGGAAGGTAATTATTGCAGTTTATAAAAAAACTGCAATCGTTACACTTGCAGGGTTAAGGGTAGTGGGAGTTGGCACCCAGACCACTCCAATGGGCAGAAGTGGTCTGGGTGCCTGGAGTGTCCCTTTAACAAAAAAAACTTTTAACAACTGTATATTGGTAAAATAGTCTCACACTAAGATGAATGACAAATTGCCTCCCAAGTAACAATCTCATGTCTCCTGATGGTACTAGATGCTAGACATAGCTAAAGCTTGTACTATAGTAGAATCAATGACCCACACTTTCTTCCACTCCAACAAACTGTATCACTGGTGGTCTGCTGCCTCTTGATTTATCGGTAGAGCCAGATTAGGCAGACCTCTTGTACATCATGGCAAACTAGGCTACTAATTTGCTACCCCATTTTTTTGCCCCCCCCCCATTTTTATCTGGTGTTTGAAATGACAATGATTCACAAATGAAAACCTGCATGTTCAAGCTCACGTATGCTGGTTCCTCTGAGATTATGACCCATGGTTGGTTAGAAATCGGAAATTCTTATGATCACCTAATATTTTTATTATTCAAATGTATTATATAAAAATAAGAAGAGACTATCCTTTAGTGTGAAAAAAACAGTACCCTAAAGCAGATATGAATGGAACAAGCAAGTGCACACTACTTGCTGGAGAAAATATTGGGCAGTTGCCTCAAGTCCCCAGACTCTCCTATTGTAAATTCTCTGGCTTATACATATCGTGCAGTAGTTCCTCGGCCAGAGGTAAAAAGGCTATTTCTGCAATGTTGGGAGAACAACATCATCACCAGATTCATCACTACCACCAAGACCAGATTTGGGGAATACTACTTTGGTACTCTGCTCTACCACTTCTGTAAACAGTAGTTCTGGTGGCACCTGCAAAGTAGACAAAGCTCTCACTTAGTTGCTTCTCGAGAGAACTCAAAAAGTTATACCATATGAACTAACTGTGGTAGAATACCAACAGTGGTGAAAGCAGACACAGCAGTTATAGTGGAGGTGGTGGTGTTGTGGATCAAACCAAGTGTTTGTTTATTTGAGTATCTGCTCCCCTCCAAATTGGTAAATAAATGCATGCACACTTCTGAAGTAAATCACACTGAGACACCAAGTTTCAGGTTAATGAAAAACTTCGGAATGTTTAATCGGGGGGCGGCAAGCCCCTTATAAAGGCAAAAATACATCATATGCAAAAATGTAGAGAACAGAAAGAATACATCTTCAATTGGTTAGGTGTTAAGTGTCTTATCTAATGCACATCCTACAAGGTGTGATGTCACCATCATCCCGGGATTTTACTCCGGATGCAGGCGCCATCTTGTTACATGAGGTAGTTAGTCGGTGTGAGGGGGTTTGCCCTAGCAGCCATTTTGAGTAAATATTGAATACAGGTATACACAGTAAATAGACATTTTACTATCACTAATTTTCATCCACAACAGTGGTCTTGGTATGAGAGTCTTTTGCCACTATAGGCTTTGAGTTACCCAATGCAATCAAAAATGGCAGAGAAAAAAAATCATCTTCTGTGTGGTTCATTGGACATAACAGACATGTTGGAAT
>OW240915.1:82479843-82523118 GCA_933207985.1 Pelobates cultripes
ATAATAAAAATAAATGACAAAAATAATCAAATAAAAATAAAAATAAAAATAAAAATAGAATAAAAATAAAAATAAAAATAAAAATAAAATAAAATAAAATAGATAAATAAAAAATAAATAAAAATGAAATAAAAATACAAATAAAAATAAAAATAAAAATAAATAAATAAAAAAATTAACTAAAAAAGAAAATCATAAAAAACAAACCAAATCAAAATCAACATTTAGACCCCTCGGTTTCATAGTTTGCAATGTATGAACCCAATAGCCCTCTCTTTTTCTTAGGGCCATCATCAGATCTCCACCTCTCTCATTTAAAATTACCTGCTCTATAGCTACACATTTAAATGTGTCAAAATTAAATAGTGAGCACTTGTTACAATGTACAGGTACTGAGTGAGATAATAAACCTTTTTTAATATTATTTCTGTGTTCTTGAAACCTAACTTTGACTTTCCTCCCAGTTCTTCCAACATACTGCATCCCACAACCGCAGGTGAGAAGATATACCACGTAAGAGGAAGAACAAGATATTTTTAATTTTAAATTTAACTTGAGTTTGTGTACTTGTAAACTCCTTTACGACACTAGATCGATGATTACAGCTTTTACAATTCCCACATGTATAGAAACCTCCCATACATCTGGTCTGATCTTTTCTTGATCTAAAAGTGCTGGGTGCAAGGATTTGCTTTAAATTGTTCCCTTTTCTAAATATAATTTTCGGAGCTTGAGGGATTTGTGTACTTAAAAACTCGTCTTCAAGAAGCAGTCCCCAATGTTTCTTAATTATTCTTTGTATATCAAAAGCTCTACCATTATATTGAGTGTTGAAGGAAAAGTCAAAAATAGGATTCCTAGTTGTTAGATCTTTTGTTTTATTTAAAAGTAAATTGCTACGGTTAATTTGACTCACTCTATCAATCTCCATATCTAAAAACTCAGAGGTATAACCCTTATCTAAAAAACGTTGTTTAAGGATCCCAGCTTGTGTAAAAAATGAATCTAGGTCACTACAATTCCTACGTAACCTAACAAATTGGCTTTTTGGGACTCCTTTCAGCCAATTAGGGTGATGTCCACTTTTAATATCAATAAAACTATTAGAATCAATAGTCTTAAAAAAAGTCTTAGTTTTGATCTTCCGATCATCTATAAAAATAGACAGATCGAGAAAGTCTATATCACAGACACCTACCTTAGGAGTAAAAATAAGGGATAGAGAATTATGATTAACATATGAAAAAAAGTCCTGAGGGAGATCTAAAGGACCACGCCAAATCATCAGGATATCGTCGATATACCTTCTCCAGAGCACCAAGTTTGCACCAAACGGATTATTGGACCAAATAGATGTTCTCTCCCAACTGTCCATAAAGACATTGGCATAGCTTGGTGCAAACTTGGTGCCCATTGCCGTGCCCTTGGTCTGGAGAAAAAAATCTCCATCAAAACTAAAAAAGTTGTGTGTAAGGATAAAGCGAATCGCCTTCTCCAAAAAAGAGCAAAAAGAAGGTTCCAAATTGATATCTTGCTGTAGATTATTCCTAACTGCATCCACACCCAGATCATGATCTATAACAGTATAGAGTGAAGTTACATCTAGAGTAGCCCAGATGTAATCATCATTCCATTCAATATTCTCTAATTCTTGGATAAGATGTTTTGTATCCCTCAGGTACGACAAAGCTCCCTGAGCATATTTTTGTAAATGAAAATCAATATACTCAGAGAGTTTAGATGTCAAAGAGTCAATACCGCTAATTATTGGCCTCCCTGGAGGTCTATTTTTACATTTGTGAATTTTGGGGAGAAAATAAAAAGTGGGTATCTTAGGGAATTCCATAAAAAGAAAAGAGTACGTAGATTCATCAATAGTGCCTGCTGTTTTTGCACTATATAACAAATTTTAAGTTCTTTATTATATTCATGATTAGGATTATAATCAAGTTTTACATAAGTGGTGCAGTCATTCAAAAGTCTAGATGCTTCATAAATGTAGTAGTCAGTTGACATAACAACTACTCCACCTCCTTTATCTGCACTCTTTATAGTTAACTCCTTCCTTTTATTTAAATTCATCAAAGTTTTACTCTCTATTGGAGTTAAGTTCTTATGCTTCTTAGCTTGATTCCTTCCAAGTTTCTCAAAATCCCTAACTATCATTTTGTTAAAAGCTTCGATCTGACTGCCCTTTTCGTTTGGACAAAATTTAGATTTAGGTTTAAATCTCTGAGGTTCTTTATCATTAATGCATTTCGATGAAACATTGACTAGTGCATCACTGGTCTTTTTAATAAAAAATCTTTTGATTGACATTTTTCTAACAAATTTCTGTGCATCTACATAGAGTTGAAAACAGTTTGGGGGTTCATCAGGGACAAATTTTAATCCCTTACTTAGAAGAAGAATTTCTTGTTTGGTCAAATTAAATCCAGAGATATTAAAAATTCCCAAACTTTCTATTTGTAATTCGTTTGAGTTATTTCTCCACTCAATCTCCGCCTCTTCCCTGGGGTATAGCGTTCCCTGAGAGGGGCAAAGCGATTGGTCAGGGGCAATTCCTGAGATCTGGGTGGAAAAAATTCCGTAATTGCTCCCTTTCTTCGGTCTTGCCCCTTCTCTAAAAAATCCCTACTTGGATTAGAGTTAGAGGTGGAAGATTGATTGACAGTATCTTTATTGGGAACTGTATCTCTTAATGGACGTAATGAAGGATGAATGGAATTCCCGTTACTATTTTTATATTTAATAGAATTTCTTGAGGGTGTAATCCACTTGGGTTTGTCACCTAAAGGTTATTTATTTTTTATTATTAGTATGTATTATTCCCCTTTTTTTAAATTAGGTGATACCCCCCCCTTCTCTATATATTTGTATATATGATCACACATATGTTTATTTCGTTTTTTTTATATTACGATGTGCTCTGGGGATGTATGTGTCTAACCCCGAGAATGGAACGCAAAATGGAACGCACATTCGTCTGGACTTCCGTTCAATTAGATGAACTTCAAAGTGAGGCTTAGACAGAAGTCCCGGAACGCAATAGGGGCGTATCCGGAAATACACCAAAGCCGAAACCCGGAAGTAACACGCACAGCTGATTTTCTTCGCGGCAAATTTGATTGTAGTTATAAAAGACGAGTGTTTTATGTATTTTTGTTTACAGAGGACTGGATGCCCCTGATGAAGTTCATTTTATGAACGAAACGCGTAGGGCTTGTTTCTTATATGCGGAGTATTTGTTTTTATAGATGTTTAAATGTATTTTATTTTATTTGGTTTTTCTGCTCTTCTGATCCTGGGACTGGTTTGCAGCTTCAGCTGAGTTTGATGTGCCTTTTTGATACATCTTTCTTGTAAGTGTATCTTGTAATAAATTTTGTTAATTTTATTTAAGATACTCTGCACTATTATTATTTTCTATTCTTCCTCTTATACATGGGATTGACGTTCCACAAATCGAGAAGTTCATACATCGTTATTTATGATATGCCTGCAATCAAATTGGGTCTGTGAGTGTAATCATTTATTTCTATAAATTCCCAATACACTACGTTACTATTCTATGTCCGTTTCTATTATTTTGTGTTGTAGATTGCCTTCTGGTAGTATCTCCTCTGGAACAGCCTGCCTATAACCATCAGACTCTCCCCTAGTCCCCTAGGAAGTCCCTCAAAACCCATCTCTTAAGAATAGCCTATGGCAATGGTAACTTCATAGTACATGGTACTATTTCACATACCTAACTCTTGCTCTCTCTTAAAGTGCCACACTCCTCTCTTTCGATTCTGCTACTTCTCACCCTGTCATTTGAATGTTATCCCCCATTCTGCCCTTCTTATTGTGTTAAATATTTTTTTTTTGTAAATTAAAGTTTTATTGTCGTTTGTTGGTGAACATGTCATATCTTTTTAGTCTGCAGTAAAGAGGTTGGACTCGCAGGTCCAAGGTATGTAAAGGTATGCAGTATGCTAGCCACGCAGGGCAGCGATACTCAAGCAAGTAGTTGAGGAAGATAATCATTACCGGAGATCATAAACATCACAAAGGTTATAGAACATAATAATGCAAAACAACACAAAACAACATATGTTCTAATAACGTGGGTGGTATCTAGGTGTGTCCTATGGGTTCTTGTGTTAGTGTACTGTTATCGGGGTACATTTTATCTTAGAATAGCGGTGTGGCCCCTGCCTCCAGTCTCACCACCGTACGCGAGTCCTCTGGTGCGACGGTACCCCAGATGGCTTCTGTGAGTTGAACTCTGGCTGATTCCCATGTAGGTCTCTGTTCTAGCCCCTCTCTCCCACCCCCTGTGTATGGTGGTTCAGGTAAGAGTGGTGAGCTAGGGTGTGGGAGTGGTGGTCACCTGCGTCTGTGGACCAGCGACCCAAGGCTTCCATCTAACTCTGGGTATGTACCTGAGTATCAGCCTCCTTGTCCCATGTGTCGTCCCCCTGTCATCTTTATGTCAGCATGCCTTGGAAGTCTGGGCAGTAGACAAGTCTTCCAATCCACGTAGTTCCTCTATTTTCTCAAACCAGGTCATTAACGGAGGGGGCGTGTTTTTCAAGGGTAGGATGTGTTTCGCTCTGTTCAGTATCCGTATTGTTAAGGATTTTTTATATTTCACTGTCTAGGTTGTAGTGCAGTGTAAGAGGTATGCAGTTGGCCTGAAGGGGGTTGTCTTTGAACTTTTGCAGCACCCTACATTTTCTGCAAGATTTGCTGTGTTCTATACCACAAGGTCAAAACTTTGTATACCGTCTCTTGGGTTTTACTTGCCAGTGCGCAGTGGTGTGCAAGGTCGCATATTTTGACCCATTTTTGTTTTGTGAAAGTGTCACCTGTCATCGTTTCCCATTTACCCATGTAGGAAGGTGGTGGAAGGTCCCTATTGTGAAAGAGCAGAGTGTATAGGTGGGAGATAGCGTGTAAAAGTGGGTCCGGATCTGTCCCCAGGTATTCAAGTGAGGTCAATGCCTTGTTGAGGTTGGGTTTCTGTGGAATGCTGTGTAGGAACTGTCTGATTTGTTCGTGTTTCAGTCTCTGTAGGAAGGTAATGTGTGGGCTTTCCAGGAAGTCACTGAGGGGCTTGATTTTGCCGTTCTTCATCATGTGTCTAACTTAGATATGTGTCAGTGGTGTCAGGCACGTGAATGTCCATGAGTCTATGCCTGGAGTGAATTCAGGGTTGTTCATGATTGGGTAGAGAGGGGGAGGGAAGGGTGAGAGGCCCATCTGCGAGGCCGTCCTGTATTACACTTCCAGGGTGGCCCTCACCAATAGTTGATGATGCGAAATGCATTTTCCAATCGTTGCGTTCATCCATGTCATTGCTTTTATGGAACCACCAGATTGAGCTTGTTTGATTTCCTTCCAAGGTTTGGCTATGCTATCCTTGACTCATTCCAGTATTAGTTGTAAGTGGGAAGCCTGGTAGCAAGGGTGCAAGTCAGGGACCGCCAGAGCACCTTCTAGTTTCGCTCTCGTCAGCATTTAGTATTTCAATTGCGGTGCACCCTGACCCCATATGTACTTGATCATCAAAGACCTCAGAGACGTAACATACGCTGTAGGGATCTGTATGAGAAGTGTTTGGAACAGGTACAATATGCGGGGCAAAAAGTGTATTTTGAGCACAGTGATGCGGCTGAGCCAGGACAAGCAGGGCAACTTCCATTCTTCCAGGATTTTCTTGAAGTTTTTGAACATCGGAGTGAAGTTGAGTCCGTATAGTTGGAATTAATTACCCTGTCGGACCAGTGAAAGTGAAAGCTCTGGCATAGTGCTTCCATCCTGTCTGCCGGTAGATTGATATTGAGCAGGTTTTGAGCAGGTTGGACTTTGTGAGGTTGATCTTGAAGTTAGAGAATCTGGTAATGGTTATTTCAGGCATAAAGACAAAGAAGATTAGGTAGTCCGTGTACGCGGCCACCTTGTGTGTTGAGAGTCCTGCTTCAACTCCTCCTATATCAGGGTTTCTCCTAATTGCCGATAGTGGGCAGCCTTGCCTGGTCCCGTTGTGGATTGGCAACACGTCCGTGTAGGCTCCGTTAATACATACCTTTGCTGATGGGTCAGCATACAGTGCCATGATCAACTTATACATATTAGGTGCCATTAGCCAGGGTTAGGTGAGTGCTAAACAGGAAGTACCAGCTTACTTTGTCAAAGGCCTTCTCCACGTCGGTAGATAGCACGAGAAGACCCTTGCCTGTCCACTGGGGGTGATGGATCAAGGACAGGGTTCTGAAGGTATTGTCCCTCGCCTCACTATGTGGTATGAACCTCACCTGGTCCAGTTTCACAAGGGCCCAGAGGTGAGGTGCTAAAGCTTTTTCACCAAAATCCAGGTTAAGTCGCAATCCATTAGGGAGATAGGCCGGTAGTTGGTCTTTCCCCTCCTTAGGTATCAGGGCTATGTTCGCCTCAGGCATCTGGGAGGGAAGCCTCTGTCCCTGCATCAGTGAGTTATAAGCCGACAGGAAATGTGGAGATAGGCCATCTGAGAACTGTTTGTAGTAGCATATCGTCGGTTCATCGGGACCCGGGCTCTTGCCCGGTTATGAAGTCTTGATTGCCAGTGCCAGTTCTTCTGTAGTCAGTGGGGCTTCCAGTGCTTCCAACAAGGTTTTTGTGTGAAGGTTATCGGCCAGATATGTTCGCATGGATTCGGCTTTCTGTGAGTTATCCGTGGACGATTTCTTTGGGTATAGTTTTTTTAAATAGTTGCATGCTACTTCAGCGATTCGTGACGGCACTCTCTACAACTGGCCCCTTGTGTCACGTAGTCTGATGATGTAGGATGTGTTAAATTTTTTGTTTATGATAGTGGCAAGAAGTTTGCCGCTCTTATCTCTGTTCACGTAAAAGAAGGCTTTGGTGTGCTGGAGAGAGCGTTGGAGACGAAGTCGAAGGAGAGAGGATAGTTGCCCCCTCATCTCAATTCTTGATACATGTCCAGAGTGTGAGCTGCTGTTTTATTTCGGGATTCTAAGTCCTGTATTTTGTCTGTGAGGTCTCTGATTGCAGTCTCTCTACTTCTCTTCAATGCGGCGCCCGTGGCCAAAGAGAATTGCCATGTCGTGCATTTGTTGGCTTCCCAGATGGTTCCCAGAGGAGGAGGAGGGGAGAGGATTGGAATGGAAATCCAAGTCCCCAGATGAACAAAGTCTGCATGGGTGCATACCACCACGGGCCTGGTGTAGTCACCAATAGCCCAGATGGAAAGAGCCAGCGGTACCTGATGCCTTCAGCCTGGAGGGCCCTGGTCAGGGGCATGAGCAGTCTCCGGTACTGCAATGTAGCTGGGGAGAGGTCAGGGTACAGTTGCAGGTCAGCTTGCCTGTAGTGGATCACTGCCACCTCCCTAGATGCCCTTAGTATGGATTCCTTATCAACAAACACCTCCAGGCAGCATATGATGTCCCTTGGTGGTGCTTCTGGTGGTCCCATCTGGTGCAGCGCGCCCTCACAAGCTCCAGCGGGGAAGCAGGGTTTCTGTGCAGGAGGCCATTGAATATTTCTTTGAGGATAATCTGGAGGTGAGGTGGATCAGTTTCAATCTTGGGAAGGCCTCTGACTTGAAGGTTATTATGCCTTTCCTGGTTGTCCAGGTCCATCACATGTAGGGCCTTGCCTCTTATAATGTCCTTATGCTGTGCGTGGGTGTCCCTTACTTGAGCATGGGCCGATCTGAGTTGGTTGCATGTGGCCTCTACGCGGCCCACGCGGTCGCCCAGGCCCTGGATGGCTGTTGGCGGCCACCATGTATGGGTAGGGATCAAAGCAGCCTGACCCAATCCCTGTCATCTGGGACAGACGACAGGTCCTCTGGTGAGAAGGCCGGGTTGTGAGCCTCTTTGCTGTCTGAGGCCCCCTTCGACAGAGGCAGGGAAGCCAGGTCCACCGGCGTGGAAAGATAATTATCCATCCACTCACCCCTTCATCCCTAAGAAGAACAAAACATACCCACACATCCAGTCTTTAGCATGAGTGACCCTCCTTCAGTGTAGAAAAAAATCAGCTTCGCCCAACTTCATCTGTGGAGATTGCAAACGTAGCCATATAGCACGGTAAAAAGCAAAACCAAAAAAAAAAAACTACAGTGAACTCGTTATCTTACCATTTCCAAATACAATGAAATTTTTTTAAAAAGTTGAACTGTAGCAGGAGTTATTAAGTTCTCAATTTAATATGTTTTTCAACTGATTCAATACTGTTACAAAGGCTTTCCAACTGACTTATCTACAGAAGTCACCTGTGACGAGAGCAATCTGGCCACATTGCATTGGAGAAGCCTGGTTGCTCGCCTGTTGCCTTTAGACTATGGCCCCATGTTAAAAGACATCTTTTTTCCCTGCAGAAAAGATTTATTTAACCGGATGCCTGTTCATTCGGTAGTTTAAACCGCATGAACTGCATTACCCCAGATAGCCATCCCGTGGAGTCTATTCGGATAGAGAACAGACTTTGTGAACACTTTAACTCCACAGCGATTGGACTGTGTGCATAGGATCTGAGCATTATTCGGTACTTTTGTGCGCTCAGATCTAAGCTATCTGGGGATAGGTAGAATGTATATGTTTTGTGCAACAGTTGTAACTTTATACATTTTTATGTCTTTTACTGCCATGTGGTTAATGGAGTTTTGCCTCTGTGCTGGGAGATAATTGGATTACTTCCCAATTATCTCCAGGACAGAGGGAGGGAAGTTAGGATGCATTGTGGGGAGGTTTTACCTCTGTGTGTCTGTCATTGGTTCATGTCTGTCCTTTGTCACAGTCTCCCATTTGGTCCCCTAGGGGAGTGTCCACCAGGTGGGAGACCTGCATAAATACTGGGCAGGTAGCCCTCATTAAACAGACCACTGCTTGAACCTCAACATGGAGCCTTGTCTCGTCTTTGGGGGGATTTACTGTATGCTGTTAGAGACTGATTGCCAGGAGTGTAAGCCGCTTGGGTGCTTTTCCTGTTTGTCTACTAGCAGCTATTCGTGAGGTTCCAGTTCGGGTGTTTGGAGCATTCCCTTGTATGCAGTTCGGGTGTTTGGAGCATTTCCTTGTATGCAGTTCGGGTGTTTGGAGCATTCCCTTGTATGCAGTTCGGGAGTTTGGTGTTCTGCAGTAGCTGTGCCTGTGTATCTGAAAAGGGGAATATCGCCTAAACGGTTTTAACCCCTAGTGTGCTGAAACGGTCCGTTACATCACCATTAAATAATATGGGAATTTGTGCAGATAAATCATTTGGAACGTTTTTCCAGAGTTTTTGAATTATTTGAATTTTAACCCCTTAGAATCGGTGGGCGTACTATTACGCCCTATTCTAAGCGGCTCTAAACGCCGCAGGGCGTAATAGTATGCCCTCCAGTTTTTTTTTTACTTACCCGGTCGCCGGCGATTCCACGCCGGCCATCGCGGTTGGGGGGACAGATCCTTCCTCCTGCAGCCCCCCCCCGGCCATGTGAGAGTGAGGTCCTTGCGAGGACCTCACCATCACATGGCCGGGTTAGCTGCCTGCTGCATTGCCAGCAGGGGGACTGTATGACACTGTAATGACAGGTAGTACCCCTGCTGGCTGGAAAAATTAAAGTTAATAAGTGTAAAAAAATAAAATAATATACTTAGATCATGTATCATATATATGATCTAAGTATATATATATATATATATATATATATATATATATATACACATATACATACACACACATACACTGTCTAGGTGTATTTTACTATAAATATATATATAATTATATAGATATATATATTAATATCAAATTACACGTAGACCGATACTGATTAAATATATATATAATTATTGTTCTATATATATATTTATATATAATATAAAAAGTATGTAAATATGTTAAAAAATTAAATTAAAAAAATAATTAAAAAGAAATAATTAAAAAATATATAGATGTGTGTTATTTCGTTCTAACTGTATTGTGATATTAATATATATATATATATATATATATATATATTTATATCAAAATACACGTAGAACAAAATAATATATATACATAAATATATACGTATATATCACTATATATATACCTATATATAAATACAAATATTTTAAAAAAAATATATATATATACACATATGTGTGTATATATATATATACATATATTAATTCTACATATATATTTATGTAATATTTTTACATAATTAGGTATCTTAATTAATTACAATTAGCGGGAACTGCCTGACAACCCATGCCGAAAGTAAAGGGAATTTAATTTGCTAGCACTATATTTAACCCTATAACTTTCCAAGACACCATGAAACCTGTACATGGGGGTTACTGTTCTACTCAGGAGACTTCGCTGAACACAAATATTAGTGTTTGAAAACAGCAAAATATATTACACCGATAATATCGCCAGTAAAATTATTTTTCACGCACAAACAGCACTTACACGGACGATATTATTGCTGTGATACTTTTTACTGTTTTGAAACACAAATATTTGTGATCAACGAAGTCTCCCGAGTACAACAGTACCCCTCATGTACAGGTATTATGGTGTTTTCAAAAGTTACAGAGTCAAATATAAGGCTTGTGTTTCATTTTTTTCACATTAAAATTCGCCAGATTGGTTATGTTGCCTTTGAGACCCTATGGTAGCCCAAGAATGAAAATTACCCCATATGATGGCAGACCATTTGCAATAGTAGACAACCCAAGGTATTGTAAATGGGGTATGCTCAGTCTTTTTTAGTAGCCACTTAGTCACAAACACTGGCCAAATTTGGCATTTTTTTGCGTTTTTCACACACAAACAAATACTAACGCTAACTTTGGCCAGCGTTTGTGACCAAATGGCTACTAAAAAAGACTGGACATACCCCATTTGCAATACCTTGGGTTGGCTACTATTGCAAATGGTATGCCATTATGGGTGTAAATTTTATTCCTGGGCTACTAAACAGTCCCAAAGGCAACGTAACCAATCTGGCGAATTTCAATTTCAAATGTAACGTGCTATATTTGACCCTGTGACTTCCCAAAACGCCATAAAACCTGTACATAGGGGATACTGTTTTACACGTGAGACTTTGCTGAATACAAATATGTGTATTTTATTGCAGTAAAAGCCAACAGTATTATGACATTGACAGTTAAAATGTCATTTAGAATTAAAAATATTTTAAAATTCTTTTCTCCCATTTTTTTCATATTAAATTATGTTTCATAGCTAAATATTTGATATTAAATTAAAGCCCTGTTTCCCTTGAATAAAATGATATATAATAAGAGTGGGTGCATTTAATATGAAAGAGGTGAATTTACGGTTGGACAGACATGTAGCGCAAATGCCAGGTTTTGTTTACGTTTTGTTTTGTTCACAAGGTGTACATTTGGCTCAGTCCTTAAGGGGTTAAGAACAGGATTTTAGAAAATAAATAAATAAACAAACAAACAAAAGGAAAATTATAATGTATAAGATTCTACATTAAATTTTATTCAGCACCAAAAAATGAATCAATTCAGTGAAATAATTGAATTCCATTGTCGGAACTGAAGTGACATTCAGCTGCCATAATAACCCATGTACGAAGCAGATGTTATATTGCAAGGAAGTCGCCTGTCCTTGTCTTTGACTTATGGTTGCAATGATTACATGTTTTCCTCTGACATGTGTCTACAAGGTAAGTGCCTAGTATATAAAGTAAACTAAGAAGATGTCTCTCAAAGGGTTAGTATTCTTTGAATAGCTTCTTAGCTATGAAAAAAGAAGAAAAGAAACACAAAACATCGCAAATAAGGGGCAGGTCATGAAGAGTGTATTTTGCATCACCCACCCTAGATAAGGGAGTTCAGAATTTATGTAATTTTATTCTTAATTGTCCCATATTTTCTTGGTTAACATAATAATTTATGCAATATTTTTGAAACTTTTGTTAGTGGACAATTGTGGAAAAAGTTTAAAAATATAACTTATACACAAAAACAAAAAAAAAACAATTCGGACCTTCAGTGCAAACTGATTTATTCTTTGTTCTTCTTTTCTGTTAAGCTGAGATAGTCTTATCTTCACTTCTACATTGTTAGAGATAAAATGACAAGTAGCTCTTTGCCCTTTTGCCCACTTCTAAAATAGATGTATTAACTCTATTACTACTGTGTTGGTCATAGAAATGGCTGTCAAGACTATTGTATTATAGAAGACAGTACCAATGGGAAAAATACTCCGTCAGACTTGACAGTTTAATTACGCAAGGAAAGCCTGTTCAGTCCCCATCTATTTACAATCTTGTTTAGGTTCATTTAACAATAGCTTAAATTGTTTGTATTGTAAAATTCTCTTTTTAAATTCTAAAAACTAATATGCAACACATGTGTTAAAATATTCTTGTACAAATAATTTCCCCTGTATAATTTGCCTGCCTGTAGAAAATGTTTACATTTTGAAAATATTTATTTGGCATTTAGGTTCTAGCATAAGAAGTGTGTTCTCACCCATCCTTTTATTCTTAATCCCAGTGGTGTATCACACAGGGGCGGAGGTGGAGTTTGCCCTACGTAACAGGAGGCACCCACTTGTTACTATATGTAACAATGCCTGAAAGACCATGGTAGAGGAACCTTATTATTCTCTACCCGGTCTGAGAAAGCAGGTCTTGGCATGCTGGGAGAGGAGGAGACAGGTATATGACATTCACAGCACACTGAGAGCAGCATTCTCAGACCAGGTAGAGGCTAATAAAGCACCTCTACTGCAAACTATGAGACCACACAACTGAAATATAAAAAAGGGGGATGTAAGAGTCAAAAAGGAGGGATAGAATGCATATGGGGGTAAGGGATTCAAGGGATGATGTATGACACAAGAGGAGTTAAATCCACATAGGGGGATAAGAAGCATAGTGGGGTGAGTTTTTTAAAAAAATGAGGGTACATAAGAGTCTTTAAAACTTGAGAGTACATAAGAGACACAAGAAAGGGAGTAACAGACACAACAGTGAAGATATGAGATGTAAGAAAGGGGGTAAGGGATTCAAGGGATGATGTATGACACAAGGGGAGTTAAATCCACATAGCGGGATAAGAAGCATAGTGGGGTGAGTTTAAAAAAAAAATGAGGGTACATGAGAGTCTTTAAAACATGAGGGTACATAAGAGACACAAGAAAGGGAGTAACAGACACAACAGTGAAGATATGAGATGTAAGAAAGGGGTAAGAGACAAGAAAGGGCATAAGAGACAAAAAAAATAGAATAAGACAGGCAAAGGATCATAAGAGAAACAAGGGGGTAAACAAATCACAAATTAGGAATTAGAGACACAAGAGGACACAAGACACAACGGGGGAACAAGAGACATGGGGAAAGACACAAGATGGGCATAAAAGAGGGGGGCAAGAGACACAGAATGGGAGACAAGATGCGAAGGGGATAAGAACACAAAACATTGCAAATGGCACAAATTTGGTTAAGAACATAATAATGTGTGAGACACAAAGATGGAAAGAGATATATGAGTGGGTAAGAGATAAAAAGGGGTTAGGAGATACATGGAGCATATACAAGACACAAGGGGCATTAGAGACAATTTGGAGACACACAAGAGAGGCAAGAGACACAAAATGGGGAACAAGATGCAAAAGGAGATAAGAACACAAAAAGCTGCAAATGGCATTGATAGTAAGGAATTTTCTCTGTCAGGAATTTTTTCACTTGTCATGGTCTTTTGTATCAATTTGCAACTCTCTGTATTTCTCCTCGTCCCCAAACCAGTTGGCGAGGAGCCCCCAATGAACGATACAAGACAAGGTTTAAAGTGACTTCTGAGACTTTAATTAACAGGTGTGGCGAAACCAACCTCGCCACTGTGAACTGGAGAAGCCTGGTTGCTCGCCTGCTCCCTTTGGACTATGGCCCTGCAGGTTAAACTGTTTATTTCCCCTGCAGAAAGGCTTATTTGTGCGATCTGAGTGCCATTCATCTAATAATGTGCACTCAGATCCCAGCTATCTGGGGATATGTGAAATGTCTGTGTGTTATGTGTAAATGTGACTTTATGTATTTTAAAGTGTTTTGTGTCTTTTGCAACCATGTGCTTAATGGAGTCTTGTGTCTGTCCTGGGAGATAATTGAATTACTTATCTCCAGGATAGAAGACTCTGAAACTGGTTTGGGCCAGAAAGCCATGCTTCATTTAGTCACAAAGGACTTTCCCTTAACTTTTGAACCCCTGGTCTGATTCGCGCCATTTTTTAATATGTTGTTCCCCTGAATGGATTGATTGTGAATATGTAATTTTATGTGAATGTGATGTATGGTTTTAGAGTTATGAAAGTTGGGTAGAAAGTATTTTTTAACTGTATGTGTAATTGAGTTTCCTCTCAGGATAAGGGGAGGGAATATGTGGGATGTAACTGATATGTGATTGGTTGTTTTGTAACGCCCTGTGGGCTGTACTATGTTTGTGATTTGGGAATAAAAGAGACTGTATGTGACAGTACAGGGAGTTCCTGTTTTAACCCTCAAAGTGAAGTGTCGTCTCATTATTGGGGAAGGATTTATTGTATGCTGTTCCAGTTTGACTGCTAGGAGAGTAAACCTATTCGTATGGTTCCTATTCAACTGTCTACAGCATTCATATGCTTGAGAGAAGGTATACGCTTCTCTGGTTCGGTGATTGTGGTGTCGGCTGCAGTGCTTGGAGTCCTCAGGAAGCGCTAGGAGCATCTTTCAACGGAGGTACCCAGTCGGGGTGCCAGGTGATCCGTTACAACAGGTTTTATACAGCAGGAATCAGGGGTGGTCGTTACAAGTATTATCCAATCCTAATAAAATCATTGGATATAGATAAAGTATATTGTTTCAAATAGCTGACATGTTAACCAATTTTTTTTTTCAATTTGACAATTTTTATTGGTTTCGCCAGTGGTACAGAAGAGAAAAGGGGCGGAAGGGGGTTTACATGATTTGATTTCTTCAGACATTTCAATGACATCTTTACATTCAGGCATTAAACATTAAACAGCATGAACAATGGCATGACATGTACCCCACTTCCTTCCTCTCGTCCTGGATGACAAGTATCTAGTACCAGTGGTGGGGGGAGGGGGGGGTAGGTAATCTGTTATCTCTCATGCATGTCCCGTGTAGTTTTAAAGCTCTTGATCTCATTGGTCATATCCCGGCCATCATGTTATTCCAGCCTATACTCTCCTATGAGCTTTCTATGCATCTTGGTCCTGCATTTTGGCTCCCCCATTTTAACCAGATTTAAACGATAAACTAAAAAAAACTAAACGATACCCTAAAGAACTATGTACACGTGGGTTTTCTGCGCAGGTGTATGCCATCACCTCTCCCTCTTTGTGTCACTCTCCCTCCTTGCTCAGTCTCATCTCCCATTTCGCATGCGCCAGGTTGGCATATTTGTTGGAGGAACTTTGTCTATGTAGTTCCTTTTCATAAATCATATTCGTGGTAATTTGTTGAATCAGTGCCTCTCTAGTGGGTGCCTGATCCTGCTTCCACGCCCTGGCAATGAGAGTGTTTGCTGCTATGAGAATATGAAATAGTATACGTGAGTCTGTGGTATTGAGCTCTTCCAACCCCATAAACAGGAGTCCGCACTCCGGAGTAAGTGTGATTTCCCTGTCTAGGGCCCTTCTCGCTAACTCCTCAACTTCCCTCCAGTATGTTGCCACTTTCGGGCACCTCCACCAGATGTGAAACATTGTTCCTATATTTCCCTGACACCTCCAGCATGTGTTCGGGGTATTTGGGTATATCCTTGCTAATCGCTCCGGTACTAGGTACCAGCGGTATTGGAGTTTTCGCATTTGTTCCAAGTGAGAGGCACAACTTGTCCTTTTTTTGTGCGCTAAAAATGCTTTTCCCCATTGTTGATCAGTAAAGGTTTTGCCTATGTCCTCTTGCCAGTCACTCTTAAATTTGTCTGGGGGGTCTGCGTGTGATTGGATCAGCATATTATAAAGTGTGGATAATAATTTCTTGGGTTGAGTGGTGGCTGTACACATCTGGTCAATATGTTTTGTGTTGGCCGTTGCAGTGGGGCTGTTGGAACCTTGTAGCATGGATTTTAATTGAAGGTATTGGAAAATGGTGTTGTGCGGTAGTGAGTATTTCCTTTGTAAGTCTGGGAAGTCAAGTAGTTTGTTTTGGTCGTATAAGTGGCTTACCCTGACACACCCCCTACTTGTCCAAGGTCTGTAGTCGAAGGCTGGGTTTGCCAAATATAGGCTGTAGAGGGGAGTCGCTTGCGCCCACCCCTTGTCTTGCCCCCATTGTTTTGTGGCAGTGTCCCATACCTTCAATAAGAGTCGCGTCGTGGGTGGCACGTCTTGATGGAGTTTTCTGTATCTATGGGGAATCCAGAATAGGTACTTCAGACCTCTAGGGCACGCCCACGAGGCCTCCATGTCTACCCACTGTGGTACGTCTTTGCTAGCGTGTGCTTGTACAGCTGTGGCCATGATAGCCGCCCTATAGTACTGCCGAACGTCTGGCATTCCCATGCCACCATTTGCCTGCTGTCTGCACAATATTTTTGCTGATACTCTTACTTTTTGATGGGCCCATATGAAGCCCGTGAATAGCTTATGTAGGTTATCTAGGTAACTCTTTGGTATGTGGATTTGTAGGGTTCTTATTAAATATTGGAACTTCGGCAACACTAGCATTTTTATTGCGGCCATCCTTCCTAGCCATGACAGAAACTTGCCTTCCCATCCTTTCAATGTGTTCGCTATAGACTTCAGCAATGTGTCATAGTTCGCGGCTACGAGGTTTGTCGGATTTTTTGTGATTTTAATGCCTAAGAAAGTTAGATGATCTTGCCTCCAGTCTAGTGTAAAGGACCTCTGCAGCAGGTCTAGTATGC
The DNA here is from genome assembly GCA_933207985.1 of Pelobates cultripes. NCBI lineage: Eukaryota > Metazoa > Chordata > Amphibia > Anura > Pelobatidae > Pelobates > Pelobates cultripes. Next base: position 82,496,724 of record OW240915.1, read on the forward strand.
CAACCGGGACACCTACTCCCATAGCCTGTGTTTTCGTTATGTTGAGTTTGTAGTATGAGTGGGTGCCATAAGTAGTTATCTCTTGTAAAAGATTGGGGAGTGAGATCTGGGGCTGGGTAATCGTCAGTAGGACATCGTCAGCAAATAAGTTGGTAGTGTATTCTCGTTCATTGATCCTGACGCCATGGATGTTTGGATTGTTTCTGATTCTTACCGCTAGCGGTTCTAGGGCCAAAACATATAACAGGGGTGATAAGGGGCATCCCTGCCTGGTTCCATTAGTTAATGTTATTGGTTCCGAGAGGAAACCTGAGTTGAGCACTTGGGCTCTCGGCGAACTATACAGGGCTTCTACTACTGAGACAAACCCCTCCGGGATTCTAAACTTTTTTAACACTGCCCGCAGAAAAGTCCAGTTTAGGCGATCAAAGGCCTTCTCTGCGTCCAGGGAAACCATCAGCCCCCCTTGTTTCTGTTTGCGGAGGTAATGTAAGATGTTTAGTACTTTCCTCGTGTTATCCGCTCCCTGCCTCCCCTTGATAAAGCCTACTTGATCATTATGGATAATTTCGGGCAGTATAGACCCTAGCCTCAGCGCGTATGTTTTGGCCAAGATTTTGGCGTCTGTGTTTAGAAGGGATATGGGTCTAAAGTTCTGTGTGATTGTGGGTGCCTTCCCTGGTTTGGGCAAGGTAACTATGTGTGCAGTCAGCATCTCAGGGGGTAGAACTTTATGTTCTGTAGCTTGTGAGTAGGCTTTGACTAGGTATGGCGCTAGTGTTGTGCTGAATTTCTTGTAATACGTGTTGTCTAGCCCATCAGGTCCCGGGGCCTTAACCGGTGGTAGGGTCCTTATTACATCCCTTATTTCCTCTGCGCAGAGTGGTTTCGTAAGTGCCAGCTGTTGTTGGGCTGTGAGTTGTGGCAGGTGTATGTCCCTTAGATATGTCTGGATATCTCTCTCTATCGGTTGCGGTGTCATGGGGTCTAGTCTCAGGTTATACAATTTCTCATAGTATTGTGCGAATTCGTCGCTAATGGCCTTTGGGGTGGTCAATTTCTTGCCTGTGTGCGAAGTGATGTAGGCTATCTTTTGTGCCGCTTGCCTCGTCTTAAGTCTGTGCACTAGTAACTTGCTAGCTTTATTGCCCTGGTTATATTGTTGTAGCTTTAGACGGTTTAGGTTATGTTCTGTGCATTCTAGTGCTTGTGTGTGCAGTCGTCTAGTGGTTTGGAGTATGCGTCTGCGTCTATCATCCGTGGGGGAGATTTGATTCGCTAGATTTAAATCGTAAAGTTCTTTTTGTAGCTCTAGTGTGAATTTTTGAGATTGTTTTCGGAGGTAAGATGCCCGACGTATTAGCAAAGCTCGTACTACAGGCTTGTGTGCCATCCAGACCGTTGTGGCCGATACCTCGGGCGTCTCATTTTCCTCGAAATACCGCTTCATGTCTGTGGTCAGATCGGCCACAAACTGCGGATTTAAAAGGAGAGAATCATTGAGTCTCCATGGGCTGCGGTGTTTGAAGTCATACATGTCTTTCACCTGCAGAAGTACTGGTGCATGGTCTGACCATGTAATGTGTGCTATGTCACAACTCAGGATTTGGTTAAGGTAGGATCCCTGGAGGAGGAAACCATCAATTCTAGAGTACGAATTGTGAACAGGTGAAAAGTGTGTGTATGCTCTCTCGGAGGGGTGTGTGATCCTCCAAGTGTCGTAGTAGTGGTAGGTGTGCAGCAGGGACTGGATGGCTTTGCCCTGACGTCTAAGGGTTTTATATCTGCTACTAGCTCGGTGTATGGTGGAGTCCATGGTTGGGTCAAGCACGTGGTTAAAGTCACCACAGACAAGTGTTATACCTTGTTGTATAGGTACTAGTGTTTGAAAAATTTTGTGTAGGAAGTTCCTCTGATTTTGATTGGGTGCATAGATATTCGCGATGGTGTACTCTATGTCATTTATCGTTCCCACTATCACCACGTATCTGCCTAGTTGATCTATGTGCTGCGATTTTAGGGAAAAGGAGACATGTCTGCTTATCAATATGGAAGTACCTTTAGCTTTAGTTGGGGAAGTGGAATGGAATTGGTGTGGATACTCTAACTCCATAATCTGGGGATGGTCCTTAGTACGGAAGTGGGTCTCCTGTAAGCACACCACTTCTGCGCATTGTTTCTTAAGCTCCCGGTACAGTAAGTGTCTTTTTGTCGGGATGTTCAATCCCCTCACATTATGTGTATATATTTTCATGTAGGGTCAGACATGTAGGGTTGTGCTGAGTATTGCGAGTGTTTGTTGGTTGTGGGGTGCCTCACTCCTCCCAGTGCTATCAAGCAGAGCAAGGCAGCCCCTAGAATCTGTAGTGACTTCTCATAGGTGACAGTATATACCTTATCTTGGAAGTTAGGGGTGAGACCACCCACCAGGTCCCCATCCCAGCCCCCAGCAGTGTTGGCAACAGGCCCTCTCCCGCTGAGTACTTTAACAGAACAAAATAACCAAACAACAACAAAAGTATTTACAAAGTAGGACCATGCCCTTTGTGTGGCTTGGCACTTCATCCAAGTGCCTTGGGGGTAGAAGCTCGTCGCTCCTTTGCCTGGGAAGTTACTTGCGCTCCGCGCTGGCCTTATGTCTGTGGCAGTATTTATCTTATTGGGTTTTTTTTTTTTTTAGGTTGTGTAACCCCTGTTCTAGTTGACATGGTGCGGCGTAGTTACCTCTAAGGGATCTCAATCCTTTCAATACACAGAGTGATCGCTGCTTACTACACCCTGATGTCTAACTCACACCACTAATGGTTACTAGGGTGTTAGCTAGCTACGTGGTAATCGTCGGGAAGTAGCCCTCACATTAGCATAAACATTTACACATTATGGTACTTGCGGCTCAGCAAAGTCTGTGGTCGTGGGCCCTCTCAGGCCACGTGGGTGCACCTTCTACGTGCGTTTCGCCCGTTTCCAGCCCGGTGTTATTCTTCTCGGCTCTTTGGGTCTGTTGTGCTGGTGTTCACTCTCGATACCCCATCCTCTCAGTATATCTGTCCCTTCCTCTGGCGTTGAAATTACCGTGGTCTTTCCTGCCCTCTGTACCAGCAGCTTGACCGGATAACCCCACCGATATAATATGCGTTGTTCTCTGAGCGCTGCCGTGATGTCCTGGAATTCTCTCCTTCTCTGAAGGGTGAACGCTGAGACATCCGCAAATATCATGATGCTGCGGTACTGCTCTGGTATATCCTTGCGTGTTCTACTACCTCTCAGGATAGCCTCTTTGGTATGATAGTAGTGCATACGCACCAATATGTCCCTGGGTGCATCTTGGGGCAGGAACTTCGGTCTCGCCGTTCTGTGTATACGGTCAAAGAGGAGCATGTCTTGTGGAATGTCTGGCACCAGTGTTTTGAGGTAGGCTGTGACATGTGCTGGTAGGTCAGATATGCTCACTGTTTCTGTCACCCCCCTCAGCCGCAGATTATTTCGGCGGCTTCTATCCTCTATGTCCGCCAGTTTTACCTCCTGTGCTGTGAGGCGTTCCTCCATTTGCTGCAGCCGGTCCGCCATCTCATTATGTGCCTCTTCAGCTGTGGTCAATTTCTCCTCTAGTTGAGAGGTCCTGGAGCCGAGATCCACTAGGTCTTTGCGTAGGTCTCCTATGGAGGTCTGCACACTGTTCATTATTTTAAGCGACATGCCGTCAAGCATGTGCTGCATTATTGCCTGGGTCAAAGGCCCCTGATCAGTGAGCGTACCGTGCGTTTCTTCAGTGCTCTCTTCGGCGCCATCTTGGATCCCCGCCGGCAGAGCAGAGTCGCGCTGAGCGGCTTGTTTTGGGGCAAAAAACTGCGTCTTGTCCGCCTTATCCGCCTGCCGTTTGGTCTTGGGGTGAGACATTTCAATTTTTTCGGGTGTATACTGCCCGTTATGTTGGTGCAATTGCACAATTTAGGCCTTCTGGCGCGGAGCTTCAGTTACATGCGGCTGCTCCCGTTGGTGTCCAGGCCACGCCCCCCATGTTAACCAATTTTAAACAGACTGAACATCATGTCATCTGTAGCTTGAGCCTTGGGTCAATATAGGCAAAGTTTATTATTCCCAACAGGCACAACGTTGGTTAAGAACACAATAATGTGTGAGACACAAAGGAAGAAAGAGACATGAGAGTGGGTACAAGATAAAAGGGCTTAGGAGATGCATGAAGGATATTAGGATATAAAAGACACAAGGGACATTAGAGACAATTTGGAGGATACAGTTTCTCCCAGATGTCAAGTAACTTAAGTACACCTCTGCTCCCTTGTTTGTTGCCAGAATACATTGATATATTTTGACCTAATAAACAAATTCCTTCTGCAGGAATGTAAAGGGGAACAATGGACCTCTGATAAATAATTCCCTTTGCATTGTTAAAAACAGCAATGGAATAAGGGGATGGGTACATTTATTTCTGGATAAAAAATATTTGTCAAATCTGATGTCAAAACTAACTCTTTGCTCCAAACCCAAATATTTTTCAAAAATCCCAAAGTTTCCTTTACTCCTTGACTCACTTTACTATCTACTAGCTGCTCTCTCATTATTTGATCAGTTTTTCTACCTACAGCTTCTTAGATTTTATTTCTTTTTCATGTTATTTCATGTTACCATATTATCCATTATTAGTGTTTTTATATTCCATTATTACTGTAGAAATGCAATTCTTCAAAGATTGTCTCTTTAATTTCTGCAATAACTGCCATTGCATTTGTTGGATATTCAATGGTTACAATCAGTTTGGAGAAAATGCTCTGCAAAGTAATCTGTTACCATGAAAACCATTTGAATGTTACAGCAGATTGGTCCACTTTTACAACACACAGTTTTGAGATAAATGACTTGTGAAATAATGCAATGGACCAGATTTATAAATAATTCTGTTGTATTTTGGAGATATATAAATTCACTGGTCCCTGATCACACAAAATGGAGGAAAATATATATATATATATATTTTTTACCTATGAAGAAATCAAAAATCCTGCTCTATTTACTTGTTGTACACTAACGTAAAAATTATAACTTGTGTTTACCATATTTTATTGTCAACGTGTTATCAGGAAATAGAGATACACATATGCTACTAATAAAATCATTTGATGGATAAAAGGTCAATTTCCACTCATGTCTACATAATTTCTATTTTCCCTGCAGTCCTCTAATGTTATCAAGCCTTAGCATAGCTTAACAAGGCAAGGAAGCAAACCACATTGTTGAGTGATACCTATTTAATCTTTTTTTAATCTGAACGCCTTATCTTACCATTTCCCACATATATTCCTTAGCGAGAAACACAATTGTTATTTCGAAATAATAGGCCCACCCTAAAGTTTTAAATTACACTTAGTATTAGTCATCAATGCAATAGGATCAATGTGACTAGAACAGAGGTTTAAATCTGACTCATATCCCGGTGTTCTGTAGTAGATAAGAAGCTGCAGCGATGTGTTTTATTCTAAAGTAATAGTTACCTTATTCATAGCATTACACCATTTACTTCATATATTAATTTATAAAGTGAAAAATGTGAATCATGGCAGTTAGAACATGGATTTAGTTCCATCTAATGAATATATTTTTCCTTTTTAATATACAGTTTTTTTATTCTTTAAAATTGGAGCAAATTGTTTTTTTTGTTTTGTTTTTATTGTGACTTTATTGACAAACTTTATGTAGTAAGTCTGATAACCACATATTTGTAGGTTAGGTATATAACATTTCTGAATATCCTCACCTTTTATATGCTGCAGTCAGGTGCACCTCTCTTATTTACATGAAGTAATTCTGGCACAGTACCTCCTGGTGAGTGTGTAAGTGAGTCTGAATTAACAAAAACAGCCATGTCATAAATGCAAAAACTTGAAGTGAAAAATATCTCTTCCTAGCTAAATGAATGACAAGATGATGTATCTGAGTCCAGTTGTGAAGATCATAACTTATTGTTACATGAACATTTTTCCTGTTTCAATAAATATTAATATTCTACAACAATTGTCTTGATTGAAGTGAGTTTTGCTAGCAATGAAATCCTGTCAGGAACAAATATATGAACTTTTGTCAAAACATAACAAGCACCTACCTACTCCTCGTATGGTATGTTTTGAGGGTCAGATACTGTGTCCTTTAAAATCCCAAAGAAAGAGCATGAAAGAGAGTTGTTAATCTAGAGAGTGACCAATGCCAGCACCAACCAACAGCTAGCGGCAACTGACAGCTACTGGTATTCCTTTAAGTTTTTAACCCCTTAAGGACACATGACATGTGTGACATGTCATGATTCCCTTTTATTCCAGAAGTTTGGTCCTTGAGTTTTTAAACACCAGGCTGTTATTGCATCTCGCTATTTTCAGGAAGGTGGAGGTTTACTGCAACATCAGCAGTTGCATCCTTGACTAACCTTTTTTGGGAAGTATATTGAAGATCAAAACAAATTTACCATGCACCATGAGGCTATATATGCAATTTAACTTCCTGACAAGTTCCAAATTAATAAAATATTATACGAAGAGTAAGCTCTTACCACGTGTAAAGTCCAATCAATCAGAACCATTAAAACATTGATGGGTGTTTAATTATAATGGGTGGATTGTTTGACACTACATGGATTATTTTTCTGTACGCTAAAGTTATAGGAATTTAAAATGAAGGATTATAATAACTCTTATTAAAAATAGTTGGGCAATGTTAATTCTACTTTTAATGTTTTCTCAAAATCCTATTCATTGGTGGATGGACGGAAAGATTTCAAATTTAATAAAGTAAGTGGACTGTATGATTTGTAAAAAAACTAATTAATTAAAATCCCAAATCTGAAAAACAAAATAAGAGAGAGGAATGCAACATCACAACAAAGCACCTTTTTCACATAAATAACATAATACATTCAGAGTAACACTCCGTCTCCCGTGGTATTTCCTGTCACCAGAGTTAAAAAGGCTTAAAATATTAAAAAATAAATTCCTATTTTAGCTTGTCTCTCACGGGTTCTACTTTGATAATCTTTTATCATAGATTCAATCACTGAATGGAAATAAATTCTTAGCATTTCCAAAAATTTAAAGAGCTGTTTTCAGAGTTTCCTTCCACTGAAAGAATAATAATTATGAATCAATTCCAACTTGTACTGAGAGGTTATGATTTACAATAGCTGGTATATTTTAGCTGGTATAATATCTGTCTAGCTCTGCTCTAGTCTCCGATATGTAGATACTAACATACTTGTAGCCCACATCGGAACCATACTGTGAATCAATTTGAATTGGGGAGGGAGAGTCCATCCCACCCCAGTTTCACAGATTGAGAGAGTTTAAGAGAGTTTTAGCAAGGAAAATCTAGGCAAACAGCTGGGCGTTCCACCAGGTCAGAGCCCACACCCAACCGGGAGCCCACCCCTTGATACCCACCGTCAGGCCCTTCACGCTGTGGCCAAGAAAGGGGTTGCTGTCATGGATGCCACTAATTCTAACCAATAGTACCACCTCATAGTATGCGTCTCTCTATGCTTGGTTAAGATCACTTTGCAGTTCTCAAACCTCTGTATGTCCTCCATCTCATTGACCCATGTCTTAAAAGGCGGTGTTATTGGGAATTTCCAGAATATTGTTACCACTGTTTTGGCTATGTTGAGCAGTCGCAGAACTACCGATCTTTTGTAGAACTGTTTAGGCAGCTGGGTATGGTGTAAGAAGAACGGTGCTGGCTCGAATGGTTGATGGTCATCTGAGATCTTCCAAAACAAAGAGTCTGCTGCTGACCAGAGAGGGCATTATCAGAGCACACTTCCACCATGTATGTAAGAAGCTACCCCCCCTCAGCCCCACATCTCCAACATGTATCTGCTACAGAGGAGTCCATTGCGTGGTGTGTCCTCAGCACCAGATATCATCTGGTATATAGTGTGTATGGGGTTTCCTGAAATCTGACAGAAGAGGGTGTTTTCTGGATTAAAAGTTGCATATAATCTTTTCTCTTTAGTTTTCCTTTACTATACTCGCTCACGTTTCACTTTTCTCTTTCCTCTCATGTTACACTGAATTAAAACCTGGTGGAAGGTAGAAAATGTCACGATAAAGCCAGATATTGCTGAATGCTCTATCTGTTATCCTTGCAAGCCAAAGGCGCAATATAATACCCACTGTTAATGTTCTGTAAAACTACTATAGGTGATACTCGAAAAATTTGCATATTGTGCAAAAGTTCATTTATTTCTGTAATGCAACGTAAAATGGGGCACTAATATATGAGACAGATGCATTACATGCAAAGCAAGATAGTTCAAGCCGTGATTTGTCATAAGTGCGATGATTATGGCTTACAGCTCATGAAAACCTCTGGGAATAGCTCCTGTATGTTTTTTACTTGCAATGTGGCATGTAAAGCTTCTGTAATGAGCAGGAACGGATGGATTTTAAGCATCCCCCCTAAGGATCCCGATGATTCTTAAAAGCCAGAAAAGTCTGGATTTCCCCTGAGAGGGGGAACCAAAGCAGTGCCATATGGAAAGCGTCTCTCCAACAAATGGATTGGTTATCTCTTAGTTCCTGCCTGTCGCTAGAGTGAGCCATGGCAAGGCCCTGAGATCTGCCACTGTGCCAGCTTCCAGTTGTACCCAAAATTTGCTACCATCTGAGATCACCCAGATTATTACACATGTAAGGTGGGAGGCTAAGAAGTACCTTTTAAAGTCCAGGAGAGTAAGTTCTCCTTGTTGTTAAGAGAGTATCAGTTGATTGCAGATGAAATTACATATCTAGAATTTCAATGAAATAGGTATGGTTTGAAACAAGAAGAGCAAGCGTGGGAGTAGTTTTATTTTGAGTGGGTTAACTCGTCCCAGCCAGGACATGTAGTATGTGGTCCACTTATTCAGCTCCCCCTTCACTGAATGTAGTTGTGTATTGAAATCAGCTGCGAATAGATCAACCACATGTCTAGTGTGCCATATGCCTAGATAGAGCATCTGAGCAGGACACTATCTAAATGAATAGGTATGGGCAAGTGTTCTTCTCATATTTGGGGTGACGGTCACATTGAGGATTTCCAACTGAGTGCAGTTAAATTGGAAACCGAATTACTTAAATTTGGCCTTAATCTCTCTCAGGGACACCTCCAGTCTGGATACAGTGAACAACAGTTCATCACCATAGGCCTGTACTTTGTAATGTGTTTCTCCGACCTCCAGACCTTGGATATTTCCATTCATCAGGATCCAGCGTAAGAATGGCTCCAGGATCAGTGCAAATAAAAGCAGGAACACCTGGCAGTACTGATAGGTCCCTTTGGTGATGTTGAATAGGTCAGAAAGTGCCACATTTCTACCATGTCTCGCCGTCTGTGCATGGTATAACTGTAGGAACTTTGGGCCTATCCCTATTGCCTTTAATGCTTCCCCGAGCCCACACTATCAAAGGCTTTCTCAGCATCCATTGACAGAAGTAGTACCAGGGACCAACTTTCCTTTGACCACGTGGAGCAGATTCAGTGCTCTATTTGTACTGTCCCTCACTTCTCTGCCTGGGATGAAATCCATGATCTTCATGTATCACGTCTAGAAGGAGAGGGGAAATGTAGCTAGCCAGCATCCTAGAGAGCAATTTGAGGTCCACGTTAAGTACTGAGATTGTATTCGGCCTTTTTGTACCATTCACACTTGCAAATGTTTTCCTGAAATTCCCCCACAGCGATCCTAGACAGTTATTTATGTCAGAGAATATATCCTTATTCCCCCCTCCTTATTTATATATAACATGTTCATTTATTCAATTCATTCATTTTATTCCATTATGCCTAACAAAAATAGTAGTAATACTCCCACAGGCTCATATTTCTCTGTTAAACCTGGAGAAGTTGATAATCCATCTTCTAAAGAAGATGATGAGCTGCTAGCAGCTAAGTCTGATTCTAGTGTTCAAAATATTGACCAGGCTATGAATAAATCTATCCATCAAGCAATTATCTCAGCAGTGGACATCATGCCATCCACTTTAATTAAATCTATTTCCCAAGCCATTATTCAGGCTCAGCCATCCAAGGAGTCTAGTTTAACCCCTAATTTAATGTGATCCCTACATTCTGCTTCAGAAGCAGAATGTAATTTTTAATATAAATGGATTGCAAAAAAGGCTACTAAAAAGACAAAACATATCAGTAATATAACCTCCAGCAGTGAGATTGATGAGTCTCATCTTACGCCAGATGGCATTTCCAGAAACCCACAAAAGCCCATGTCCATGGGGCAGAAAACACAATGGAATGGAAATGTACTAAGGCACAAATGGAAAGTTGTACAGATTCTGATGACTGTATGGAGGAGGAGGTTACCCTATATTAGGACTCCGATTATGATCCTTTTGATCCTTACTCAGACCAGTCTCAGTCACGTCAAATGACAAATCTTGTATTTATGTTTTAGAAACATTTTCTGGCATTGTGACTGATCCACAAGGTGAACAATTATATGATCTGGATGACCTCCTAGATCTGCAGAATGTTTCCATCAGATCACATAGTCAGATATTTGCAACATAGAGTAAGTTGCCCATTAGGCAAACTGGCAAGGAGTAAATTGAGGGCGGAATGCCGTAGACCTACAGTCACTGCCAGGCAATATTTAAGAAACCCCAAAGGTGGACCCTAAGGTGATTTAGTTTCTCTATGTGCCTGACATGATATGCATTTAGATATCTTTGACCTGTTGTGACCCTACACATTGTTACCCGAAACCCAAAGAAAACAGAAACAAAGTATGTTACAAATGTAGTGGCTGCGTTACAGTGTATGAACACTGGCACCACTTTTGCCCATCCCCACAGTGGTAGAAGAATTCTGATATCTCAGTATATCACCTGTATGACAGATCAGGTAATCTATTTGATCACCTGCCCCTGTGGTTTATCCTATGTGGGCAAAACAGACCTGACACTGCAAGATCGAATCAGAGGCCACAGATCGGGCATAATGACTGCTTTCAGCAATCAAAGGACAGACAAACCTGTCGCGAAACATTTCCTATCAGCCTCCCATAGACTACCCACTTTACGCTTAAGTGCTATTGGACACAGTTGAGCCAAAAGGGTTGAATTAATATTTTACATAATCTATGTTTCTTTAAATGAGTTGTTCGTTTACATTTTGAAGAATCTTAGAAGATTATCTTTGCGGACACTGCTGTTAGGAATCCTTGTAAAATATTTGAAGGAATTTTTCTAAAAGGATTTTTTGGGGATGTTCATAGAAAATATCTCTGTAGAATAGCCTTTTAAAATATTATTAAAAATATTATTCAAAAAATATTATTCAAAAAACATTATTTAAAAAATATTATTCAAAGAAATAGTATTCAAAATATTATTCAAAAAATATTATTCAAACAGTATGATCTAAAAACATTATTTAAAATATTATTCATAATATTATTCAAAACAATGGTATTTTCAAAAAAAGTTGTGACCTGCAATGACTTGGCTAATATGACTATATGTAATTGGACCATGATAAAATGTCATTTGGACTCACTTGTGCCTGCAGAGATCAGAATTCCCTTATAGTTTAAAGACGTAAATGATATAATATGATGTAGTATGGAATCATGTATTTAATACTATTATGTTTATACTTATAGCTTTAATTTTTTAAAATATTTATTCTTTTTTTATTTTGTTACCAACATTACCAAAAATAGAAAAAATAAATACAAATAAATCCCATATTTCATTACAATTCGACATGGTAAATTCATATAAGTTTAGTACATAAATATAGAGAATGTAAGGCAGTGTACTTATTCCAAACTAATAATAAAATATACAGTGTGAATATGGACGTACTTGATTGAGGACTGCAATCCTTGGGACTCAACGGCAGGTGTGACAATTTCAGTATATCCAAGGGAACTCTTGTTATATAAGAAAGTCAGGGTGATAATTATCTTAATCCACTAAAACATCCTTAATTTAGAGTAGGGATGTGCATGGGGAAAATCTTCGGTTCGGCATTCCGAAATTCGGGACTTCGGCAATTCAGAACTTTGGGACTTTGGCACTTCGGTTCGGTTCGGCACGTTGGAACTTCGGCACTTCGACACTTCGGAACTTCGGCACTTTGACACTACGGAACTTCAGCAACTTCGGCACTTCGGAATTTCCGAACTTCGGGATTTCTCTTGCTGCCGCTTAGTAGATAACTCCCTAATTCCCACGGTATTAGGGAGTTATCTACCAAACGGCTGAAAGACCTAAATTGGTCTTTCTGCCAAATTTACTAATACTAAGTAAAAATTATTTCATATTAGTAAATTTTGCCCCTACTCACTACACCGCCTGTGGCTGCTCACTGTAAAAAAAACAACAACAAAAAAGTTTCCCCCCTCCCGAGCCCCCACCCGTGCAGAGCAAGTGGGGGTTTCTAACCTGAAGGGGAGACCTATTGCCCCCCCCAAGTAAAATAAGGGGGGGGACCTATTGTCATATTATTCATAATATTATTCAAAACAATGGTATTTTCAAAAAAAGTTGTGACCTGCAATGACTTGGCTAACCCGGGTGGGGACCCTAAAGAAGAATAAGGGTGGCCTATTGTCCTCCCCCTCCCCCCACCCATAAGCAGTGGGTGGGGGCCCTAAATACTCCTGAGCGATGGATGGGGGCCCTAAATACCAATAGGGGGGGACCTATTGTCCTCCCCCCGGGCCCCCACCCCTGAGCGGCAGATGGGGGCCCTAAATACCAATAAGGGGGGACCTATTGTCCTCCCCTCTGGCCCCCACCTCTGAACTGTGGGTGGGGGCTCTAAATACCAATAAGGGGGGGGACCTATCTTAGCAAAGATATACAATGGATGTATTTTTTAATTGAACGGTATACAGTACCATTCATATGGGGTATGGTTTATATTAAGATCCTTTTCTCATTTTACTATTGGTAGTATATTTTCTGCATTGTCCCCCCCCCCCCTTGTATAAGTTTAGAATATCGGCTTATTAAGCCCTTTGTACCTAGTCTAGCTAAATAATTAAAAATAGGGTGTTCGATTATAACATGTTTTAAGTTTAGAAAATGTTTACTCTTTAGGTAGCAAAAAGTTTCACTATAGGGTATGTTGTATTTATCTTGTAGACCTGGAAAGCTAATCAGTTTTTTATTATCAAAGAGATCTGCAAATGTATTTATCCCTCGTAATTTCCAAGTGTATGAATTCATATCGATCATGTCACAATGCAGAGTTTTTATTGGAGCTTGTATAAGAATAAAATCTTAAAGGTTAAGTTTAGTTTTCAGCATTTTTAAAACTTATTTTAAAAGTTTCATTACATCTAAGTTAATTAACCAGAATACAGTATTTAAATTGATATGTGGATAGTGTTATTGCTCTATGTGGAACCAGACATTTTTTTGAATATTTAGTTTCTTCCATACCATTACATTCGCAATTAGACAGGTTTTGTGTAACTTTGCGATATCTGGAAATGAAATACCACCTTTATCATAATTATTTTGTAGGGTCTTCTGAGAAATTCTTGGGCATTTATTTGCCCAAATAAAGTTTGAAAATAATCTTTGAAAGTATATAATTCTATCCTTGCCTAGTCTAAAAGGTAGCGATCTAAATAAAAATAACAATTTAGGAATTGAATAGGCGTTAACTATATTTAGAAGCCCCAGATCTCAATTTTTCTCTACTTATTCAATAGCTTTTCAGTTTAAGGTGTAAATATCCCTGTAATCCTTGTGTATAATATCCTGAATATTGAAAGATAATTTAATTCCTAAATATTCAATATACTCCAGGTTCCAATTAAATTGAAATTTAGATTTAAGTATAGATAGTTCTACCTCAGATAGGTTTAAAACCAAAATTTGAGTTTTCTTTATATTTATTTTATAGTTCGAGATTTTCCCAAATATTTCAGTTACTTTAAGCACCTCTGGAATAACAGTTAAGGGCCTCATCAGGGACAGAAGCACATCATCGGCAAAAAGAGAGATTTTATGGTCTTGTTCGATTATTTTGATCCCATATATATTTAAATTTTCCCTAATAGCAATGCCTCAATAGATAAGACATATAGTAATGGAGCCAAAGGGCAGCCATGCCTCGTACCATTGTTTATTGGAAATGAGGATATTGGAAAAATGGATTTATAATTTTCACAGATGGATCAGTAAATAATTACATGATTTTATCTTTAAATGTATATACAAAACCAAATTTATTTAATACTCTTTCTAAAAATCTCCAATTAGCTCTATCAAATGCTTTTTCAGCATCAAGGGCTAAGATAACCATTTCTGAGTTCATAAAATTACTCTTAATGATCAAATTATGTCCCTGATGAAGCCAGACTGATCGACCGATATTAATTCAGAAATAACCAGTTTCATTTTATTAGCTAAGAAATGGGAATACATTTTAATATCTAGGTTTATTAAAGAAATCGGTCTAAACTTTATGTATTTGTTGGGTCCTTTAAGAATCGGAATGTATACTTATAGCTTTAGAACAATATTGGTCTTGTTCTTTTTATAGTATATATTTGTATTATACTATAATGAAAGATGTATTGTATATGAGGCACATGTAATTGTCAGTTGTCACTTGGCACTTTGTTGAGCCTTACATATCCTTACACACAGACACAGTTTGAATAATTTGTCATGTTTTCAAAGTTTACATTGAGCACTCTTTAGGCTTCTCAACTTTAGCCAAGCATACACATAGACTCATATAACATAATATCCTCCTTAGATAGATTTCCTCTGTCATTCTCTCTCACTCCTATACCACTAGCACTGGGAGAAACACAATCTTTTTTTGTTTGTAGCTATCACTTAGCAACCATGTAATCACGCATGTACGCACATGTAGAACAGGTGTCCTGCTGGTGCACTTCTGGGTTTGGAGGGAGATCAGGCTTCACATTCACTGGATTGGTAAGTAGTTTTACAATATCTTATCTATTGACACATTGTACACTGTATATTTGATCTTGACAAAGGCATTTAGGGGTGGAAACGGCAAAAATATGTATATTTGTAAAATGTGCACTTGCGTGTATACTTTGTGTATACTTTGAGATGAGAACATCTATAAATATATGTAATTACTTTGATTCACTCCAACTTTCCCATAGATATAATTAAACTATAAAAAAAGAAAACATCAGCCATTGCAATCCACTTTATAGAACAAAATGTATGTTTATTTCAGATGTATATCTTAAGCAGCTCTTACTATGTAGGATAGATTTGTCTAGATGCTGCTCAGTATTTCTAATATGTTTGTAACTACATTTCTAGACTTGTTAATTCACTTATTTCCATTTTCCTAGCAAATAGACTTTGATGTCTTATATATAATTCATGTCAGGGTTCTACTTACTTTTTTATTTTTGTGCATATTGTAGTGTTTTTTTTCCCCCCAACTATACACCGCTGAGAAATTTGTTAGTGCACTATAAATGCCACTAGTAATAATAATTTCTCTCTGTAGTTTACTTTACAATCTCTTTTTTTGGAATGTTTTTGTCTTTTAAAAAATAAATGAATTATTTTACTTTTTTTACACATGCTTTTTTTCCAGCCAACAGTAATCTTTTAGGGGAAAGAAACATAAAATGCACTGTATTTTTTTTTTAACGGGATGTAATAGGTTTTCTTCTATCCTGTATCCAATCTGGGTTTGAAATACTGTATGCTGAAATAGAAAGTCTAACTTATTTGGACCCTCTAGAGTGTTGCTCCAAAATAAGCTGAAAATCCCACATTTGAATTAGGTCTGGATTTACCAGATCATGATGGCAAAATAATAATAATGATATAAAAAAGAATTATGTTTTTTTATTTTATTTTTATTTATAATTAATATAATTTGTTTTTGAATAATTTTTCGAACCCCAATTTAATTAAATGACCCCTTATTACACTTTTAAAAGCACACCATAAAATTTGCTTTGATATTTCTTGTGTAGTATTTTCTTTGAAGTATAATTTGATCCTATCCGAGATATAATCAGTAATTTTAGAATGTGTGAATAGTCTCTCATTCAGAATAGTCTCTCACTCCATGATGATTGTGGTTCTATAGAGTCTAGTCCTAATTCTGTAACCACAGCCAAATGGTCCGACCAAGAAATATCCTCAATTTTATCTACATGGCATTGTTGATAAAAAATATAAAAAATATAATCTATTCTAGAATATGACAAATGTGGTTTGGCGTAAAAAGTAAACTCCTTTTCATCGGGGTGTTTTACTCTCCAAATGTCATATAGATCGAATTTAGATATGACAATTTTTTTAATGATATTTTGCAGTTTTCTTTCTTGTGAAACAATTTTATCTAATGATACGTCTACCACTCAATTAAGGTCTCCTCCTACTCTGAAGGACCCCTGTACCTTATATTCAAACTTACCTAATGTGTTATTTATAAATTTTTCAGGTGGTTTGTTTTGAGCATATATATTGAGTAATGAATAGAGTTTACTCTGTAATTAACAAATCAAGAACACATATCTGCTATTCTTATCCACTTTTCTATATAGTTCTTTATATGTTACATTTTTAGAAATAAAAATTGCAACTCCTCTATTTTACGAGCTATAATCTGAGGCGACAAAAGTTGGATAATAATAACTTTTTATTTTAGGATTTCCAGCTTTCCAGTTTGTTTCTTGTATAAATCCAACAGTGACTTTCTTTTTTCATAACTGATCTACTAGGCACTTACGTTTCTGTGGTGTTTTCAGACCCTTAACGTTCAATATTAGGATCCTAATTTTTACCCCCTCAGACATTCATCCTCCCTATGATATATAATTTCCTAGGTTGGTCACACACAATCTGCTCACATACAACCATATAACTGAGAAAAAAAAACCTCGAAGGGTTTAAAAAAATGATGCTTGAAAAACCCTTATGGGCGTCATTATCCCACATAGTGTAAAAGAGAAGGATATAGGCGCTCACTAAAAAACCAATAAATGTGAAAGGCAGCAGTGAACCTGCAGGACTTCCCAATGCCTGCTATATAGTGAAAGTGAAAAAGAAAATAGTGGTAGACCGCGCCGAAAGAATAAGTGATCAAATAATCATATTAATACATACATATAGTTCTTGAATTTTACAGCATTTGAAAACCTCAAAAGGAAAGAACAATAAGCAATAATAGTGCAGTATGTTAAAAATATTATAATAATGTATAAATAAAATACACTGTGAGTGAAGAGCAAACTCACACTTTACCGAGCTGCTAGGAGCTCTGCCGTATAGCGCCTGGACGGTACAATCCCCGTCTTAGGATCTGAATATACCAGGAGGTCCAAATTCAGCGGTCATATATATGTGGAAAAAACAAAATATACAGACCAATGGTACAGTATCATAAGCTAGAAATAATATAGAAAAATGTAGGTATCCTACTTACAGTATCCAGAGCAATGACTTGCTCTGGTGATGACAGCTTATGGTGGTATAATCCCCACCAAAGGATATAGCAGGAAAACAGCAGCACCAGAAGATATGCAGAAGCCAAGGGATTTGAAAAAAAGCAATTGATTTATTGATAAAAAATATATTAAAATATATATAGATAAAAGTATATAAAAAACATATACTATAACTTCAAATCCTATCCTTGACGCGTTTCGCCCGAGTATGGTCTTTTTCAAAAGAGAGGATGTCCTTGGCGTTCCGCCCGGTTTATATAGGGAGTGTTGATTCTTCAATGGTGATCTGGTGTGGTGCTGTTCTTCCTGTTTCCTGTTTGGTCGCGGGTGTCGACCGGAAATGACGCGCCGCGACCATTAATGTGTGCTGGGAAATGAAGTCCATATAAGACATCAATATTAAGAATGCAGTTTAGACCGCGGCCGTCAACCGGAAGTGACGTGTCGCGAGTACCAATGTATGATGGGAGATGTAGTTTCTCCAAGTGTCCATTTGATATAATCACAGTTGTAAACCGGAAACCGGAAATGCCATGCCATGAATGGTAGCTGGGATATGTAGTCTCTTAAAATATATTACAATGTATAGCTTCAATGTACAAATACAATATAATCCATTCATATTATCTGTGAAGCATGCACAACATGACATAGTGATTAATGTGAGCAAACAAATTCCAGTAGTGTATTTACATCCCTATTAGGAAAACATAGCCTCTAGTGGTTAATCCGATTCCAGTGGTATAATTAGGCATACTTAGTATAATCTATACGGATAGAAATATACTTTAAGAGAATAAAAGAATAATCTTGGTTATTAAAGGTACCAAATATGATATATACTCAGGGATATAATGTTACAGACAAAGAGACAACCACTATAGGGAATGATCCACTATAGGGAATTTGTTTGCTCACATTAATCACTATATGTCATGTTGTGCATGCTTCACAGATAATATGAATGGATTATATTGTATTTGTACATTGAAGCTATACATTGTAATATATTTTAAGAGACTACATATCCCAGCTACCATTCATGGCATGGCATTTCCGGTTTCCGGTTTACAACTGTGATTATATCAAATGGACACTTGGAGAAACTACATCTCCCATCATACATTGGTACTCGCGACACGTCACTTCCGGTTGACGGCCGCGATCTAAACTGCATTCTTAATATTGATGTCTTATATGGACTACATTTCCCAGCAGACATTAATGGTCGCGGCGCGTCATTTCCGGTCGACGCCCGCGACCAAACAGGAAACAGGAAGAACAGCACCACACGAGATCACCATTGAAGAATCAACACTCCCTATATAAACCGGGCGGAACGCCAAGGACATCCTCTCTTTTGAAAAAGACCATACCCGGGCGAAACGCGTCAAGGATAGGATTTGAAGTTATAGTATATGTTTTTTATATACTTTTATCTATATATATTTTAATATATTTTTTATCAATAAATCAATTGCTTTTTTTCAAATCCCTTGGCTTCTGCATATCTTCTGGTGCTGCTGTTTTCCTGCTATATCCTTTGGTGGGGATTATACCACCACAAGCTGACATCACCAGAGCAAGTCATTGCTCTGGATACTGTAAGTAGGATACCTACATTTTTCTATATTATTTCTAGCTTATGATACTGTACCATTGGTCTGTATATTTAGTTTTTTCCACATATATATGACCGCTGAATTTGGACCTCCCGGTATATTCAGATCCTAAGACGGGGATTGTACCGTCCAGGCGCTATACGGCAGAGCTCCTAGCAGCTCGGTAAAGTGTGAGTTTGCTCTTCACTCCCAGTGTATTTTATTTATACATTATTATAATATTTTTAACATACTGCACTATTATTGTTTATTGTTCTTTCCTTTTGAGGTTTTCAAATGCTGTAAAATTCAAGAACTATATGTATGTATTAATATGATTATTTGATCACTTATTCTTTCGGCGCGGTCTACCACTATTTTCTTTTTCAATCCCACATAGTGTGTCTTACCCCCTTCCCCAGAATAGACACTTTTTTCGTCAGCTCTTCTATCAAGAGCTGATCTGTAGGGCAACGGAAAAACAAATATTTTTACAAAATAGGGAGAAAGCATTGTTTTATGTGCATCTTTCTTCTCTCTTACCTTTATATACCATTATCTTATGTGCCTTTTAATATATTATATGTGCATTTGCTACTTTGTTTAAGATAACCTATCGTGTCTATACTCTCCTCATTAGTATAGGTATATTTAGGATATTTCCTAATTTACCGATTTGTAACAGCGGTTAATAATGTTTAAAAATGTAATGTGAGTATTTGCATATGTATAATGTGATTAGCAATTGGATTTAACCTTCCCTATGACATTATTCCTTGTCCTTAGTCTCAACCAATCAAACAGATACACCTAATTACTTTTTTCTTTCCTCCTTTTCCTTTCCCCATTCCTCTCTTTCCCCTTCCCTTCCCCCTCTCTCCCCTTTTCTCCCTCCAATTCCTCTCCCGTTCCTCTTCCCTCGCCCCCCTCTCCCTTTTATTGTAGCGAGGGATGAAAGAGGAGAGGAAGGAAGAGAGAGAGAAAACAAAGCAGAGTAACATCCTAAACATTTTTTATATATAGTCATTCATCATAAGGGTCCTAGATCTGTAGTATCTATTTCTCTAATTTTTTCCCTCTCCACCTCTCTCATCACCACCCATCTTAACTCTCCCTTTCTTACTCTATCCCCCAAGTGATTAGTTACATTAGTTCTTCCTCATATATTATTAATCATTTACAAAGTAATAAACATAAGTGGCTATCAAAATTAAGTACCATTTTCAAGAGTATATCCCCGTCATATAAATCATGTGAATGTTAGATTAGTTCTGTGACGTGTAATTAGTAAATAGAACATTTATTTATTAATTATTACAAATGTAGTCATATTATCCATCTTTGTGTAACTTAAGTTAAAATATATTATTCTCATTATGAACAGCTAATTTTGCTGGGAAACCCCAACTATACTTTATGTTTTTATTTCTTAAAACGGTGGTAGTCTCATTGAGAAATCGGCTGAATATACTTGTGGAACTAGACAAATATCTAAACATCTTAAATGTTTAAATTTCTTAGGCAATGCTAAGAAAACATCTCTGAAAGCTTGTGTGAACAATTCTCTATATTTATAAGAATCTTATGATTATGTCCCATGGAACAGACTCTGGAACACCTTTTGGCTTTGATATTCTGTGTATTCTCCCAAATAATATTTCTTTGCTTTGATCTCCAATATTTAACGCAGATGAGAAATCTGCAAAATACACTTACAGATCCTGAGATTGAATATCCTCTGTGACTACTCATTTTCACAGGTTTATTCTTCTATGTCTACCTTCCAAGTTGTTATTATTATTATTATTATTATTATTATTGCCATTTATGTAGCACCAACAGATTCTGTAGTGCTTTACAATATTATGAGAGGGGGGATTTTACTATAAATAGGACAATTACAAGAAAGCTTACAGGAACAATAGGTTGAAGAGGACCCTGCTCAAACGAGCTTACAATCTATAGGAGGTGGGATGTAAAACACAATAGGACAGGAGTTCTGTATATTAAGTTTCAGTGATTTGATTTTATCATGCAGGTTAGCTATTGTTTCTTCAGCAGTATTCAGTTTGGTCTTACATTCTGATGGATTTCGGGTTTTTTTTGTTTTTTTTTCTGCCAGTCTTTTTACTTCTGACATTATTTATTTTGTATTCTTTGCCATGTCTTTTTGTAGCTGAGCAAATTGTTGGTCCAAATATGTTTTTAGGGAATTAAGAGTGGATACCCGAGAGTTTGAATCACCAGAGGAGTCTAAATCAGATTTATCAAAATCTGGATCACCAGTTAACATGGACTCATTAATTAGACTTTGTGAGGCATCAATTGAGGTAGTTCTGGTAATAGTTGGAGAGACTACGGAAGCCAGTTTTTTTGCCTTTTTCTTTCCTTTTTTTACAAAGGTTTCTCTTCCTTTTTCTTTTCCTTTTTATTCTCACCTTTGTGCTCTCCAGCTTTTTTAGTAGCCATTGATTTTATGTTAATATTTATTGAAAATAATGTTATATCTCTAATAAAGCAGCCTTAAATGATTTTCCATCTATCTACAGTTTAGTAGACCATCAAGCCTTCAGGAAGACTAAATTAATAGCCCAATGATTTATGACTTCACTGTGGCCAGAAGGAATTTAGTATGCATTACGTCCTTTCTCTTTTTTTCTTTCTCCTTTCTTTTCACTTCCTTTCCCTCCTTTACCAACTTACTGGTTAATATTTATATCGGTTGAGTCAACTACATATATCAGTATTAGCCAGGTGCAGAATATTTACGAGGGAAAAGAGAGTGAACCACCTCACTTGAACTTTCCTGAGCTACTCAGATTGATTTGGTTAGCTCATAAAACCCCCCCCCCCAAAAAAAACAGCGTATAAAACATATGCAGTAGCACAGTCATTGGATTAAATTGCATCCAGTGACCAAAATTGGAATTAAAAGGAATTGTGTAAGGAATAAGTTGACGCAATAGGGAATCAGCTAAATAATGATAAAATAATATTATGAGGATGCAGCAACCTACAAGGAGTTCTGATATAAATAACCTCAAAGAAATCAAGAATAAAAATCCAAAAGGTGCAGGTGTGCAATGTTATTTGGAAAATAGCAACCAGAGAATTATACTTGAACAGATAATAAGTGAAGTATACCAATATATACACACAAGTATATGCAAAAAAAAAAAACAAGATCAGTGAGCAGCTGAAGCATGCATAAAACACCAAGTGGTTAGGCAAAATATATACAATATAATGTAAACAGCAAATGGTCAAAAACCTTTCAAGGACCCTAAAGGCAATACTATGAGAACAGCTTGAGTGTGAATCTGTTCATAATAACTGTATACATTAAATATAGCTAAATCACATATTTTTTAAAATAAAGGTATTTAAAACTGTTATATCAATATACATCAAACACACTGTAAGCATTGATATATATATATATATATATATATATATGTATATATATATCAATGCTTACAGTGAAATGATAGAGTCCATTCACTCCTCCCCTAACCTGATTGTCGGAATGATATGACCTACTTAAACTTATATATATATACATATATATATATATATATATATATATATATATAACTATCCCATATAACAGGATCCTTCAGCGATATACATGCACCTTGGGTCAGATAGTGTTTTAAAAACAACAGTTAGTCTCTATGGTATTCCCTGCTTCTGTGCAGGGAGTGAATTAGGCAAGACCATAGAGACTGTCAGTTTTAAAACATTGTCTGACCCAAGATTCATGTATATGGCTGAAGGATCCTGTCATATACAGTTGTGATCAACATTATTAAATTCCCATTGAAAATCAGGTTTATTGTCAAAATTTACAGACTTTAAGCTGTTTGCAATGAACAAACCAAACAAAAGCAAATGAAATAACTAATCAAAACAACACTTTAAGTGGTTTCCCCATATTCAACTGAAAATGCAACGTATAATGACTTCTCCAGTCTCAACATTATTCAAACCTCTGAATAGAATATCTCACAACTAGAGATGAGCAAACCTGAACTGTAAAGTTCGAGTTCGTACTGAACATTACGATTTTTGGACCCCAGCCCCGAGCCCGGACATTTCAGTGACAGTTCAGGTTCGAGATCGGTGTTCGGCGATTTTAATGGCGCGTTTTGAAAAGCTGCAGGGCAGCCAATCAACAAGCGTTTGACTCATGTGCCATTAGAAGCCATCACAGCCATGCCAGTGCAGCATGTGATAAGCTGGAGTCACATGAGCTCTTATTAGTGTAGGGAGAGGATGCTGCAGCTGTGAGGGACAGATTAGGAAAGAACTCTGGTGTTGAATCTTCAAACTACAGCGATTATTTTTGTGGGTGCTATACTACATTTTTGTACCCTGTCCTGAGCCCAGTGCCACAGAGAAATAAGCAATAAGTCTGTTTGTTAGGTGGGCACTTCATATCTGAGAGACAAATAGAACCGTGAAATACTGATGTGTCATTGCAGTTTGATTAATTCACATTTTTTTGGTGCTAAAAAGTACATTTTTGGCGTGCACTTCATATCTGAGAGTCAAATAGAACCGTCAAATACTGTGGTTACATCGCACTTTAAAAAATTCAAATTTTTTGTGCTAAATAGTACATTTGCAGCCTGCGGTGCATTTCTTGCAGTCCAATAAGACCCTTAAATACTACTGTTACATTGTTGGTTTAAAAAAATCACACTTTTTTGTGCTAAATAGAACATTTGCGGCCTGTGGTGCATTTCTTGCAGTCCAATAAAAATAATCACTGAGAAGTGAGGAAGTACCCCGCTACCCACCCGCGATCCCAGGCCCTAAATGCCAGCATTTCAAAATTCCTGGCCTTTGAAATGCTGTTATTCTGTCTGGTGGAGACGGACAGTTTTAAAAATCTCATTGCGGTGGCTGTCCCACAGTACGTGGTTCCCTGCTGCCACTACTTTTCCAGGCGAGCCATCCCTTCCCAGCACAAACAATTGGTGGGCAAAATCAGGTGTGCACTGCGCAACGCCATCTTTGGCAAGGTCCAAAATAACCACTGATACGTGGACCAGTAAACACGGCCAGGGACGCTATATTTCCCTAACTGCACACTGGACAAATGTAGTGGCGGCTGGGCCTGAGGCGGATAGCAGTTTGGCGCATGTCCTTCTGCCACGAGGATTGCAGGGCATTTCTCTTTGCCTCCTGTTGCCTCCTACTCCGCTTCCTCCTCCTCTACCACCTCCTCATCCGGTCAGCGTAACACCTTCACCACCAACTTCAGCACAGCAGGCTGTTTTAAAACTCATATGTTTGGTGGGAAAACCCCACATCGCGCAGGAGCTGTGGACATGCATGGAATAACAGACCGATGAGTGGTTGTTGCCACTGAGCCTCAAACCCGGCCTGGTGGTGTGCAATAATAGGAGAAATCTCGTAGCAGCTCTGGGCCTAGCCGGTTTGACGCACATACCTTGCACACGCCTACACGTACTGACTGATGGGTCTGCCCCATTCAACTTCTGGGTCTCCAAATTGGGCACATGGCCTGAGCTTGCACTTTATGCCTTGGAGGTGCTGGCCTGCCCTGCAGCCAGTGTATTGTCTGAACGTGTGTTTAGCACGGCAGGGGGCGTTATCACAGACAAGTGCAGCCACCTGTCCACAGCCAACGTGGACAAGCTCACGTTTATTAAAATGAACCAGACATGGATCCCACCAGATTGGAAGATGTCTGTACCTCTCTCCGGTGGATATCCCAACGCAGGTGTCCACTGGGGAGAGCGCTCTCCTGGGTAACCACGAGCCTAGCCTCATAGCTCCCAGGTAGGGGAAAGGGATGAGTGATTATAGCTCCGTTGGGGAGCAGGTAGGATGATCCCTGACACCGGGATTGAAGCCAGTGTACTCAGGCTGGTTCGGGAGTCGAATGCTCCCCCTGGTGGGCGTTCCGTGATACGAACCAGCGGCCACACAGGGGAAGCACACGCCGCTCGTTCCCTTGTGGTCTGTGGTTTTCACACTTCGTTAGTGAGGTGTGAACATTCAAACTAAATGTTCTAATTGAAGTATTGGGGTGGTCCGGCATGGTTCGGGAGATGAACGCTCTCCATGGTGGGCGTTCGGTAATAAGAACCAACGGCTACCCAGGGGAAGCACGCGCCACTCGTTCCCTTGCGGTCTGCAGTTTTTCACACCTCGTTAGTGAGGTGTGTTCATTCTAAGAAAACGTTCTAAGTGAAGTGCCGGGGTGGTCCGGCGCACGGGGCTCCGGAAGCGCCCCCAGGTGGTCAAAAGGTATTTTGCAGGGTTGTTCGGTCAAAACTACAGAAAGAGGAAGGTTAAACAGGGGAAACACACATTCTATGAGGGCACATCCACACATGTTAAATAAAGCAATTTACAGTTTAGTCAGCGGTCCCACTTCATTTAAAAAAGAAAGTGTTTTCTTTCAATATTTAATGCTTTTAAAATTAACTAAAATATATACGTTACATATTCTTAACATACTGTACATACTACTTAAAACACTGTAAAAATATTACTTAAAATACAAAACATGATTTAGCACTATTTCAATTGTTTTATTTGTTTAAGCTTAGAATAAATATTGGGAAGGGAGATTAAAATATTTTACAAGTGGCATAACATCCTTTACCTTTTCTGCACCCTGACTATTATTGATGTCGCGAACATGAAATTCCAAAGAACTTTCCCACGCTGTGTAAAATGACACAGAGCACTGTGATTGGATGGCTTGAAAGCCATCCAATCACAGTGCTCTGTGTCATTTTACATAGCGTGGGAAAATTGAACTTTCTCACGCTGTGTAAAATGACACAGAGCACTGTGATTGGATGGCTTGAAATCCATCCAATCACAGTGCTCTGTGTCATTTTACACAGCGTGGGAAAATGAACTTTCCACGCTGTGTAAAATGACACAGAGCACTGTGATTGGATAGCTTGAAATCCATCCAATCACAGTGCTCTGCGTCATTTTACACAGCGTGGGAAAGTTCTTTGGAATTTCCCCACGCTGTGTAAAATGACACAGAGCACTGTGATTGGATGGCTTGAAATCCATCCAATCACAGTGCTCTGTGTCATTTTACACAGCGTGGGAAAGTTCTTTTGAATTTTCCCACGCTGTGTAAAATGACACAGAGCACTGTGATTGGCTTAAACCCACCAATCAGAGTGTTCTTAGCCTAATTGCAGGGCGGGGCAAGGCTTTATAAGCCTTCCCCCGCCCTGCGGAGCTCAGTCTGCGCGGAGCCCTCCATGGGTGAAGATGGATTATTTTTTGCGCTCGGGTTTTTTCTTTT
>OW240915.1:82526312-82671050 GCA_933207985.1 Pelobates cultripes
AGGTCCCCCCCTTATTCCAATTTAGGGCCCCCACCCACAGCTCAGGGGTGGGGGCCGGGGGGGAGGACATTAGGTCCCCCCCCCCTTTTAGTATTTAGGGCCCCCACCCGCCGCTCAAGGGTGGGGGCCGGGGGGAGGACCTTAGGTCCCCTCCCCTTTTTAGTATTTAGGGCCCCCACCCGCCGCTCAGGGGTGGGGGCCAGGGGGGAGGACCTTAGGTCCCCCCCTTATTCCAATTTAGGGCCCCCACCCACCGCTCAGGGGTGGGGGCCGGGGGGGAGGACAGTAGGGCCTCCCCCCCATTGTAATTAATGGCCCCCACCCGTTGCACAGGGGTGGGAGCTAATAGTTTTGTTTTTGTTTGTTTTTTTACAGTGAGCAGCCACTGGCTGCTCACTGCTTACTAGACATGCCCCTACTCGCTGCATAGCGAGTAGGGGCAGATCATTTACTAATACTAAGTAATCTTTACTTAGTATTAGTAAATGTGGCTGAAAGACCAATTTAGGTCTTTCAGCCTTTTAGTAGATAACTCCCTAATACCGTGGGAATTAGGGAGTTATCTACTAAGCGGCTGCAAGATGCAGCCGCGGATCGGAGTTTGCATGCCACAGTCCAGGTGTTAGTCCCCTTGAAACATCTTGTGTGTTTTAAAATTCGCCTGTCTATTGAAGTCTATGGCGGTTCGCCCGGTTCGCGGGTTCGCGAACATTTGCCGAAATTCGCGTTCGCCGTTCGCGAACCGAAAATCTTATGTTCGCGACATCACTAGTCCAAATATGTTTTTAGGGAATTAAGAGTGGATACCCGAGAGTTTGAATCACCAGAGGAGTCTAAATCAGATTTATCAAAATCTGGATCACCAGTTAACATGGACTCATTAATTAGACTTTGTGAGGCATCAATTGAGGTAGTTCTGGTAATAGTTGGAGAGACTACGGAAGCCAGTTTTTTTGTCTTTTTCTTTCCTTTTTTTACAAAGGTTTCTCTTCCTTTTTCTTTTCCTTTTTATTCTCACCTTTGTGCTCTCCAGCTTTTTTAGTAGCCATTGATTTTATGTTAATATTTATTGAAAATAATGTTATATCTCTAATAAAGCAGCCTTAAATGATTTTCCATCTATCTACAGTTTAGTAGACCATCAAGCCTTCAGGAAGACTAAATTAATAGCCCAATGATTTATGACTTCACTGTGGCCAGAAGGAATTTAGTATGCATTACGTCCTTTCTCTTTTTTTCTTTCTCCTTTCTTTTCACTTCCTTTCCCTCCTTTACCAACTTACTGGTTAATATTTATATCGGTTGAGTCAACTACATATATCAGTATTAGCCAGGTGCAGAATATTTACGAGGGAAAAGAGAGTGAACCACCTCACTTGAACTTTCCTGAGCTACTCAGATTGATTTGGTTAGCTCATAAAACCCCCCCCCAAAGAAAAAACAGCGTATAAAACATATGCAGTAGCACAGTCATTGGATTAAATTGCATCCAGTGACCAAAATTGGAATTAAAAGGAATTGTGTAAGGAATAAGTTGACGCAATAGGGAATCAGCTAAATAATGATAAAATAATATTATGAGGATGCAGCAACCTACAAGGAGTTCTGATATAAATAACCTCAAAGAAATCAAGAATAAAAATCCAAAAGGTGCAGGTGTGCAATGTTATTTGGAAAATAGCAACCAGAGAATTATACTTGAACAGATAATAAGTGAAGTATACCAATATATACACACAAGTATATGCAAAAAAAAAAAACAAGATCAGTGAGCAGCTGAAGCATGCATAAAACACCAAGTGGTTAGGCAAAATATATACAATATAATGTAAACAGCAAATTTATACTTGCACTTGTACACAGGAACAGCTTAATCTAAAATGCATAAAAACAAGAACCTAGTGCTATATTGTAAAACAGTCTTTTGTAGGGTATATGTAAAAGTATAAAACTCACATTTGTGGAGTGGTTGTAGTACCACTCCAAACTATCAGGCTCTGGGAGGATCAGCCCCTGGAGAACGTAGGATCCAAGTGCAGTGTGTTTGATGAACTCACTCTCAGACGAATAGTTGAAGTATGCAAAAATATTTCTTTAATTGCCAAATAAACAAATATATTAATGGTAAAAATAATAAAAAAAGTGGTGTAGGAGTAGATCAAGTATAGTCCTGGATATCAGTGAATAAACCGTACAAGTCCTATTACACTGTGTATTCCAGCTGATCACAGACTCTCCATCCATGTGTAGTGACTTCTGAGTTCGGCGTGCTACATGTTTCGCCCCGCCTCTCTGGGCTTTCTCAAGACACGTGGATGGAGAGTCTGTGATCAGCTGGAATACACAGTGTAATAGGACTTTCTTCATATACTTGTGTGTATATATTGGTATACTTCACTTATTATCTGTTCAAGTATATTTCTCTGGTTGCCATTTTCCAAATAACATTGTGCACCTGCACCTTTTGGATTTTTATTCAAAATTGGAATTAGGCAATATGACAATAGTCAATATGACTGTAAGCAGTTAGTCTTAATATTATAGAATCTTAGGAATAATTACAGCTTCTTTAAGAAATACTAGTGTAGATCAATTGTTTTTTTTAAATATTTAACTAGTAAGATTTATAATTGTTTTTTTTTCCCTTTCTTTAGACTTTTCTTCAGACCTATACCTTATATTTTTCTTTCTTGAATTATTAATTTTGTCACACTATTGCTTAAGAAATAAAACTAAATTAAAGGTCAAATTAACATTTCATCCAATTCCCATTGCCCAAATTAATTATAATGTAAAATACATTTACATTCTCTCAGTGTTTAGAATAAGTCCTAAGGAAATATCATCTGCACTTGACTGGCAAAATGCACATCTGTAGTCTTCAGTTTAAGTTATAGAGAGCATGTACCCTATGGATTTCAATGTTATTTTGCCTACAGATACATTTTAATTCTAATTTCTAAAGTGTGCTATTTATGGCATACGTCAAGTAAGCTTTTGAATTGATTCTGGGTGTCCTACACCCCACACACCCAGCTAAGTATTCCTTGCTCTTTGAAAATTTATTTTACACTCCTTCACTATCAATAACATCTTCAATTGAAACGTTATTAGCATAGCATTTATTTGAAGCAATGAGCTAGCATATAAACATATCCTAACAATACAATTTGGTATATATATCTTTGTAGACAAACTTAAAAATTTAAATTATGTAAATTTACACATTTTTATTTTTCATCCTTCATAAAATATTTGGGATATGAAAAGCTTAGATAATATACAGTTTCTATATCTTGCAATATTTAACACAGGGCCTGAAATGTTAGTATAAAAGCAAAAAAAATTTCTATCATACAGTAGGTGTAACAAAAATATATAATAAAATGGTCAAAAACCTTTCAAGGACCCTAAAGGCAATACCATGAGAACAGCTTGAGTGTGAATCTGTTCATAATAACTGTATACATTAAATATAGCTAAATCACATATTTTTTTAAATAAAGGTATTTAAAACTGTTATATCAATATACATCAAACACACTGTAAGCATTGATATATATATATATATATATATATATATGTATATATATATCAATGCTTACAGTGAAATGATAGAGTCCATTCACTCCTCCCCTAACCTGATTGTCGGAATGATATGACCTACTTAAACTTATATATATATACATATATATATATATATATATATATATATATATAACTATCCCATATAACAGGATCCTTCAGCGATATACATGCACCTTGGGTCAGATAGTGTTTTAAAAACAACAGTTAGTCTCTATGGTATTCCCTGCTTCTGTGCAGGGAGTGAATTAGGTAAGACCATAGAGACTGTCAGTTTTAAAACATTGTCTGACCCAAGATTCATGTATATGGCTGAAGGATCCTGTCATATACAGTTGTGATCAACATTATTAAATTCCCATTGAAAATCAGGTTTATTGTCAAAATTTACAGACTTTAAGCTGTTTGCAATGAACAAACCAAACAAAAGCAAATGAAATAACTAATCAAAACAACACTTTAAGTGGTTTCCCCATATTCAACTGAAAATGCAACGTATAATGACTTCTCCAGTCTCAACATTATTCAAACCTCTGAATAGAATATCTCACAACTAGAGATGAGCAAAACTGAACTGTAAAGTTCGAGTTCGTACTGAACATTACGATTTTTGGACCCCAGCCCCGAGCCCGGACATTTCAGTGACAGTTCAGGTTCGAGATCGGTGTTCGGCGATTTTAATGGCGCGTTTTGAAAAGCTGCAGGGCAGCCAATCAACAAGCGTTTGACTCATGTGCCATTAGAAGCCATCACAGCCATGCCAGTGCAGCATGTGATAAGCTGGAGTCACATGAGCTCTTATTAGTGTAGGGAGAGGATGCTGCAGCTGTGAGGGACAGATTAGGAAAGAACTCTGGTGTTGAATCTTCAAACTACAGCGATTATTTTTGTGGGTGCTATACTACATTTTTGTACCCTGTCCTGAGCCCAGTGCCACAGAGAAATAAGCAATAAGTCTGTTTGTTAGGTGGGCACTTCATATCTGAGAGTCAAATAGAACCGTGAAATACTGATGTGTCATTGCAGTTTGATTAATTCACATTTTTTTGGTGCTAAAAAGTACATTTTTGGCGTGCACTTCATATCTGAGAGTCAAATAGAACCGTCAAATACTGTGGTTACATCGCAGTTTGAAAAATTCACATTTCTTTGGTGCTAAATGGTACATTTGCTGCCTGCGCTGCACTTCATATCTGAGAGTCAAATAGAACCGTCAAATACTGTGGTTACATCGCACTTTAAAAAATTAAAAAATTTTTGTGCTAAATAGTACATTTGCAGCCTGCGGTGCATTTCTTGCAGTCCAATAAGACCCTTAAATACTACTGTTACATTGTTGGTTTAAAAAAATCACACTTTTTTGTGCTAAATAGAACATTTGCGGCCTGTGGTGCATTTCTTGCAGTCCAATAAAAATAATCACTGAGAAGTGAGGAAGTACCCCGCTACCCACCCGCGATCCCAGGCCCTAAATGCCAGCATTTCAAAATTCCTGGCCTTTGAAATGCTGTTATTCTGTCTGGTGGAGACGGACAGTTTTAAAAATCTCATTGCGGTGGCTGTCCCACAGTACGTGGTTCCCTGCTGCCACTACTTTTCCAGGCGAGCCATCCCTTCCCAGCACAAACAATTGGTGGGCAAAATCAGGTGTGCACTGCGCAACGCCATCTTTGGCAAGGTCCAAAATAACCACTGATACGTGGACCAGTAAACACGGCCAGGGACGCTATATTTCCCTAACTGCACACTGGACAAATGTAGTGGCGGCTGGGCCTGAGGCGGATAGCAGTTTGGCGCATGTCCTTCTGCCACGAGGATTGCAGGGCATTTCTCTTTGCCTCTGTTGCCTCCTACTCCGCTTCCTCCTCCTCTACCACCTCCTCATCCGGCCAGCGTAACACCTTCACCACCAACTTCAGCACAGCAGGCTGTTTTAAAACTCATATGTTTGGTGGGAAAACCCCACATCGCGCAGGAGCTGTGGACATGCATGGAATAACAGACTGATGAGTGGTTGTTGCCACTGAGCCTCAAACCCGGCCTGGTGGTGTGCAATAATGGGAGAAATCTCGTAGCAGCTCTGGGCCTAGCCGGTTTGACGCACATACCTTGCCTGGCGCGTGTGCTGAATTTGGTGGTGCAGAAACTCATGAAAAACTACCCAGATATATCAGAGCTGCTGCAGAAAGTGCGGGCTGTCTGTGCGTGCTTTTGGCGTTCTCACCCTGCTGCTGCTCGCCTGTCTGCTCTGCAGCATAACGTCGGCCCTCCCACTCACCGCCTCATATGCGACATGCCCACAAGGTGGAACTCCACCTTGCACATGCTGGAGAGACTGTGCGAGCAGCAGCAGGCGATAGTGGAGTTTCAGCGGCAGCATGCACGGGTCAGTCGCTCTGCACCAGACTTGCCCTCCAATAGATACTTGTTAAAGGATTTAAAGTGTACTCATTCCAATTACAGGGCCTCAAAAGAGTCCTGTATTGTTATTTATCGTTACTGCCTCCCTGCATCGGGAGTGGGTAATTTGCACGCCTGCTGCCTTCCTTGGATGTAGTAGCCGTTTCTCAAGCTCCCTCTACGGAATCGAACCATGATTCCCCGTTACCCGTGGTCACCATGGTAGGCGCAGAAAGTACCATCGAAAGTTGATAGGGCAGACATCCGAATGCGTCGTTATGCGGACGTGCGATCGGCCCGAGGTTATCTAGAGTCACCAAAGTGCCTGTGCAACGACTGCCGAGTTGCCCACATTCTAACTTGTGTTGATTACTGGGTGGCCAACCTGCTGGATCCCCGTTACAAGGACATCGTGCCATCCTTAATTCCTCCCTGGAGCGTGATCGGAAGATGCGCGTCTACAAGCGCACACTGGTAGACGCGCTGCTGAGGGCATTCCCATCTGACACCGGGGGCTCAGTGGAAACACAAGGCGAAGGCAGAGGAGGAGGAGGAGGTCGCCAACGCAGCTAGGGCACGGCCAAAAAGTGGAAAAGCTTTGTCAGCACGCCACAACAACCAGCAACCCCAGCTGATATGGAACGTCTTAGCAGGAGGCAGCATTTCAGCAACGTGGTGGAACAGTACGTGTGCACACGCCTACACGTACTGACTGATGGGTCTGCCCCATTCGACTTCTGGGTCTCCAAATTGGGCACATGGCCTGAGCTTGCCCTTTATGCCTTGGAGGTGCTGGCCTGCCCTGCAGCCAGTGTATTGTCTGAACGTGTGTTTAGCACGGCAGGGGGCGTTATCACAGACAAGTGCAGCCACCTGTCCACAGCCAACGTGGACAAGCTCACGTTTATTAAAATGAACCAGACATGGATCCCACCAGATAGGAAGATGTCTGTACCTCTCTCCGGTGGATATCCCAACGCAGGTGTCCACTGGGGAGAGCGCTCTCCTGGGCAACCACGAGCCTAGCCTCATAGCTCCCAGGTAGGGGAAAGGGATGAGTGATTATAGCTCTGTTGGGGAGCAGGTAGGATGATCCATGACACCGTAATCGAAGCCAGTGTACTCAGGCTGGTTCGGGAGTCGAATGCTCCCCCTGGTGGGCGTTCCGTGATACGAACCAGCGGCCACACAGGGGAAGCACAAGCCGCTCATTCCCTTGTGGTCTGTGGTTTTCACACTTCGTTAGTGAGGTGTGAACATTCAAACTAAATGTTCTAATTGAAGTATTGGGGTGGTCCGGCATGGTTCGGGAGATGAACGCTCTCCATGGTGGGCGTTCGGTAATAAGAACCAACGGCTACCCAGGGGAAGCACGCGCCACTCGTTCCCTTGCGGTCTGCAGTTTTTCACACCTCGTTAGTGAGGTGTGTTCATTCTAAGAAAACGTTCTAAGTGAAGTGCCGGGGTGGTCCGGCGCACGGGGCTCCGGAGCGCCCCCAGGTGGTCAAAAGGTATTTTGCAGGGTTGTTCGGTCAAAACTACAGAAAGGGGAAGGTTAAACAGGGGAAACACACATTCTATGAGGGCACATCCACACATGTTAAATAAAGCAATTCACAGTTTAGTCAGCGGTCCCACTTCATTTAAAAAAGAAAGTGTTTTCTTTCAATACTTAATGCTTTTAAAATTAACTAAAATATATACGTTACATATTCTTAACATACTGTACATACTACTTAAAACGCTGTAAAAATATTACTTAAAATACAAAACATGATTTAGCACTATTTCAATTGTTTTATTCATTCTCTCAAGCTTAGAATAAATATTGGGAAGGGAGATTAAAATATTTTACAAGTGGCATAACATCCTTTACCTTTTCTGCACCCTGAATATTAGTGATGTCGCGAACATGAAATTCCAAAGAACTTTCCCACGCTGTGTAAAATGACACAGAGCACTGTGATTGGATGGCTTGAAAGCCATCCAATCACAGTGCTCTGTGTCATTTTACATAGCGTGGGAAAATTGAACTTTCTCACGCTGTGTAAAATGACACAGAGCACTGTGATTGGATGGCTTGAAATCCATCCAATCACAGTGCTCTGTGTCATTTTACACAGTGTGGGAAAATTCAAAGAACTTTCCGCTGTGTAAAATGACACAGAGCACTGTGATTGGATGGATTTCAAAACTTTCCCACGCTGTGTAAAATGACACAGAGCACTGTGATTGGATGGTTTCATCAGAGCGTGTTCTGTGTAAAATGACACAGAGCACTGTGATTGGCTTAAACCCACCAATCAGAGTGTTCTTAGCCTAATTGCAGGGCGGGGCAAGGCTTTATAAGCCTTCCCCGCCCTGCGAGCTCAGTCTGCGGAGCCCTCCATGGGTGAAGATGGATTATTTTTTTGCTTTCGGGTTTTTCTTTTTCGTCTGGTTTTTTTTCGGGATTTTTTTTTTTTTTAGTTCGACGGTTATGTTGGTTTTTTATTTGGCCTTTTTTGGGGCTGAAAAATGAAGATTTGAGAAAAAAGAAGACGTTGAATGGTAAGTTTAATTTTATTTTACAGATTAGTTATTTTATTCCCCCCTCACTATTTTTTAGGGTGAGGGGGGTAGGTAGGGACTTTTTATTTGGGGGGGGAAGGACTAGGGGCTTGGGGACCCCTAGTCACCTGGGGGGGAATTTACTTAGGGCCCCCACCTGCAGCCCAGGGGTGGGGGCAGGTGGGGTGGACAGTAGGTCCCCCCCCATTATCTTTACGGCCCCCACCCGCCGCCCAGGGGTGGGGGCCGGAGGGGGGTGGACAGTAGGTCCCCCCCTCATTATCAATATGGCCCCCACCCGCCGTGCAGGGGTGAGGGCCAGGGGGGGCAGTAGGTCCCCCCCTCATTATCAATATGGCCCCCACCCACCCCGCAGGGGTGGGGGCGGGGAGGGACAATAGGTCCCCGCCTTATTGTTCATTTTAGGGCCCCCACCCACCGCTCAGGGGTGGGGGCCGGGGGGAGGACAATAGGTCCCCCCCATTAGTATTTAGGGCCCCCACCGGGGGGGGACCCTTTTTTTTTTTAAACAGTGAGCAGCCACAGGCTGCTCACTGTTTAATAGACATGCCCCTACTCGCGGTATTGCGAGTAGGGGCACAATTTACTAATACTAAGTAATTTTTACTTAGTATTAGTAAATTAATAGGGGGCGGACCGAACATCGCATATGTTCGTCGTCCGTGGCGAACGCGAACACGCTATGTTCGCCAGGAACTAGTCACCGGCGAACCGTTCGGGACATCACTACTGACTATTTCTTTACCTAGTTCCCTCCTTAAGAAATATTAGCTCCTTCAGAATGTGTATATTTGGAAGCGTAGCATTCCTCCCCCCTCAACCCACACACATCTGGTGTATTTTTTTAGTGAGTTGTGAATGTGAGGGACAGCTAGTCTTTTTCCATGCAGTTGCAAATAAGCTTGGTGCTGAAACTATTATAACGACAATCAGCTAATGGGAACTGGAGTGCAATTTTGGAGGGATTAGGAGAAACAGACAAGTGGAGGGGGATATTTGGTAGCCGTGAATACCTAAAGAAAACAATAGATTGGGCACTCTTTTTTCATAATGGCTGGATTTCAATGCATGTCTACCAAATATGTAAAATATTGCCCTCATGCTCTCCACATCTCCAGCATTTGGTAAAATTAGGCAGAGTATTGAGGACTTGTGTCCACTTCTGGTTCGAGAGTCAAGAGAGAACATTCTTCCTCCGATTGTCATCTATAGGCAAGTGGCTTCACAGGCAAAAGCTCCATTAATTTTCTATAGCACAATGAGAGAGTTGTGAACTTTATAGGAGCTGTCTAGCATTCATGCATTACCAACTGGGAAGGAACCATAGAGGAGCCCAGGGATACACTCTGGTTCAACACTCAGGACAAGGTTTTATTTGCAAATATGAAATTTGAAAAAATACATTGTGGACAGAACTGGAACTCCTATTGGAGTTTAGGAAAAAAACAAGGGAGCTTTGTCATGTAATTGAGCTATATTTGTAACCCCCACCTCAGACCACCTGAAAAAAGAAATCCAAGATGAAATTGCTTGCATAACTAACAGTGGGGCTTTAAGATGAAAGTATGATCGACATCCCAAGGAGGATCTGAACTAGTTCCACAACTGGATAGTCACATCTGTAGTTGGAAACAGAGATATAATTTTCTTGCAGAAGGTGCAAGGGGTTCACAGATGATCTATTACAGCATTATTTGGGCGCTGTCTATGCTCTATGTCAACCCATTGTGGCGTGTCCGCAGGAGCGTTATAATACTCAGGGGAAGCAACATAATTTTCAGAAAATTAATTTTGCCCAACCAGTAGAGTTTGACATTTTTGGAGCAACAATTTATAAATATTCAAACTTGATGTATAATTGTATTTCATTATGGCATTAGTCCTCAAGGGTATTTTAACTCCTAAGTATGTGATATAGGCTGTTCTCCAGTCAAAGTGGTAATTTACTTTTAGAGTTTGAATTACTGTGGTCGGCATGTTTACACTGAGGGCTGTGTGTTAGATTGTTTTAGTTTATAATAGGAAATCTTCCTGTACTCTTCCAAGGGGGAGAACAAATGGGGTAATAAGCTGTTTGGGTCTGTCAATGAAAGAAAAATGTTATCTGTAAATAAGATAAGGAAATCACATAACCCTCTAATTCCTGTGGCTTCACTTCCTCTGGTACTCCACATATTCTAATATTATTACACAGTCTTCGTGGTCGGCGACCTTGTCTTCTAGTTCTTGCAGTTTTTATTTCAAAGCTGTATAGGTGTCAGCCAGGGAATTGTGTGCCTCAGTTATCTCCTTCACCTTCTCCTCGAGATGAGCAGTGTGTTCACCTATCACTTGTATGTCCACCTGGACATCTGAGGCCAATTTGGCAAACTCCACATGAAGCATGATTTTCAGCTCATTCAGCATTCTTTGAGCAGAACAGTCCATCACTGGAAAAAGTGAGAGCGCCGATATTGAAGTGATGTCACTCTTGTCAGAACACAAGGCTGAGCATGCTGGCTTTTCGGCACCATCTTGGGTCCACAGCTGGAGCTGGAGTACAAAAAGGAAGCTTGCACATTTTAGGGTTTTTGTTTGGATTTTTGCTTGATTTATTGGTCATATCTCTCAGGAGTAGTAAGGGCAGACCTTGCTCAGGCAATTTGCAGGTAATGCTGTAAAAAACACTGTTTCAGGTCATGTTTCTGGGGAGCTCTGAAATCATGCACTTCACTACAATGTGCTGCTAGACCATGCCTCTTAATGCTTGATTTAAATGAGTATTATATATAAGTATACTAGTATATGCAAACATTGAGCAGTTTTACTATAGAGGTTTGATTTCCCAGCTCATTTTCAGCACTCTTTATATTATCATATGAGTATCATCTGAGTATCTCAGTATTCTCAGCACTAACCATGTATATTATTTCTATAATTGTATATACATTGTACTGTATTCATGTTCCTGGCTATTATAAGATCTATGTGCGTTATATTAAATCACCAACGTGTATTTTACAAATTAATGTTATACTAAGCACATCTTTTAATATCTTATATTAACTAGTCTTATATTAACGTCTGAAATGGTGTACAATGATTTCAAATAGCATATTGGATCAGGGTACATCTTTACAAAAAATATATTATTTGTTAAAGTTCTGCCTATAGAGTGAGCTCTTTGCATTGGAAAACAAACAGGGTTATTCACTAAAGTTAGAATTCAAAGTGATTTCCAAGAGAATTTCTGTCATATTTTACCGAGTTCATGTGCCTCTATCGGTATGATTGGGTTTCTCTGAATGGGATTCGCATGACATCATGCTTATACTCCGCCTTAAAAAGGGGGTGCCCAGCAGCTTTGAGTTGTTATGGTTTCTCATTACATGAAAAGTTCTTGTTGCTTTTAGGAAAACTCCTTTTGCTGCCTTGAGGTTAAAAGTTATTGCTGCCGATTACATGAAATGTTCTTGTTGCTGCCATCAGGAAATTTCCTTTTGCTACCTTCAGGATAAAAAGTCATTAGTTCACTCTCACCTTAAAGTGTTGTACACATCATTTTGATTTTGCATATGAGTTCCTCTTGTATTGTTCCAAAGTATAACAATTTTAAATTTAAGTCCATAATAGCCTAACTGAAAACATTTCTGATACAGAAAATGTATCCAGCTTTGCTTTTTTGACCATAAATCTTAAATTCACTTTTAGTGTAGTGAATAACCCTGAAAGTCGCATACTATGTTACTATAAAGTGGTTGGGATTTTATCCTAATGTGACCCATATATTATTTTGCAAATACCCATCCTAAAACATTGCTCTCCAGAATGCTGGTTGACTACATCCATTACCCACCCTCAACTGCCCACATCAGAGCTCAATTTTATGGGTCAATGTAAGGAAAAATACAACCTTCTGTATTCTCCACGCACACATGTATTTGTTTCTCATTTTGAAGGTTTTTTCTTAAAGCTCAACATCACAAATTATTAAAGGATAACTAACAACCCGAAAATATTTATTCCCCCCTCCCCCCACCCCCAGTTCGGATAACATAGGGTTTTGAACCGTATAGTAATCAGAAAACCAAATTTCAAAATATATTCAAAAGGCGTTCATTTGGGAATATATTTTTAACATATTGTGGTACTAGGTCACCTTATGGTATTTTTAACATAGTGTGGTACTATATCATCTTATGGTATTTTTGTAACATATTTTCTTTTTATATTTTCAAGGCAAAGTATTTAAAAAAGCTGTGAAGCATTTTTTGTTACCTGAGCTCTAATTTTAATTTGTCTGAAAATCCATCTAATATTTGCTGTCTATTGATTTAATAGATGAATTATTGAAGGTTTGTGCTTTGAAGACAAAACAACTCACAGTCACTAATGTGAGCGTGTTTCATTCATTTTTACCAAGTGAATCGGAAGCTGCTCAAAGCTAAATTGTTAATGCTCGAGTGGTCTCCATTCAGTTATTCAAGGTAATGATGTAGATACATTTAAAGAAAATATTCAGTAATATGTTGTATGTTAACTGTCGTAAACCTTCCAGATGAAAATTATAAAACACAGAAAAGCACCGGATATTTTTTTTCTTCAAGAAGTATGCATTAGTATAATAATGGCCACAATGCTTCACCAAGTGCATGGCTTAGTTTTACCGTTCCACTCATGTCTGGAGTGCCCCATCAAAGAGATAATAAAATGGCCCTCTGTGGTTGTAGTTATTATGGTGTAATGGATTTTCTGGTGATCTCCTCCATTCTGTTTATAAATGTTAAGCCATTTTGAGTGGTTTGACACAAACCACCTATACCTCAATCCATCTTCTACAGCTCAACTAAGGAAGATGTTCACTTCCTCATTAATCTGTCCAACTTTGTATGGCATTGATAGGTTGAGAACACACCTACAGTTGCTGTCCAAATTTGAATGGACTAATGTGGAAGTTCACTACCAGTCTGACACAGGTTAACTGCAATAGTTTTAAACATTCCTTTAGTGCTTCCTGTTTTAATGTGTATAGATGTTTGCAACATCGTACTCTAACAAGGATTCTGTGCTATTATTTAAATTGATATGCTCTATATAGATTGCTTATTATTTTATTCTCCACTTATAAATAAGTCAAAGCAAACTGTAATCGCTTTAAAAATATTAGAATATTTTTAAAGTGTCAAAACAACCATAAATCATAAAAAAAATGAAAATATCATTACATTGTTAATTTATATAATAGTTTATATCATATATTTCATTATGATCTTCAGATGATTTCTGACTTAATGGTTAAAATTAAAGAGAGAATTGTATAATTTTAATTACCATAAATTATCCCCATGTTTGTGTTTCAAGTTTATAATGATTGCTTTTTGTTCAGATAATACACTTTTCATTTTCATCTTAAATGAAACTATCTAGAAGTAAAAAAATCAATTTATGATAAATGGAGATAATGGTAATATCATCTAAAAAATTATAGAACAGCAAATTAATCCTTTCATTCCATTATTAGTCTGTAGATACTGTTGATCAATATGCATACACATGTGGATGTATTTGCATAACAGTGAATTGTTGTGAATTGAAAGCTGCATTGTAAAATTGAAGATTATGCTAGCTTTAGTGTACTAATAATATTAATTGTAATAATGACAGGAGGCGAGTATTTTGCATAATCTCTCTTTACTAGCTCCACACAGCAGCAAAGAAACACATAGAAAAAGAACCAATCACAAGAGAGTAGGATGTACATAACGCATAGTGACCTCATCATTTCCTCTTTCAGAAAGCGACATCTAGCGGAAGTAAATATATAACAAGCAAAACAATAACTCCCAAGTCCCACATCCGAAGGAGCAAACTAACAGAGAATTCCATACGAACAACGAAAAAGTGTTCAGGGATGAATCAAATCCAAAGGATTAAAGTTCCCAAGAGTTTCACGCGAACAACCAAATGTCTTCAGAGACGAATCATACTGAAAAGAGAATGTGTGACAGGTTTAGACACATGAACATGTAAATCCAAGTAACGTACCGTATACATCATCCCATAGAAGTATATTGTAAATTGCAATCTGATAACTGAATAACTATTATGTAAAACTCCAATGAGAATTCCAGATTATTGGAAATACAATCATCAATGTAAGTACAAAACATGAGAGGCAAACCTACCTTAGACCTGTGATACATACAAAGAAAACGAACAGAAAGGGTGGGTTAGCGAAGAAGGGAGGGAAAATACTCGCCTCCAGTCATTATTAAAATTAAGATTATTAGTACACTAAAGCTAGCATAATCTACAATTTTACAACATGACAGGATGCTTCGTATTTTGCATTTTTAACGCTGAGAAAAGAATAGAAAACTAAGAAGAATCCTAAAGTGTGACAAGAGACTTGTACGTCGGGGTTATGGGAGAAACCTCTCCGTCGAACACCCGAACATCCGGTACCTGACAGAAAGCCACACCAGACCAAGCATGAAAGTCTGTCAGCAGATGCCCAGTCCCATAGAGAAAATGGAGAATGAACTCCACATCCCATAAGCCGGAGGTGGAGATCACTGGGTAGTTGCTTAACAAGAGGATCCTAGTCCATCGGGAGTCCTCAAACCGGGACACGTATCGTTGAGTGTCCTAATCACCACATAATGGATCAAGGTACAGTACCAAACACCAATCAGACTGGCAACGCCCAGATGGAGAGGCAGCATTGTCGCATCCCTGGAGCCCAAGAGACTCCCAAGAGGTCCCCAGCAGCCTGCGATAGTCTGCCGATCTGCCAAGAACCCCCCAAAAAAAAACATATCGGTCCCTCTGATATTAGTCTCCCTCGGGAGACAGTCCAACCTCGGGGTTCTGCAAAGAAGGCAGGAATCGAAGATGCCTTTCATGATGTCTGACAGAAGACGGGAGTTGGTTCCATGCAGGCAAATGGTATACTGGACTGTCGACGCTCTGTCCATCCGTAGAAGGATGTAACAGAAGGAGTACTTCTTTACCAGTCTACGGATAGTGAAGTATTGCCCGAAGAATTCTAGGTATGCAACGTGTATGGTCACGGTGTTGCAGTGGAGGACCGTGTGAATATTCCTTGAGGATAGAGGAGACTCTTGAAGAGGGAGAGCTTCTGTCTGCAAAACGCGCAGTCGCTTGCGATTCACAAAAAGTGGATCATCCACTATGAAATACAACGGTTCCAGTCAGACCTTGGAGAATCGTGGGTGTTGACGAAGTCTTCAGTTCCCTGAATCGACCCGAAGAAGATAGTCCAGGAAGATAATGCCTCGCCTTCTCCACACGTAATGGTTTTGGTAGTTTAACGAAGCCCCCAAAGATTTAAGCAGTATGTCCTGGAAATCCTGTCCAGCAGTTAACAGAGGCTGTAACAGCATGTCTCCATACAGTATCACAGTGCAGTATAAATACAGTAGGGGGCTCATTCCTTGAGTGCAGGCCACAGCCCTGACAGGGAGCACTAATCCATGCTCTAATAGTTAATGCAAGGTGATGGGTGAAATCCCTATTAACAGCTTATATAAGTGGCCTAATTCAACATTAACATGCAACCCCAGTAAGACCCAAAAGCCCCTCAAGGCCCAGAGAAGTGAGAGCAAGGAGGGGAGAGGGCAGAAACCAAGAATAATGTAGAAACACTATAAATAACTGTAACGGCACCCTCAGCATAAAAGGGTTAAACCGCCATTTAGAAGATCTTCCTCTTCCAGAGATACAGGCACAGCTACTGCAGAACACCAAACTCCCGAACCGCATATAAGGGAATGCTCCAAACTCCCGAACTGCATACAAAATAGCACTCCAAACTCCCGAACTGGAACCTCACGAATATCTGCTAGCAGACGAATAGGAAAAGCACCCAAGCGGCTTACACTCCTAGCAATCAGTTTCTATCAGCATACAGTAAATCCCCCAAGAACGAGACAAGGCTCCATGTTGAGGGTCAAGCAGTGGTCTGTTTAATGAGGGCTACCTGCCCAGTATTTATGCAGCTATCCTACCTGGTGGACACTCCCCTAGGGGACCAGATGGAAGACTGTGCCAAAGACATTGTAGCAACCAATCACAGGGTACACACTTAGCCATTCCCCTTTTCTTACCCAGAACCCTCTGCTCTGCTCAGGGAGATAATTGTAAAGAAAATTCAATTATCTCCCAGGACAGAGCCTAAACGCCATTTTAGATGACAATAACAAAAAGACATAAAAATACGTAACTGTTATATTTTACAACATTTTAGAGGCATTCAACATGTCCCCAGATAGCTAGGATCTGAGTGCACCAAAGTACCAAATAACACGCAGATCCAATGCACACAGTCCTATCGCCGTGGAGCCAAAGTGTTCACAAAGTCAGTTTTCATATGAATGAGCTCCACGGGATTCCTATCTGGGGTATGGTGTATTCAGGTACAAACTACCGAATATAGGGACGTTCGTGCACTTCTACCGAACAAGAAGGGAGGTCGGCGGCTTCAGCGGGGTTCAATCCAAAATGTATCCGTTTTCAGTTCCATGAGTTGGGCGTCGAACACCGCTGTGCGTTCGCGTGTTTAACCGCAGCTTCTGGGAGGTTAATTGCCGACACACTCCAGCTCCCAGGTGGTCGAGTCATTCGTGCATTAGTTTGGTAGATTGAATCTACCAACCGCCGGGCAGAAAGGCACGAATAAGCCTTTTCTGCAGGGGAAAAGAAGGCTTTTAACATGGGGCCATAACCCAAAGGCAACAGGCGAGCAACCAGGGTCCTCCAATGCAATGTGGTGAGATTGGTCTCGTTACAATAACATAGAATAAACACAGCTGCACATAGTACAGAAGCACAGCAAGAACAAACAGCAAAGTATATAAATATAATACAGAAACAACCTCAAAAGAGGCAATAGATTTGGTGTGTCAGTTTTTGTACTGTCTCTTTAAGGGCCACGATGTCAGTTCTGGCAGCTAATATGTCCTTTTCAGAGGTTTGTACTCTGTCAGTTATGGCCTGTATATCAGTTCTCAGTGCCCTGAGGTCAGCAGTCCACACTTGTTGAATGTCATTAAGTAGGAGTTTTAAATCCTGCTTTGTTGTGGGTGCAGACCCGTCCGGGTTGTCAGTTGTG
Organism: Pelobates cultripes; assembly: GCA_933207985.1. Classification (NCBI taxonomy): domain Eukaryota; kingdom Metazoa; phylum Chordata; class Amphibia; order Anura; family Pelobatidae; genus Pelobates; species Pelobates cultripes. The sequence continues at coordinate 82,543,981 of OW240915.1, forward strand.
TGTAGTAGACTTGCCTGGGTGGTTGGTGCAGCCTCTTGTCTGTCCTGCGCCCGGTTCTCCTCATTCCGGTCTCCAGCAGGGGTCAGCTTAGGCTGCACGGGCTGTCTCAGCATGTCCCCAATGTCTCTGCCGTCAGCCACTGTGTTTGGCTTTTGGGATCGTCTCCCCATTGCAGTCCAGTGTTCCGGTTGCGGCAGAGAGGTTATGGACTCCGTTCCCTGCGGGTGTAGTATGGTGCTGCCGTGGAGGAGTGCTTCCACTCCCAGGCTCAGAGATGTGCTGTAGGCCGCGGATTTTCGCCACGGTTTGGAGTGCTTTGTCGTATGAAAGAAAGGCATCTATCGATGCGTTATGGCTCTGGGGACCCAGCTGTGGCGGTAAGACGGTCGGATGGGCTATAGTTGCTTGGATATTTGGTCGGATTTAATCAGTTGTTTGGGAGCTCTCAGATATGGCGTCCGTTTGTCAGGCTTGCAGGCTCAAGTCACACTGACACACCAAATCTCAGCCCTGGAGGATAAACAGCGCAGGAACCACATAAAAATCCGTGGCATCCCTGCTGCGGTGACCACAGAGGAACTTCCTCATTACATACGTAGATTAATTACATCCATACTGCCCCACACAACGGCCAAAAAGATGGTTATGGACGGAGTGTATCACATTTCGGGCGCGCCTAAAACACCAACGGGAACAGCACGAGACGTTATTCTCCGCTGCTTAACCTCACAAGACAGGAACCAGATCATGATGGCACTGAAGAATAAAACACCTCTAAACTTCGAAGGCTCCTCGTTAACATTTTATCAAGACCTCACCAAAAATACCCTAATCTGGAGGAAGTCATTGGGCACAGTCACCTCTCAGCTACGATCTGCAGCCATACCCTACCGCTGGGGAGCCCCAGGAACGCTTGTGGTAACCCACAATGGAAATAATCACACACTCACATCAATAGAGGGGGCACCGGCCTTCATCCAAGCCCTGGGACTAATGGATAGCCATCAGGACCCACTGTCGACCACCCCCAGGGGCACGTGGGACCCTGACCACATCACCCCCTTTGTCCCGAGAGCCGGAGGATCACAGGCAACGGACGGCTGACAACTAATGGGGACTGGGCCAATGCTTATGGCCACGGCACCGGAATAAAAAACTTCTGGGGCAAATTCGACACAAGTCGTTATACCTGTTGTGATTTAAGTTGCATTTGTATATTTGGTTTTCTGATTTCTCTTTATCTCTCTTACACACATTCCAGACCACTGCTCTACCAGAGCGCTAGAACCTGCAGAGACAAACTCCTTGAGGCACACTGACACTGCAACACCTCCCCCCCCCCCACATCCCCTGGGTTAGGGGCAACACATAAAGAGGAGGTCACACATCTCCCCTCAGACGCCTTGGCAGAGCTCCTGGCCACGTACCCTAATATCGCAGCCACTAGGCAAATGACACCCCACACACCGGGGAACTCCCTCAGAATACCACAGGCATACACATGGGATGCCACTGCAAACCTCCACACAGAACCTTATACGACCCTCTCACACATCATAAGGGCACACCTAAGAGCCTATCTTCTCGAGACACCTAACACCCACCACTCCTCTCAGATGCGCTTGGAAGAAAGCTATCTCCTGTTATAATACATACAACAGAAAATGTTGACAAGCCTGTTTTATATCTTGATATTAATCCTGTTAAAAAAGAGAAAAAGTGCAGCACACCATGAATATGCTGTACGGAACATTGTCAATCTTTTTCTAAAGCCATGTTATATTGCTGAACGTATATTTACCTCTGCACTCAAAAATAAAGAATTAAAAAAAAAAAAAGAGGCAATAGAAACATAAAGTAATGGAGAAGAGTAATACTCTGACCTGTCTGCTTGATGGAGCAGCAAAAAAAGAGGAAATGATGAGGTCACTATGCCTTATGTGCATCTATCTTGTGATTGGTTCTTTTTCTATGTGTTTCTTTGCTGCTGTGTGGAGCTAGTAAAGAGAGAATGTATGCACAATACAATGCCTCCTGTCATGTTGTAAAATTCAGATTAAGATAGTCAAACTGAGACTTTAATGAGAGATGAAACATTTTTGCATTTTTCCTCCAGGCACTGCAATTAAGTTTTCAATGAATAAACCTTCAGTTTTCGAATTTTATTGTTCTAGAAGTGTATATACATAATTATTAAAATATATATATATATATATATATATATATATATATATATATTTCATTAAATAAAACTTGATTTTTTGCATCTATAATGGAGCAAATCCCCAGATCAAAAACTAGGTTCTCAGATTCTGTAGAAACTCACCTCCAAAGAAGTAGGTTGGTAAATTATCATGTGAAGTAGGGTTCGAAAATAGTTGGATATATGCCAGTGAGTGCCATAAATATATATGTACCTTAAATAAATCACATTTTGTGGGTCCAGGAAAGAAGGCAATACGATAACATTTTAAAAGCTTTAAGTCATTCTAATCAATTCTGACACGGAAATTAGAATTTGAGTGTCTCCATTATAACTTCGATTTCAGCTAATTATGTGCGATCAGATATCAGCTTCCATAGTAACAATGCTCACATCATCCTGGCAGTAAATTTCTACGATTCTCCTTTTTTTGCTTCAAGGAAACAAATTTACCTTAGTACATAATAACAATGTGTATAGATTACTGCTTAGAAATGACTAAAATTGTAATACAATGTAATTTTGCACACCTTTATTGTTTTATTTATTTATTCATTCTTTTCATAAATAATGAGGAAGCATTTTAGAGATTACACTATATTCATTATCTTGCAATATTTTAGACAGACTTCATCCAAAATGTATACAAACTTAACTACCACGTACAGTGAAAAACAAAAAATAGATTTAAAAAAATTACAAAAAATAAGATTTTGGGGGGATTTTTTTATGGATTCTGATGCAACTTCCTAATAATACCTTGACAATGTAAATAAAATGTCTATATATGAGCATAAAACTAGCATAGAGGACTTACAATGACTAGAAGCAAGTCCAACCAGGAGAATGAGGATTTGAATTTCCATCTAATACTGAAACAAATGTTGGAATGTAGTTGTATTATTGAGTCCATATTTTTTAAGGAGTTGCTGGAAATCCTGTTTTTGATGCTGCAGTTACCTCTATGTGTATCTATTGCTCTTCATGTGTGACTCTTTTTTTTGTATGTGTGTCTAGCTGTATGTCCCTGTTTGTTACTTGCTTTGTATGTGTCAAAATATTCAGGGAGCATGAAAAAATTATAAATACAAGTGAGCAGTGTTAAAGTTAATACAAAAAGCAGTGAAAACAGTGTTTTGGCTGATAAATCCAGAGGAGTCAAGACCAGAACCTCAGAAATAAAAGTGCTGAGATATACTTATTGACCAGCAAATGCCATCACAATGATCATGTCATTGCATGTATAAAAAGAAACAAATACAGATAATAGTGCAGATAGTTCAGACATCTTATAAACTGTTTATGCTACAACTTGATATTGTCTTTATGTAGACAGACTTAATTAAGTGCCAGTATTGTGCATAGGTAGTAGATTAGTATAGATTCATATTTTCTAGAAAGTACTATTATACTTTAAAGTGCAGATCCATTTTATTATACATAAAATCAGGGGGAAAAATAAACACACTGCCTCTCACAAGAGAGTACTGTAAGTAAATACGGTATATACGGCTGATCACTTCAAGGCTTTGTAACTTTAAAACTACATGCAATGGGGCTGTTACCAATAGCTCAAAGTCTTTGTGCAGTCCATAGTGTGATGAGTCAGCCACAATTTAACAGATTTTTTAAAATATTCATATTTTTAGGGGATTTCAGGGGGGCATTATTAATGAAATGGAAAAGGAGCATATCGAATTAAAACATGGAAAGATACCAGCTTTTTATGTTTTGCTTAAAGGTAGGCAGACAATGTAATAGAGCAGCAGGAAATGCTAGCAGAATGCTTGGTTGTATAGGGAGAGGTATTAGCAGTAGAAAGAGGGAAGTACTCATGCCATTGTACAGAACACTGGTGAGACCTCGCTTGTAGTATTGTTCACAGTACTGGAGACCGTATCTTCAGAAGGGTATTGATACCTTAGAGAGGGTTCAGAGAAGGGCTACTAAACTAGTTCATGGATTGCGGGATAAAACTTACCAGGAAAGGTTAAAGGATCTTAACATGCATAGCTTGGACGAAAGACGAGACAGGGGGGATATGATAGAAACATTTAAATACATAAAGGGAATCAACACAGTAAAGGAGGAGACTATATTTAAAAGAAGAAAAACTACCACAACAAGAGGACATAGTCTTAAATTAGAGGGACAAAGGTTTAAAAATAATATCAGGAAGTATTACTTTACTGAGAGGTAGTGGATGCATGGAATAGCCTTCCAGCTGAAGTGGTAGAGGTTAACACAGTAAAGGAGTTTAAGCATGCGTGGGATAGGCATAAGGCTATCCTAACTATAAGATAAGGCCAGGGACTAATGAAAGTATTTAGAAAATTGGGCAGACTAGATGGGCCGAATGGTTCTTATCTGCCGTCACATTCTATGTTTCTATGTGTCTATGTAACATGCCAAAACCTCCAGGGATACCTATCTTTTTGACCATCAATTCTGTCTCATGCAGGCTGTCGGAGTATGTGGATCATATATTACAGCCAGTGGTCCAGCAGAGTCCATTCTATTTGAGGAACACTATACATTAACTCCAACAACTCCAATAATTGGGGCATAAAATTAAAATTTTCATACAGTAGAAAATAAATTAACTTTTCTGACCTTACATCTATATAGAAACAAAAACCTTTTTTAAAACCGTAGACGTCAACAGTTACATACAGAATATAAATTGCCACTATAACCCATGGCTGAGTAATGTGCTTAAAAGCCAGTTGTTAAGAATCAAAAGAAATAGCATGGATGACAGTGTTTTTATACAATAGAGCAGAAAAGTCATGAGATGAGATAGATATTTGAACTGCACATTCTAGTACCAAGTGGACTAAACAACGATTTCGAGATTTACCATTTTTTAAAATGATACATGTAGATTATGATTTAGATTTTATTACATTGATATTTTTTAATATTTTTTTAATTTTTATTAGAAATTTGTATTAGATATTTTTATCCAACAAGTGGTGACAAATATCGATACATCTACTCTGTCTGCCCTGGCACTTATATGTTTTTTGATAGATATGTCTGTTAAGTTTAATACAACTTTGAAAATATACTTTTAAAATGTGGTTATTCTGATTATGTACAATTGATCAATATTCTTCTTTCAAGCTAGGTGGTTCCAACATTTTAACAAGAGTAACTGGGTTTCATTCATAAGGTATGAATTGTAAGATGTAAAACTACAAGAACATAGGCTAGGTTCTTCTTAGTTTAACGTTTTTCTCAGTTAACTTATTTCATTAGGTCCAATAAAAGTGCACATTTTCAGGCTGTTTTCTGTAAAATTATGGATTATTCTGTACAAATTTTAAGCACAGGGACTAATTTATATGATTTATAGCCATTTGTGATTGCGGACTAAAGGGAATCAAAGATACACCAATCAAGGCAATTACATTACGTTCGAATGCTTCCTTAAGCATGCTTCTCCAAGATGGACAAAGAAACATTATGTCATGACGAAACCGGAAGCAACCGTGGAAATCTATTACCTATTCATCATACTGGCACTTTATTAAGTCTGCCTACATAAAGACAATATCAAGTTGTGGCAAATACAGTATATAAGATACATGTCCAAACTATCTGCACTATTATCTGTATGTGTTTCATACTATATATGCAAAGAAACGATCATTGTGATTGCATTTGCTGATCATTAAGTATATCTTAGCACCTTTAATTCTGAGGTTCTAACTAAATAGGTTTAAATCTGTTAACCTTTCTTCATAGCTGATATGTTCCATTCCTTTTATTAATTTTGTAGTCCTCCTCTGCACTTTTTCTAGTGCCATAATATCCTTCTTTAGAACAGGTGCCCAAAATTGCACAGCATATTCAATATGTGGTCTTACCAGTGATTTATAAAGAGGCAAATTGATATTCTCATCCCAAGAATGAATGCCCTTTTCATGCATTACAGTTACTGGCCTTACCCACTGCTGATTGATATTGCACATTGTTGCATAGTTTGTTGTCTATAACAATTCCCAAGTCCTTTTCATGTGTTGTTATCCCTAATTCGCTTCCATTAAGGGTATACGTTGCTTGTGCATGCTTTATGCCAAAGTGCATAACTTTGCATTTTTCAACATTAAATTTCATCTGCCATTTGAGTGCCCAGTCCCCCAGTCTATCTAAATCCCTATGCAGCAAAGTAATATCTTGCTCACATTGTATTACTTTACAGAGTTTTGTGTCATCTGCAAACACTGAAACATGACTTTCAATGTTTTTTTCAAGATCATTTATAAAAATGTTAAATAGAAGGGGTCCCAGAACAGAACCCTGAGGGACACCACTTGCCACCTCTGTGTAGATTGAAAATTTACCATTTATGACAACTCTTTGTGCTCTATTTTTAAGCCAATGTTCTACCCAAGAACAAGCATTTTCATCTAAATCGATTTCCTTAAATTTGAACACTAATCGATTGTGTGGAACTGTATCAAATGCCTTGGAAAAATCCAAATAGATCACATCCACTGCAACACCCTGATCTATACTTCTACTTACTTCTTCATAGAATACAATCAAGTTAGTTTGACATGACCTGTGCTTCTTAAAACCATGCTGATTTTTGCTGATAACCATGTTCTTCTCAAGGAATTCTTGAATATTATCCCTTAATAACCTTTCAAATATTTTCCCAGCCACAGAAGTTAAGCTCACACGTCTATAATTTCCAGGCAAGGTTTTTGAACCTTTTTTGAATATAGGAACTACATCTGCCTTCCTCCAATCCTCCGGAACACTTCCTGAAAGAAAAGAATCTTGAAAGATTAAAAACAGTGGTTCACTTATTTCTACACTTAGTTCCTTAAGTACTCGTGGATGGATACCATCAGGCCCTGGAGCTTTGTTTATATTAACTTTCTTTAGTTGCTGTGGCACCTTGTCTTGAGTTAACCAATTACAATTAAATGTACGTAGTGTTGACGTTTGAATGCAGTGGTGCATTTGTGTGTAGTGTGGGTGTTTGAATGCTGAGATGTATGCACATATATGTATACACTGTCACATACAGATTTACATATAAACACAGACACACATGCAGATACACACACACATTGACACACATTCATATACATACACACAGATATACGTGCAGACAAACATACAGATACAGACACTGACACACTGTCAGGACCTACGCTGTCCTGTTCAGAGGTCTGGCCTTGGCTTCTGGTATCTAGTACTCTTTTTACAATTCTTGTTTTGTTTTCCTTGGTTTTTCTGGTTTTCTATTCTGTTTATGGTTTTCTTTTTGCAGGGTTTTCTGGTTTTATTCCTGTATTTCGTTCCTGGAATTCTCAGTCTCTTGGATTCCTTTAAATGTTTGTTTTATGTTGCCACACCCGTTCCTTTTCCATGAATCCTTTTGTTTCAGTTGGTTCCTGCAGGCAGTTGCTACAAGTTCTCTGCCCTTTTCTTGCAGGTAAGTGCTGTGTATGTTTTATTATTGTTTATTTAGTCATGCATATCTAGGTAGATAGGACCCACCGTAATTGGAGGAATTTGACGCAGTTGGTGGGCTGCATACATCTTGGCCATTTATGTATGTCTAAATCTCCAATGTTTATTACATATATAGTACTTAGTTTTGTCTCCTCTTGTTTTGCCTATTATATCTTGTCTTGTTTTATTTCATGTTCCCAGTACATGTAAAGTCCTGTCCTGCCCTTGTTCTGTTAATGTTTCCCTTATGTATTGTGTACATGTTCTGGGTTTAGCTTTCTATCCTTCTCTGGTTCTGGGTTCTATTAGTTTTGTCTTGTTTTCTTGTTTGGTGTCTATCCTAGCCTTGCCTTGTTTCTAGTACTGGATACATCTCAGTATACTTCTGCTCTGACAACCGCTTAGATGCAACAGGGTCTTGGTAAATGCTGGTGCTCAACACCAGAGGGCGTGCGGTTACCCTGCACCAGGCCCCACGTATTCACTACCACGCTGAAGACTCCTAATCAACTACATGAGGCACTACGGACTGCCTTCCGTGACACACACATACCAATACACACATATACAGGTACATCAGATACACATACACACAGGTGCAGACACTGTCACACATGCAGATACACACTGACATACATGCAGATACACACAGTGATACAATGCAGATACAAAGACACACACACTGACACACATACAAATACGCAGACACACACATTGACATACATGCAGATACACAAGCACACAGATACACACAGTGACACCCATACAGATACAAACACTGACACACATATAGATACACATACAGACACACTGATAGATATACAGTCACACAGATACACATACAGACAAACAGATAGATACAAAGACACACAGATACACATAGACAGACACACATCTATACATATAGACACACGTGCAAATACACAGGTACAAAAAACACACAGATACACATACATCCATGCATGTAGATACACAAACACACAGATACAAAAACACACTCACATGCAGACATACAGATACACATACAGACACCAGAATAGATACAAAAACACACAGATACACATACAGACACATAGACTTACATACTAATACACAGACACACATTCAAAATGTAACCACCCTCCGGTTTCCCACATTTTGGGTGCAGAAGGGTAGATACAGTCTGCTAGTTGAGACTGTTGGGAGTCAGAGGCTCTCCCAACAGTCTGTGCACCCTCTTTATCTTCTCCCTCCCACGTGGCTCGGTGTCATCTGGGAGGAAATGACCAGCTTTCACTTCCTTTCATGCTGCCATTATTAAACGGGACCTGTCTTGTTGTTAAAGGGCTGCAGCTCAGGACTGTGCCCATGAGGATAAATTTTCATTGTGTGGCCCTAAGTGCATTAACCCCCCCGGTGGGCCCCCCCTCAGTGCAAGGGCCAAGTGCAGTCGCACCGACTGCACCTGTGTTTGTTCTTCTGATGACAAGCACGATTTAGCAAATACAGTACTTTAAGAAACTTATAGATGTCACTTACTATGTCATGAGCCTCTTTCTCATCATGGTCACCCAGTCCTTCATCTTACGATCCCCATTTAAATTTGTTGATTTGTCTTTAAAAATGTTTGGTAATGGACTGAAACAATAACCTGTATTTGTCTTTAATTGCACAATAAAGCAGAATTACTAATACATTTACTGAGTCATCTGAGTGTACTGTATCATCATATATACAGTATATATATATATATATATATATATATATGTATACTGTACATAGCACCGAGGTAAGTAAAGACCAGGAGACCTTGCATGCCGAGCCCAAGTAACTATATATATATATAATGGCTGGTATGGTTTCATAACACTAGCCGTACAATGGTTTAACAAGAAATGCTCAGGAAATAAAAAAATCGGAGAAATGGAGAACAAAAAAGGCAGGAGCAGCATGTATCTTTGTTCAGATGTTTATTAATAAAAAGGCATGGAACTCACATTACTATTGTTATTACATAGAGCATGTGAAGGGCTCATTGGAATTTGCTCCCCTTAAAGGCATGGAATCTTTCTGAGGGATGCAGACAACAGAACTAGGGACTCACTTCTGTAACTTTAGTTGTGTGTTCTGTGACATAAGACACTAGTGACTTTCTCTAGAAGCACTTTAAGGACAATGTACTGACACTGTGCCAAAGTCAGAATTTTTTATGGCAAATTTCATAATACAGGAGAATAAAGAGATACACTATAAAGGTTCTAGCCACATACTTAGCCTCATACGTTGGAAATTTGCTATGTAAAGGAAGCCACTCACCCAGGCCTCTTGGTCAAAACTATTGTATTAATTAACAAATATATAAATGAAGACCTCCCTTGGTTAAACCCAACCCTTTTCTTGCAGCTGCAGAAAGATTGAAATTTCCAGCTCACTCAGCCATCATGGTTCCCAGGTATGTTGCTGAATAATTTAATATGTAGGAACAGTGAACACATACGACTTGTGCCAATTTGGTTATAAATGATGACACTTAAGTATTTTGTCCCTTGGCATTTTTACTGAAGTGTGTTTTTGCTCAGCTGGATTTATATTTATACATAGCTTGCAATGATGATCAATGCTTTTTCCTTTTAAGTCATATTTAGAAACATGCCTCAGCAACCATTTTATGTGACCTCATGCAGAAAAACAGTGACAAAAATATGAAATACATTCATTGTAACCATGTCACGACAAGTGACATATTAAGACAGGCTTTACCTAACCGTTGTCATGAATGATTTAATTGACATAATGATTAGACTTGTGTATAGCAGAAAAATTTGGTTCATTCTGTAAATGAAATTTCGTTTTGGACGCTCATTCATTTGATGGTCTAGCTGGTTCAAATATCATCCATGAAAAATAATCAAGAGAACGATTCAGACAAACAAAAAAATGGAGCAAAAATTAGCCAATCATTGTACTGTAAAATATATACATAGAAACATAGAATGTGACGGCAGGTAAAAACCATTCGGCTCATCTAGCCTGCCCAATTTTCTAAATACTTTCATTAGTCCATGTTTAAAAATTCCCATTTCATCTGGAAGGCTATTCCATGCATCCACTACCCTCTCAGTGAAGTAATACTTCCTGCTATTATTTTTAAACCCTTTCTCCTCTAAATTAAGACTATGTCCTCTTGTTGTTGTAGTTTTTCTTTTTCTTTTTAAATATAGTCTCCTTTACTATGTTGATTCCCTTTATGTGTTTAAATTCTTCTATCATATGCCCCCTGTCTCGTCTTTACTCCAAGTTATACATTTGAAAAAACCTTTAACCTTTTCTAGTAAGTTTTACCCCGCAATTCATAAACTTGTTTTGTAGTCCTTCTCTGAAATCTTCTGGAAATACGGTCTCCAGTACTGCGTACAACACTCCAAGTGAGGTCTTACCAGTGCTCTGTACAATAGGATGAGCACTTCCCTCTTTCTACTGCTAATACCTCTCCCTATATAACCAAGCATTCTGCTAGCATTTCCTGCTGCTCTGTTACATTGTCTGCCTATCTTTAAGTCCTCAGAAATAATCACCCCTAAATCCCTTTCCTCATTTGTTGAGGTTAGGACTCTATCAAATATTCTGTACTCTGCCCTTGGGTTTTTACGTCCAAGATGCATTATCTTGCACTTATCCACATCAAATGTCACCTGCCACAACTCTGACCATTTTTCTAGTTTACCTAAATTATTTGCCATTTGGCTTATCCCTCCTGGAACATCAACACTGTAGCAAATCTTTGTATATAATATAATTATTATGTATATAGTTCTCAATGTACTGATAGTCGCACAATCTGCTCTTTGGTTCACAGATCAAGTGAGAAAAATGTAACCAAGAAAGAGAAAAAAAAAATATCAATATCTGTATACTATATATATTTTTTTCTGCTCCTTCTTTTTTCCCCTCTATTAGTCAATTCTTACTTGATCTGTGAATATAATCTACATTTAAAGTCTGTCTCCTAGCCATCAATTTTTTTTTTTTTCATCAATCATCTCTTTTTTTTTGGGTGACACAGGTAGACCTCTGATTTCTAAATTAAACGAACATGCTGGTCTATTGCACTAGTTGTGTGTTCATGCATCTGCCTGGTGCTTCATAAATGCGGAATTCGGCCAAACAGCTAGTAGCTACTAGCTGCTTGAATTGCAATTCGGCCAAAACTAAATGCACACGTCTAATATTTATAGTTATTAAAATACTGAACATTGTAGTTACAAAAATTAACAAATGAAAAACCTTAAAAAAACAGTCTGTGCATTTTTGTATTTTGTAACTCTATTGAATTACTTTGGATGCATTGTGGATTTGTTCCCACCTTACACAATATCCTTTTAGTCGCCATGTGAGTCAATGAAGGTGTCTCAGTGTTCTCTGTGTGTGTATACATTTCTGTTTATCTCTTTTCAGTGCAACAAACCTATGGAGAACAGGGTGGATGTGTTGACCATGCCCCAGGGAAGACGTAAAAACCTGCAATGTTTCTTTACCTTGTAATCTTTTGGGAAGAAGAAGAAATGTGTACTGTGGTTTTTTTCCTTCCTCTTTGATGCATGCTATTACAATGCTATGTTGTGTCTTATTTCAATGTCCTCATTCTCTACAAAAAAGCTTGAGAGAAAGATCTCTACCAGTGAGGCTTTTTCACACCATTTTGCTGGACAGGTTGAGGCTGTTCATCAAGACAACAATCAATACATGATGTATAAACAGAAAAACCAATGAGATGCTTTTGGCATAAGCCAAATTAACGGAAATAAAAAGTTTGTTGGAAAACTTCACACGCATATTCAAATATTTCACATTCTATCAAGGTAACTTTTTTAAAATGTACTTTTGTTTTAATAAATTCCACCTAAAGAATTTAATATATGGAAATCAAAATATGTCAAATCTTAACTTATAGCAGATGCTACAAATTTGTACATCTCAGATATATCCATGAATGCACAGGCCCCAATTGATTATGGGCCACTCATCGTGTGGCTAAACAGTATTATTGGGGTCCGGAGGTCCCTTACTATTTTTAGCATGTATTTAACATGCCTCTAGAAAGCTGATCTGCTCTCAGTGAGCTTATTTTGCTCTCACTTCAGTACCACAGGGTTAATTTGACACCTTGACACCTGATCTCACTAAGCGTAGCATTTACCCCAGAAAATTGGCTTTTTTAAAATGGAGACTCCATTTATTGAATATCAAAAGGCATTGAGGTTCCTAAGGTTTCATGTGGATCACTCATAAGGTATCAGCATGTAGGAATGTAGACCAATCCAATGGGCCTTAAACTTGCCTCACTGATGATGCCCCAATGGGCTGTTTCACCCACTGAAGAAATGTGTCAATCTGGCTTCAAGCACGTTAAGATGACAGGCAGCCGGAAGCCATCCCTCAACAGAAAAGGTCATGCAAAGAGTGCCTCTAAAGTGCTCTATGCATGTCTCTAGCACCTGTAGAACAGTACAAGCATCTGTGCTGATTCAATATAGTGTCCTGGTGCCCCGATGAAGGACACTAGGAAACATAATCAGCAGGCAGGCCAGGGCCCTGAAACAATGGCTACCATGAAAAATCAGTAAGTTTTCATATGTTAAACCTTAATAATTCAGTAGCCTGGTAGATGCAATTTAAATTTAGCATGTGTGACAGTCTAGGAGGCAGGATAAAGACAACATTAACATAATAAGCTGCCGAATAAAGGTCATGCTCATTAAACCAACAGCATACCAAGGCACAGAGTTCTTCGGTTTTGATAGAGCCTGGCCTTAACACCTTGATATTGAATCTGACATTAGGCAATACCCCTTTGTACAAAGTGTAAACACAACAGATTTTCAGTTTAGAGTTAAAGGAACACTGTTGCATTAGGAATTCAAATCTATATTCCTAACACTATAGGTCCCTAGCGGCAGATTCATTTAAAGTCTCCCCTAAAGACTTTTACTTACCATTTCTCCGAGACTCCTTCAGCACTGCCAGCCACTTTGCCCTCAACAACATAATTTGGTTCTCAAACAGTTAGCCAACCCAATGCTCCTCATAGGTGTAGAATTAAATGCTTCTAATAGGTAGAGGAGTGTTTAACTGTACAATGTACACATTACAGTTTCTACAAAACTGCATTTGTTTTACATTGCAGGGTTAAAAGGAGAGGGACACTGAACCCTGACCACTTCATTGAGATAAAGTGGTCTGGATGACTTTAGTGGTTCTTTAAGAGTGTCAACGTTACTTTTCAGCTAGTACTTAACCCCTTAAGGACACAGCTTCAGAAGTAAAAGGCCAGCATGATAGAAAATGTTAATCATGTGTCCTTAAGAAGTTAAACAATCTAACAACTCTAAATAAATACAAAAGCAGACAGACCATATGAGAATGGAACAGAGCAATAGAAAGAGCTTGTAAGAGTTGATAAGAGAACCAATAGCAGATGAACTGTACTGAATTTAATAGGAAACATGCTGAATGTAATAATGGAAACTAGAAAAAAATTAAAAATAAAGGGCGGTGGTCTTGTAAGGACACAAGCAGAGAAGGGGATATCATACTTGTACCTGTGAACCAAGGTTTCACACAGTAGCTCAACCTGGGTATACATAGGCCTCAATTTATTAAGCTTTTCAAATTATTTCAGTACTGTTAGAAAAACTTTCCAAGAGATATATCCACAGATGTCACTGTTAACGTCTATAGGAGTTTTTATAAATTAATCATTTGGAAATGTTTCTAACAGTATTGAATCGTTTGGAAAGTATTTGAAATTAAGGCCATAGTTAATCATTTATTGTTATCGGGAGACATCACAGATTTGTTTCTTTTTTCTTACACAGAGTAATCATAGATTTACCACATTGTCCAATTTAACCATGAATGCACATTCGTATTAAATTAACTGCTGCTCAAACGTATGCCTCTTTTTATTAACAATGACCTGCTCCTACTATTGATGATTCCATCAAAAGATATATTTTTTTAAAATATACAAATGGAAATTCTATGCTGGCACAGTGACAGTACAATGTAGCTTTGTAGATCAGAGAAGATAACAAAATTAACAGTTTTCACAGAACATCACATTTCATTTTTCTCCATCTATACTCTTTCAGCTTATGTTTGTGTTAAAACAATACCAATTTTGCATAATGGTTTCTAACCTATAAAAATAAATCAATTAACCCAACTTGCTTACCATGTTTCAAAGAATAATAGATTACTACTAGTTTTACATGGCTTAAAGGTAAGCCATTATTTATTGTTATAAATTAAAAAAATAAATATTTCATTATTAAATAGTGAAATGCATTCTAAGTTATGATTACATACTAGTTAACTCGATTGGAATACCATCAAAGAGACAACAGAGTACCGTCAAACAAAATTTATCTTGTATTGTTTGTCAACAGTGGCACAATTTTGCCACCATAATGTTTTTTGTTTTTTTTAAAAGGCAAAAAGGTTTACAACAAGCATTAGAACTAAACTTAGTTTGTTCTAATGACATTCCAAGGTATTATCCATTTCCGATTTTAGTCTCTTGTCTCCAATACTATACCACAGTGCTAATGTCGTCAGCTTCTTCAGGTTTTTTTTGCCTGCTTGGCAGGGATTTCAAGTATTCAAGATGCCTCCTCGCATCCTCCTGGTTTTGCCGTACATAGTATACCACATAAGATATCACCATGGTGAACCAGCCAAACATAGTAACCAACATGGCATAATCCGTAGTCTTTTTTGCAATATTACAAAGGTCTGCATCATTTGCATTAGTCAGCAAAGCCCTCCCGGTATGTTCATCCAGGTCAGATGTTTTGCAAATGACATTGCTGGTAGTCTCGTGAATTGATGCCATGCTCCTCAGAGCCTGCTGTAGAGTACAGTCGCAGTGCCATGGGTTATTAGCAATTCTGGCCCTTCCCTTTAAATTACTAAAAGCATTCTTGTGGACACTTGTAATCTGGTTGTCTGACAAGTCTAAAATCTGCAATGTTTCTGCCACACCTTTAAATGAGTTTTCATCTATAAATGCAATGCTGTTTTTGGATAAGTTGAGAACTTTCAGCTGATGGAGGTCTTTAAAAATATCGTTAGGGATGGATGTTATTTGATTGGAATCTAGGTAGAGTAAAACAGTTTCCGGGGGAATGTCTCTAGGTATCTCCTTGAGGTTTGCATTACTACAGCTGACATTTAAGCCTCCTGAATGAGAGCAAAGGCAGCCTTTGGGACACATACTGGCAGAATGAAAGCACAGTATCATTAGAACAAAGCTTTGTAAGAGCAGACACATGGAGAGGGAGCGTGTTATCCACAGGTCTACCAAATTCATGCTTAGTTGTCAGCATAATAACATGACGACTTCTCATTTATCCAAAGGAAGTAATAAAGGATGCTCCGGAACATATCCACAGCATCATTTTCCGTGGCTACAAAATATGGTCAACATCAGTTAGACGTAGACATCTGAAAGAGAAAGAGAACCCAGTTATTTATATTTGAATACACAGCAATAAAATAGTATTTGCACTTAGATTTTTAAAAATATACCTGTAAGAGCTAAACAACAACTTCAATGATACAAAATGAAAAGCCTTTTTGTTAAGCCACATTTACTAAAATATCTAATAGTATGCTAGTATTTTTTTTTTCATTGGGATTGTTCCTTTTGGCATTGTTTATTTAAAAATTATAATACAATGAAAACTCAAAAGACAGCGTGAGTCCAGCAGGAGTACACATTAATATGTGGTTTTAAAGAACTAGCATATTAGGGTGCTGGAGTTTAATTGTTCATATGAATTATTCTTTGGAACAGTAAAGTGAAAGAACTTAATTTATTACTTTATTTTTTAAAAAGCAAATGCCCTTGAATCCTGTTCTTCATGAAAAATTTGGAAAGTGACAATGGAAAGTGCATATTTAAAACCCAATATGCATACAGTGGAAATTGATTTTTAGAGAGCACGAACAAACAAAATTAAATAGAAACACAAAAAGTTGAAATCAATTTTTGGTAAACAATATTGTTCACGTCTTGCATGGTTTGGATAGTGAATACATATTAGCAGAACCAGTATAAGAGATAAATATTTCAATGGTAAATTCTTTGAAAAAATAATCGAATAAATCCAATTATTTAACCCAGAAAGTTGCATTCTGTTTTTGCTGGTTTCTGTTTATGTCCTGGGTTATTGATGTGATTTTGTGGATTTTTCCTTTTTAATGATTCATATATAAGCATAGAAATGTACGATTTTAAGGAAAAAGGCAAAAGTTTGGACATTACTAACTAGGAATGGAACATATCGGCTATGAAGAAAGGTTAACAAATGTAAACCTATTTAGTTTAGAAAAACGTCGCCTGAGAGGGGATATGATAACTTTATACAAATATATTCGGGGCCAATACAAACCATTGTGTGGAAATCTATTCACAAACCGGACTTTACATAGGACACGAGGCCATGCGTTTAGACTGGAAGAAAGAAGATTTCGTCTAAGGCAAAGGAAAGGTTTTTTTACTGTAAGAACAATCAGGATGTGGAATTCTCTGCCTGAAGAAGTGGTTTTATCAGAGTCCATACAGATGTTCAAACGGCTACTAGATGCATACTTGCAAGAACAGAATATTCAAGGATATAATCTTTCAATGTAGGGTAATAACTGCTTGATCCAAGGATAAATCTGACTGCCATTCTGGGGTCAAGAAGGAATTTTTTTCCTAGCTTGTTGCAAAATTGTGCTTCAAACTGGGTTTTTTTGCCTTCTTTTGGATCAACAGCAAAAAACAAATGTGAGGTAGGCTGAACTTGATGGACGCAAGTCTCTTTTCAGCTATGTAACTATGTAACCATGTAACTAAATAACATGTTTTGTGATTTTCTAAGTTGAAACAAGTTGACACTTGCTCTTCACTGCAAAAAATGTAAAGTCTGAACTTTTCTATATACTTTAATTAAATAAATGAATTAACTAAATAAAACTGATTGAAAACATAAACCAGTAAATATGACATGTACAGATGTTTGGGTGCTCTTTCAGTCAGTACTTAGTAACACTGAGTTTGGAAGAAATAACAGTTCCTGTTGCTACCTGTATTCTTGCTCTGGGTAGGTTCCCCATTCTCTCTTATAAGATATGTAGTTCAGATACATTTGTAGGCCCTGTATCTTGCACTGTATGAATTACCACAATAATTAAGGCTACGGACTAAAAGGATCATTCCAAAACAATAATCTTTTGTTTCTTGAAGTAGTTAATGGATGAGTTATGTGTGGGTTTTAGATCACTGTCTTACTGCTTTTTCTTTTTTTTTTTTAAACTGACTACAGAATATTACCTTCCATAATATGTTAATATTTAGTAGAATCCATCATTTCCTCTTGTTTTACAATAGTTACTGTGTTTCTAGCATTCAGTCACTTGACCACAAATTATAATTGATCCATCCAATTCTCAACAGTTAGCAATGTGTTTTACAAATGCTTCCCTCTTTTTTTCTCCCAATATAACTTTGGTGTTTGCATCCAAATAATAATTATTTTATCAGACAACAGTACTTGGTTCCCAAATGTTTCTGTATTATCTATCAGGGTTATTTACAAAATTGAGAATTTAAAGTAAACTCAAAGTGAATTTTAAATTTAAGGGCACTGTAGCTGACCTGAAAGCAAAGCATAGCTGACTTAGAGAATATTTCCAATTCCGCTATTTTAACCTTAAATGTGAAATTAATTTTGAATTCTCACTTTAGTAAATAACCCTTCCCATATGGCATACAATTAAGGTTTCCATCAGCTGACTTTTTCTTTAAAATTATATATGTGCAAGCATCCATGCACAACTATTTCAGTGCCAACTTAGTCATTCTGCAGATCCTTTGCAAGGATACAGGGTTTTGTTTTGCTTTTCTGACCAGTCTATGACCATTGGACATTTGCATTCAGTTCCAAACCAATCATGATTCAGCTGAACTTTGGATAATTGTCAAATTGTCCAAATTCCGTAACTCCAAATCACAAAACAAATGAAACAAGCAATGTTTGTTTTGTGATACATGAATGTGATACATGAATGTAATACATGAATGTATGAGATGAATAAAAGAAAAAAAAAATGATTGATGGTTAGGGAACGGCCACTTAATGTTTATTTTATTCACTGATCAAGTGGACAGTAGAGAAAAAAAAAGGATGAGCTGTAAATAAATCTATACATTTTTCCCTCTTTGCTTACTTTTTGTACTTAATCTGTTACCAAAACGGGTACAAATCCAAACAAGGAAAATTGTTTTCTTTGAGGCCAAAAAAGCAAAATTAAGAAAATGATTAACTTAATGAACTCTGGAGAGCAAAGTGCTTAAGGTATTGGCAGGAAACAAAGCAAAGCACTCTTTTTATTCATCTACGAGTTCTAAGTGCTTCAAGTGTATGCCTCCAAAAGGCTTCCCTGCAGAGTAATTGCTGGACTATGGCCCCTTGACCAGATTCAGTGATATGCTTAATTCCTATCAAACTCTGTGAAGGTAATTGGTGATCAGCTTGCAAAGAACATTAACTAC
This sequence comes from Pelobates cultripes, assembly GCA_933207985.1. Taxonomy (NCBI): domain Eukaryota; kingdom Metazoa; phylum Chordata; class Amphibia; order Anura; family Pelobatidae; genus Pelobates; species Pelobates cultripes. The sequence continues at coordinate 82,563,240 of OW240915.1, forward strand.
AGGCTACCTATCACATGCAGTGGAAAATATAATCTTATGTTGACTTTTATAAACTTTGCCACTGTAGGGTAAGTGAATGTTTTTACTGGTGCTGTGTGTCAGCATAACACAAATCTCAAACATTGCACCGTCTGTGTCGGAATATGAAGCTGTAGATGAATAACCATGAATAGGATGTCCACCCAGCAGTAAATCCCAGAGGATAGTACTCATTTCATTTGTATATCAGAGGTTGTTAAAAGACTGTGGACATTCCTTATCTCTACTTCCCCTCTAATTGTTGCCAACATTTGATCATTTGATAGCATCACGTGCTAGGTTACACATTCATATATGTATACCTCCCGTATGAATTTAATGACACATCAATTAATTATTGTGACTTCAGATCAATTGATGTGTCTTTCTCCTTTTCCCCAGCCTCTCTGTATGTCTCTTTTTCTCCTGATCCTCTTTTTTGTCTCTTTCTTCCCTTCCCCATCCCCTCTCATGTATTGTTTTTTCTATCAGTTAAATTTAGCACATAGAAGACTGTGCGATACAATTTGCAGAACAATATGTATCTGTTTTTCCACTGCAAAGGTAGTGTTGACTTCTGCAAACAACTGTGTGTAGATACGCACACTACACATTATATATCCATCCATCTTCATTGACTGATTTAAGTATGTATGATTTTATGTGTGTGTAAGTGTGAAGGTATCAAGGCTTTGTCACCCTATAAATCATCTTTCCAGACTTAGGAACCATGGCAGACCATAAACATATGAAGACATGTGACAATCCACTAGCATCAATAGGTTACTGCCTGATATTTTTCTAGATTGATAGTTGCTTAATATGCTAGAAGCACAGTTCCCCAATGGCAATATTTAATAGCAATCTTCTTGAGCCAATGTTGGAGTTAAGGAGCCATGGTATAAGGGTGAGGGAGAAGAAGTGTTGAGCGAAATGAATGAAGAGACAGCTTGTAGGATTCATACAAATAATAATATTGTTTGAGTATAACACTCATTGAAAATAACACCCATTTCTTAAAAGTATCCACATTCAAACACAAAGGAATAGGCATTTTTTTAAATCTCATCTAACTTTCCCATAGTGTAAAGGTTAGCATGGTTTTAAACTATGTCAGCTACCCACCAGTTACCGAATAGGAATTATTCTGATTTCCAATAAATTTTATTTTTATAGTTTATAGATGCTGACGCTTCTGTCATCACATTCATCTTTTTGTATATGTAACTATGAGTTACTATGTGAAATATTATTATTATTATTAATAAAAAAAATTGGGGGTGGGGGGGCATTTATATAGTGTTAACATATTCCATAGTGCTTTACAGTATCATAAAGGGGTAAATTTAACAATTAGACAATTACAAAATGTTACAGGAAAAATAGGTCGAGGACCCTGCTGAAACAAGCTTTCAGTCAAGAGGAGGTGGGATATAAAAACACAATAGGAAGGGCAAATATTAACCAGACTATTCTGCAAAGAAATATATTTATGTTGACAAATTTCCTTAGCCAAAAAAGTTGCAATATGCAGTAGAACTAAGTTCCTGCTTAGGAGTTTTCCGCACTCTTAAGTTAGTAGTAAAGGCAAGGAGTGGCACCCAGTGGACCCTAGGTTATAAGAGATGGTTTGATTCCTAATAACGGTGGTGGTGTGCCCAGGGCACTCATGGCACCATAATCACTTCAGCAAGCTACAGTGGTAAGGGTGCTTGAAATGTCCATTTAATGTATTAATTAAATTGTGGTGTATGTAGGAGAGTTTGGGCCAATTTGGATACACTCTATAGGAGTGATTGTTTGCACTGAAATGGAAGGGGCCCTGCTATGCTTGTTGAGAGGACAATCAAACAGCATAAGAAGTAAATAAACTAGGAGCCACAAATGGTAAATGGCAATGTGCATAGATTAATGGTAGAACTCAGATTTCGCATGTGTGTGTTAGAGATAGGGGAGTGCTGGTGTTAGCGGGAGTTCATTTTTTTCATATAAAGTACTAAAGGCTGAGATAACATTAATATGATGAAACACTAAAGTAAGAATTCAAAGTGAATTTCAAATTTAAGCTCAAAATCGCTGAACTGGAAACATTATCTAAGGCAGCTATGCTTTCAGTTTGGCTACACTGGCTTTACATTTGAAATTATCTTTTAATTCACTTTGAATTCTTATGTCAGTAACGTAGAAACATTGAAACATAGAATGTGATGGCAGATAAGAACCATTCGGCCCATCTAGTCTGCCCAATTTTCTAAATACTTTCATTAGTCCCTGGCCTTATCTTATAGTTAGGATAGCCTTATACCTATCCCACGCATGCTTAAACTCCTTTACTGTGTTTACCTCTACCACTTCAGCTGGAAGGCTATTCCATGCATCCACTACCCTCTCAATAAAGTAATACTTCCTGATATTATTTTTAAATCTTTGTCCCTCTAATTTAAGACTATGTCCTCTTGTTGTGGTAGTTTTTCTTTTTTTAAATATAGTCTCCTCCTTTACTGTGTTGATTCCCTTTATGTTTTTAAATGTTTCTATCATATCCCCCCTGTCTCAGGGGGGAGGGGGGGATATTTAACCTTTCCTGGTAAGTTTTTATCCTGCAATCCATGGACCAGTTTAGTAGCCCTTCTCTGAACTCTCTCTAAGGTATCAATATCCGTCTGAAGATACGGTCTCCAGTACTGCGTACAATACTCCAAGTGAGGTCTCACCAGTGTTCTGTACAATGGAATGAGCACTTCCCTCTTTCTACTGCTAATACCTCTCCCTATACAACCAAGCATTCTGCTAGCATTTCCTGCTGCTCTGTTACATTGTCTGCCTATCTTTAAGTCCTCAGAAATAATCACCCCTAAATCCCTTTCCTCATATGTTGAGGTTAGGACTCTATCAAATATTCTGTACTCTGCCCTTGGGTTTTTACATCCAAAATGCATTATCTTGCACTTATCCACATTAAATGTCAGTTGCCACAACTCTGACCATTATTCTAGTTTACCTAAATCATTTGCCATTTGGCTTATCCCTCCAGGAACATCAACCCTGTTACATATCTCAGTATCATCAGCAAAAAGACATACCTTACCATCAAGACCTTCTGCAATATCACTAATAAAAATATTAAAGAGAATGGGTCCAAGTACAGATCCCTGAGGTACCCCACTGGTGACAAGCCCAAGCTTCAAATATACTCCATTGACTACAACCCCATTCAACAATATTGGAATACAAACTTAAAGATTGCAGTTAATTGATAAGCCTTCTATGTGCAACAGTGTCAAAAACCTTACTGAAATCTAGGTAAGCAATGTCTACTGCACCACCCAGATCTATAATTTTAGTTACCCAATCAAAAAAATCAATAAGATTAGTTTGGCATGATCTCCCTGAAGTAAACCCATGTTGTCTCTGATCTTGAAATCCATGTGTTTTAGATGTTCAACAATCCTATCCTTTAACATGGTTTCCATCACTTTCCCCAGTAAGGCTTACTGGCCTATAGTTGCCTGACTCCTCCCTATTACCTTTCTTGTGAATGGGAACAACATTCGCTAACTTAAAATCTTCTGGGACTACTCATGTTAACAATGATTGGTTAAATAAATCTGTTAATGGTTTTGCTAGCACACCACTAAGCTCTTTTAATAGCTTTGGGTGTATTCCATTAGGTCCCATTGACTTATTTGTCTTTACTTTTGACAGTTGAAATAGAACCTCTTCCTATGTAAACTCACATGTAATAAATGACTCATTTATCCTTTTTCTTAACTGAGGTCCCTTTCCTTCATTTTCATCTGTAAATACCGAACAAAAATATTCATTGAGGCAGTCAGCTAGACCTTTATCCTCTTCTACATACCTTCCTTCTTTTGTTATTAATCTAACTAATCCTTTTTTTACTTTTATTTTCTCATTTATGTATCTAAAAAAAGTTGTGTCCCCCTTTTTTTACTGACTGTGCTATTTTCTCTTCTGTGTGTGATTTGGAAGCTCTTATAAATTGCTTAGCCTCTTTCTGCCTAATCTTATAGATCATTCTGTCTTCCTCACTCTGTTTTTTTTTTTTATAATTACTAAATGCTAACTTTTAGTTTTTTACTATTTTGGCCACATCTGCGGAGTACCACAGTGGATTCTTGAATTTTTTGCTTTTACTGAAAAGCCTAATGCAATTTTCTGTTGCCTTTAGTAGTGCAACTTTTACATAATCCCATTTCTCTTGGACTCCATTTAAATTGCTCCAGTCTGATAATGACTCCTTTACACATATTCTAATTTTAGAAAAGTCTGTTTTTCTAAAGTATTTTGTTTTTGTGTGGTATGACTCAGTCACTGTTCTTCTATTAAACCACACTGACTGATGATCACTGGATCCAAAACTTTCACCTACAGTAATATCTGATAACAAATCTCCATTTATTAACACTAAATCTAGTATGGCTTCTTTACGAGTTGGCTCCTCAATAACTTGTGTGCTCCTGGCACAAGCAGCTATTTTTGTTTTCCTATTCACATCAGGAAGATTAAAGTCACCCATGATGATAACTTCCCCCTTCATTGTCATTTTAGCTATTTCCTCAACTAGTAGATTATCTAACTCTTCAATTTGTCCTGGGGGCCTATAAATCACACCTACACAAGTTACTGTGTGATTACCAAATTCTAACGTAGCCCAAATGGACTCTATGTTTGCCTCACTAACTTTTTATTAGGCTAGATTTTATGCAATCCTTTACATACAAGGCCACCCCTCCCCCTTTCTTGCCTTCCCTATCTTTCCTATATAAAGAGTACCCTGGTATTTTTTCTCATTGTACCATGTCTCAGTAACAGCGACTAAATCTACACTATCAATTGCCATTATTGCCACAAGTTCATGGATCTTATTCCCTAAACTGTGAGCATTTGTAGACATGACTCTAAGCTTATCATTTTTAACACACTTGCTACAGGCACCTTCTGTCCTTGTTTTGGGGGACAATTGGATTGATGTTTTATCACCCTTTTGCCCCCCCTCCTAGTTTAAATACATCCTTGCAAAACCTCTGAACTGCTCACTGAGAACATTTGTTCCTTTTTGAGAAAGATGCAAACCATCTTTTTTGTACAGTTTATTTCCATTCCAAACAGAGCTACCATGAGAAATAAAGCCAAATCCTTGCTCCTGACACCATTCACCAAGCCACAAGTTAAAGTCCCTAATACGCATCCGCCTGTCATTCTGAGTGTTATGTACAGGCAGAACTTCAGAGAATGACAGTGTGGAAGCAACCTTCTGTATATCTGTCAAAAACACCAAAAACTTCCTTAACCTCTGAAACCTCATTGCAAGCAAAGTCATTTGTCCCTAGATGGGTAAGTACATCCAATTCCCCTTCCTGCTTTGCTCGCTTAACAATATTACAAATACGGCTCCTGTCTCTGTGAGCAGTAGCTCCGGGAAGACACCCCACAAGACCACCATTGTCCATCTCCACACCTCTTATGATGGAATCCCCCAACAACAACCGCTTTCTATTAGGCCTCACCATAGTCTCCAAGCCTGTCTCCACAACACCACTACCCTCAGTGCCTGAGCCTGTCTCCACAACACCACTAGCCTCAGTGCCTGAGCCTGTCTCCACAACACCACTAGCCTCAGTGCCTGAGCCTGTCTCCACAACACCACTACCCTCAGTGCCTGTCTCCATAACACCATTACACTCTGAAAGTGCAGAAAATGAATTATGTAGAGCAACAGACTGTGCAAAATGCCTTTTATCCACAACTCTAAGTCCACCAGATCCTACAATAATCCATCTGCCATTCCTAGTATGTCTCTGTGGCAGTGGCTTTGCAGCAGTTCCAGCCTGAGTTTGTTTACCAGATAATTTACAAATCTCAGACTTCAAAAATACAATCTCCTGCCGCAAGACAGAGAACTGTCTATAGATTAGACAACAACCAAACCTCAAAAAAGTGGAACGTGAAACAAAGGCAGAGCAACTATTACACTGAACTAAGTCTGCCATTCCAATGAGGTGAATAATTTAAATCAACCGAATCTTAACTTTTTATTTATCCTCCTGAATACCTCAGATTACCTCCAGGTTATCTCCAGAATATAAATATCGGCTCACTAATGCAAGAGGCACAAGTAACACAATTTATGGGAGGGGACAAGACATTAGCATGTAATAAACTGTTTGAAGTTGGTATATTGAAAATAGTGGGATAAAACACATAGACTTCGATTTAATACATGATTTTGGAAACACTTTTGAGTTGATTTTATATTACGAAAAATATTTCAATTTTTTAATAATTTAATATTTTCTGATATATTGATACATTTATTTATATATAATTTATATATATATATTTTAAATTGTATTATTTAAAAAATATACATTTTAAAATTTTATCCAAAAACAATAAATCATTTGACAAATGTATCCACAAATATTAAATGGATGCCATAGTTAGCCATTCATTTAAAAAGATGTAACTGTTTTGAAAGGATCAACAAACAGGAAAGGGAAGATACATTTAAGGGTTAAGCTTGGTTTTAAAGACAGAATATATGACAATGCGATATACATGTGCATTGAAGATAACTGGGGCAATAGAATAGTTGTGGTTAATGTACTACAAACCCACATAAATTAACAACAGTGATGATCATCAGCTGTTATCAAAAGCTGAAAAACTGCACATGTATTAATTAATTAATGATGTTAATTATCCAGACACTGACTGGCATAGAAGGAGTAGTAGGTCAGCTAGGGGGAAACAAATTTTCAAACCTAAATGCAATCTAAAATAGGTGATTCTATGTACCTAGTATCTAATAAGGTTATTGTTCCCCCAGGACATTACAACAGTGTCATGTATAACATTGTAGCCCTTGTGTCAATTCCATAAATAGAGGTAGATATGTTGATCTGTGAAACAGTAATCAATTTTTTTTTTAAATTGACATATACTGTAATTGAATGAAGATATCTATGATAAAAATGCATATAAATAAAAGAAAATATACAATGTAAGTCTGAGTACACAATAAAACACAATTTTATATTATTGTGCATAACTAGATGGAGCCTTTGAACTTTACCAAAACGTCAATAACTGGCATTTAATATTTACATTCTGACAATGGCACCTAGTAAACAAAAATACCTTGGCCTTGTGCAAGTGAAATATTGTTGATGTGTCTGTATCAGACGTATCTAGTCTGCTATGCCAGCATTTTCAATGTAGTTTATAATCTTGTAATAACTGATGTTATGGATTGCATACTAACACAGACTTACTGTGTGATGATTGTGACACAACCGACATTTAACCCCTTAATGACGAGTGACGGACGAGGTCAGTCACTCAGGGGAAACCCTTAACGACGAGTGACGAACCTTGTCCGTCACCTGTTAAAACTAACCCCGGATTGCCACTATCGCGGCGATCGCGGGGTTAGGTGTGCTCCGGTCTGCCTCTGTATTAGAGGCAGACCGGAAGCACCCGATCAGGCTGCCCAGCACAGCACATGTGCTGCATATACTCACCTTCCGCCTCCCTGCACTTCCTGGTTCTGTGTGGAGTGCAGGGAGACGGATGAGTGATGATCCTGCCCCCTGTTGAAAAAAAAATAAAGTTAATTTAAAATCCCACCCCCCTTTACCCATTTTAATAAAAAATTAACCCCTTCCCTGACAGTTGATCACTGACTACAATGATCAAATGGCAGGGATTACATTTTACTGTCATCTGATTTTTTTTTTTTTTTACCCCTGCGGGTTCATCCTTTTTTTTTTTAACCCTCAGGGGTTAAATTTATTTAATTAATTAATCTAAATATTTTAAAATGATATATTTAGCTAGCTGAGGTGGGTGGGTGGGTGGAAGTTAGTGGGTAATTGGTCGATTTGGTGTTATGCTAACTAGGGGTTAATGTTTAAAAAAGTTTTAAAATAAACTTTAAAAAGTTAAAAATTAAGCTAAAAAAAGTTTTAATAACGTTTAAGTAAAAAATAAAAAAAAGCCACTTTTCCCAGTCCAAATAAAAATTAACCCCTTCCCTGCCAGTCGATCACTGCCTACAGTGATCAAAATACAGATCACAGTATTATACAGGGATCTAATTTTTGTAACCCCTTTAATTAATTAATTTAAATATTTTATAAAAATATATTTTGCTAGCTGGGGTGGGTGGGAGTTATGGGAAAATGGGGAATTTACTGTTAGTGCTGCTTACTGCTAGTTAGGGGTTAACGGTAAAAAAAAAGCTTAGAAAAATGTTAAATCTGTAAAAAAAAGTTTTAAGAAAGTTTAAAAAAATTAATAAGCAAAACAAAAGTTTAAAAACTAGTTTGTAAAAGTAAAAAAGTTTCAAAAGGTAAAAAAATTTATTTAAAAACGCTCATTACCACTACACCTGGAACAAACTAGAGAAAAAATGATCCCAGGTAAAATATGCCTTTTGAATTACCCCAGGGTGTATTCTTTAATAAATAGTATGTGTTTTTGGGGAAGTTTCAATAACCAACCGTCTAAACTACTCCAAATTGGAACATGGATACAGTGTAAAACTTCAAAGTTAGAAAAAAACTGAATGGCTGCGTCTCAAATGCGCCCCTTCAACATCCACATATACCTGGCAAAGGTACATACGGGGGTATTGCGGTACTCAGCCGACATAGCTGAGCAGAAGTATTATACAGTCGTAGCACACATAAGGTTTGCAAAATATACTGTGCAAACTCACTTTGTGTGTCAAAAAGGCAGAAAAAACGCGTATTACCACTACACTTAGTACAAGCTAGCGGAAAAATTATCCCATGCTAAGTTTTAAAATATACCTTTTGAAATACTCTGGGGTGTCTACTTTAAGAAATGGTAGGCCTTTGTGGGGTAGTTTGAATTTAAAACCTGCGAAGATGCTTGGAAATTGCACATAGGCCCAGTGTCAAAATTCGGTAAAAACTGATATGGCTTGGTCTCCTATATGGCACTGTAGCTTCACGAAATAGTGCCAAAGACATTCATTGGGGGTGTCTTTTTACTCAGAAGACTTAGCTGAGCATAATTTGGGGGTTGTGAACTTAGTGGCACATATGAAATATACAAAATGCCCAGCAAAAATGCAATCCATATGTAAAAAATGCACAATTTTTTTTTTTACCACATACTTTGGCATATATTGGTGAAAAAAATGGGGGCATGTTAAGGTACAATATGCACCTTATGAGATACCCTGGGGAGTCTACTTTTACAAATGGTAGGCCTTTGTGGGGTTTTTTTTTTGAACAGTCAAACTGTTATAATACCCCAAATGGAAGCAAAGGCTCATTAAATCCATCTCTCAAAATTCTACTGTGAATACTGAAAAGGACAGGTCTCCTAAATGGCACTGTAGCTTCACGAAATAGTGCCAAAAACATACAATGGGGTGTCCTTTTACTCAGAAGACTTAGCTGAGCATAATTCTGGGGGTCTGAACTTAGTGGCACATATGAAATATACAAAATGCCCAGCAAAAATGCAATCCATATGTAAAAAATGCACAAAATTATTTTGTGGCGGAACCAACCTCGCCACTATGCACTGGAGAAGCCTGGTTGCCAGCCTCCTGCCATGTGACTATGGCCCCTGGGATGTATTGCTCTTTAAAGACATGATTTGGGCATAATGGATTTGTGTTGTGCTGCTGCTAGCCCTTTTAAGAACCATCTGGGGACATACTGTGGAGTTACTGGGTGGCCACCATTTCCTGTATCAGAAGCACATGGTGAGAACAATGGATGGCGGCCATTTTAACTCACAGACACTGTGTGGACTTTTCAACACGGTGCCATCTCGCTAGTATTTGTTGCACAGAGACATCGTGCGGTGGTTTTGGACTATATAGCAGGGGACACATTATACAGTGATTGTTTTTTATTTAGTCTGTATATGTTCTGCAGAATCTGCATTAAACTGTATTTTCCAAAGTACTGAATGGATCTGGGTGAATTTTGGATATGTGGTTCACCCAGATCCCCCAGTTCCAAGGATATACTTTTTATGGGGTTATTGCATGTTTTGGGGTCACTGTGATGTGTTTTATGAAACTGTATTTTTCTGGCTGTGATAATTAGATTACCCATTGTGTTCAGTAATCATATCACAGCCAGAGGGGAGGATTTTGTGTGGGAGTGTCTGGGTGTATTGTATGGATTGATTGGCTGTTTTGTAACGCCCTGTGGGCTGTACTATGTTTGTGGATTGGGAATAAAAGAGACTGTATGTGACAGTACAGGGAGTTCCTGTTTTAACCCTCAAAGTGAAGTGTCGTCTCATTATTGGGGGAAGGATTTATTGTATGCTGTTCCAGTTTGACTGCTAGGAGAGTAAACCTATTCGTATGGTTCCTATTCAACTGTCTACAGCATTCATATGCTTGGGAGAATTTATTTGTTTCTCCGGTTCGGTGATTGTGGTGTCTGCCAGAGTGCTTGGAGTCCTCAGGAAGCGCTAGGAGCATCCTTCAACGGAGGTACCCAGTCGGGGTGCCAGGTGATCCGTTACATATTTTTTACCACATACTTTGGCATTTCTTGGTGAAAAAAATGGGGCCGTGTTAAGGCACAATATGCACTTTATGAGATACCCTGGAGTGTTTACTTTTACAAATGGTAGGCCTTTGTGGGGTCTTTTTGAACAGTCATACTACTATAATACCCCAAATGGAAGCATAGGCTCATTAAATCCATCTCTTAAAATTCTACTGTGACAGGTATCCTATATGGCACTGTAACTTCACGAAATAGTGCCAAAGACATACAATGGGGGTGTCATTTTACTCAGCAGATGTAACTGAACACAAAATAAAACTTTGTACAGGAATAGCACACACCAACGTTACAAAAAACACATGAGAATTTCTTTGTTATAAGTTTGTGTGCCAAAAAACAAAAAAAACAAAAATTTTACTCCAATATTTAGCAGAGGTTGGCGGTGAAATGGCTACGTAGAAAGTGTCAAAACAACCTTAGGTAAATAGCCCATGATGTCTACTTTATATAAATATATACTTTTGTGTGGCAATTTTGTTTTCTTTTATGGCTATTAAGCTTACAAGACAAACATACCAAATTCTAAAATCGCTCCACATTAAAAGTTTATTTTACTCCTTGTGCTTTGTGACCTGTAACTACCAAAAAAAAACTTAAAATCCCAGACACATTATATATTCTGTAAATCAGAACAACTAAATGAATTTATTTTTAATTACTTTCCTTAACCTGCACTAATTGTGCACACATTATTATTGGAAAAACTGTAAAAAAAACACAAAATGTTAAAAAAAATTAGCATTTTCTTTATTTTTTTTATAATAAATAAGCATTTATATATATATATATATATATGTGTGTGTGTGTGTTACATCAAATTAAAACCCTTTCTGTCCTTTAAAAATGGTATATAATATGTGTCGGTGCAATAAATTAGTAAAATGCAAATTGCAGTTGAACGCAAACAGCAAAAAATGAAAAAATGCTGTTGTCATTAAGTGAAAGACAAGCTTTTGAAGCTCTGTCCTTAAGGGGTTAAAATTATATTTTGCCTGCCAAACGTTTCAAATCTGCAGTCTGAATCTTAGAAACAGCATAAAAATAACATAACTAGTGCATAATTTCTGTTACAGTAAATATTCGGCCCACATAACACAAAGAAAGCAGCTGGAGACCACAGGTCTATCAGACAGTTCACACTGCTGCATAAAGCTTCCAAATTCAATTTAAGGGATTGGGAAAAGTGTTGAGCGATCACATCATGAAAATATGGCTTCAATCTACATTAGTGCAATCAGATTTTAAATGTTTCCCAGCAGTGAATGGATAGAGATTCCGAAAGAATGAAACAAAATGATCAATATAATAACTGTTTACATTACAAAATTTGAAATGTCTTTGTGTCCGTATTGTTGAAAAATGTGAATATTTTACACGTGCTTGCAGCCCAGCAAATCTCATTGGTATATTTATATTATGTGCATATTAATATTCCATCCTTGTACATTTTTGAAGCTGTAAATCTAGAAGTGAATTTCAATCGGCTGTATGACAGACAGGTAAAAAAAATAAAAAAAAGTTCAGATGATATGTATTGCATTCTAGAATTCTGGCGATTTCCTGGTTGCTATTAACAGTTTGTTTTCAGGCCTCTAGGTTATCACCCTGGCCTTAAAATCCGTCTAATCTCTATCTAGCACTGACAGCAAATTCAAGATTTCTTTAATAGCTGAATACATGTGTGTAGCGGACCACGGGTAACCCGACTAGTTACCTCCGGTAATACCTTCACTCAGCCACTCTGAAACCATTAAAATAAACGGACATCCATTCCCCCAGTAACCAGAGTCAACTGAGCTTTATTGGAACACACACGACTTTTATGCCCAGTATCCTACATGGGGTTTACAATACCTGAAAACAGAGGTTTAAATCCCAGGATCCTCTGTGCCTGAGAGATAATTGCATGAGAAAAAGTCTCTAATCTCATTATCTCTCAGGTACACAAAATTCAACAAAATATACAGTACCCCAAAAGTGCCCCCACTGTACTCATGAACCCCACAAAAAGTACATTCCCCGACAGCCCCGATCTGAGTGTACAACATATCCAAGAATCACTCTGATTGGTTTGGTGAAATGGGAATGCCATCGCGGTAAAGTTTTGACTGGTCAGACAGGAGGCGATAGCCCAAAACAGTTTCAGGAAAATAGGTGCTCTGGCCATTCTCCGTTCGTGAGGTTCCTGTGCAAACACCAAGCAAGGGAATCATTTCATTTCAGGGTACAAATGCTCTCCCTGTTCGGTTGTTCATATCTACCAAACGTCGTTCATGTCGGTGGTCAGGAAATAGAACAGGCAGCGATCTAAGTTTAACCGGGGTTCGCTCAAGTGCCTAGTGGAAAAAGAGTTCCAGGCACTCGACGAGCATCCCACATTTGGGAGACAAGATGGCCGCCATTCTTTTGTCTGCCACATGTTCGGTTATACGAAATGGCGGCCACCCAGGGGAGCATTCATTAGTTACTTTCCTTGCTGTTTTGCACTTAAGTTACTGGTGTGAACATTCTAATGGGGTACAGGGGTGGTCCCCGTACGGGAGATAAATAGACTTGGTTTGTATGAAGTACTCCTGAATGGAAAAAGGGTAAAACACACGAAATACAGGAACAAATAGATGAATGAGTAGTAGTGCTGCCACAATGTGTGTGTGTGTGTGTTTGCGTGCATGTTTAATGAGCGCATATTTTGGATGGCATATTTAAAATTCTGGCAATATATTTGTCTAAAAATAAACTATTTTCTGTTGGTCATTGATGGTGACCAGAGAAATAAAAAAGTGAATCATAAATTAGTGAGTATTATCTTACAGTCTTATAGCCTAATTTCTAATGAGAGCATAAAAGAAATACTCGCAAGCACCATACTCACTACAGTGTACTGTAACCCCTACTGCACACTGTAGTGGTTATGGTTTTAAGATGGAACACCAGTCTAGGTTAGCTTTCTAGGAACATGGTTAAGATAATATCCACCAATGCTGGCATGCTTTAAATCTATTTCTGGTCAGAAAACAGAAAACTGAAATTTTGACCAATAAAGGTTACGTTTTATTTTTACAAAGGCCCAGGAGTTCCATCTTCTTTGTTAATTTGTATTTTAGCTTGATTTAGCACTGGGCATTTGTTAAACCCTAACTCGCAGAACTACATGTAAGTTTTATATATTTATGTTAGTATATATATGTATATATATATATATATATATATATATATAAACTAACGTCAGCTTGACACTTTCCTGACCTCTTCTATAGTAAACTGTGCCTTGGTGCTACCCACTTTCCATATGTATCCAAATAATATTAAGTGTGCAGTTATAGGACTTGTAAATATCAATGGGGATTTTAATTTTAAAAAAGCAAACTATTACACCTGTAAATCGATCTTGAGAAAGACCCTTAGCGTTGAAATGTTTATCGTTTTACATATGTAATTGTTTGCTTTTTTATTAAAATCACCATTGATATTTACAAGCCCTTTGAGTGTACTCTTAATAATATATATATATATATATATATATATATATATATATATATATATATATAAAAACTGCAATTAAAGGGGAAAAAACAAGCATGTACATGTGCATGTATATATATATATATATATATATATATATATATATACACATGTACATGCTTGTTTTGTTCCTTAAAATCACAGTTTTTCTTTTAGGAAGAGGATGACCATGACCTTAGAATTGCCAATGTTCCAAAGTATGATAACAAGAGAGTCGGAAAAATATCGGTTCCTCCATATCTCTCCTTGAGGATTTAAGCTTGTTCTCTGAACTTTAACACTGTTTTGTAAGTTCAGAAACAAGGCGTACTGTACTATAAAATATATCACATTGTGTTGCTTGTTTTAATCAAAATGAATAGCATTCTGTAGAAATGAGGTCATGAAAGTCTGTCTCTGGTCTTTTTGGAGGAATTCATAATAGGTAGCTTCAATATATCTAAAACCCTTCTGTTGATGCAGTAAAACAGACAGACAGAGCTATAAAAGTTCCTAGCAAAGAAAACAAATGGAGATTGCCATAAATTATTAGTATGTAATAAATGCAAAACATTTTTGAAGTGCTCCTTGCCAACAACATAACTGCTTACTATAATATGATTTTTCTATGATTTTGTTCCTGTTTGACACATTAGATGATAGCAATTCACAGAGAGCTCCAAACATTTAATTGTATCACACAGATCATATTTAGGTCAAAGTAATTGGATTCCGAAAAGTTGCAGCTGATACTATAACCAGAATTTCAGCGTCCACTGGATGTCAGTTTTTATGATGCCTTTATCTTTCAAACACAGGTATATATGCAATTGGATTGCTAAGCATATGTGGTCAGGTTATGCAATGCAAATTATTACTCAATTTAAAATTATTAAATGTATCATTTTCTAAAAAATTTTAGCCCACCAACATTGCCACCAAAATATCTCCCATAAAAAGAAGTGAGGCAAAACCATAAACAATTTGTATTTTTATCAAGTATTCCAGACATCCGTTTCATGAGTCATAAAGAATACACGTCTTGATAGCTAGCAGGTAAAGGTCAGAATAAATATTTACTTAAGAAATGGTTGCTTTTCTCTTTCACAAACCTGGTAGCAATATTCTAACAAATTTAGAAAAAGAATATAGGTAGTAAATAAAAGGAAAGACATATGTAACCAGATACATTACAAACACATGATGAGCGTCTTGTAGTTAATCCAGCCAACCAGAGAGTTTGTGATGGTTTCTTTACAATATTGTTTGTTCTGCCTGGTAGAGTATAATTCACATAACAAACAGATTAGCATGAGCTAATTAAATATACGTGGATTCATTTACCTGAATTCTGATTGACATAAAATCAGCACTAATTATAACATATCATTATAAAGGTTTAGTGGCAAATTTCCCATTACATATACCATTAAACCAGAGAAATTCTAAATTACATTAAAAGTGTTATGGGCTAATGCCACCGGTTATGGACCGTTGCCAAGAAACAATAATGTGCAATATGCTACAGCCTTAATGTTATCATGGTGCAAATATATCACTGCATTCCAAAATAGAATATGCTACATACATGTAGACAAATGCAAACTTATGGGACAAAAACAAATAATTGATGTATTCAAAATGGGGTTAGATCAAAGAATCCTTGAAACACAATGAGCTTGGTAAAAAAAATTTAATCAACAATAAGAACAGTACACAATCATGTTCAGCTGCTGCCAATGCCACTAAGATATTGTCATGTACACAAAGGATCAGTGACTCATATGATGAAAATATAATTTTACCTGTTCATAAATAAAAGATAAGTCCATGCACTTGAATATGCAGTTCGGTTTTAGACCCATTACTATTTAGTAAATTAGGTAAATTAAGTAAATTAGGGAACTGCAAATAATGACTATGTTATGGGCAAATACAAATATTACAAGTTTTAGAATGAAATGTTGTATTTCTTAAACTGTGTACTTTGTCTTTAAGAGATATTGTAAACTGACAAGGTGTTAGAAATGGAACATATTGTTTTTCATAACTGTTTCTTTAAACAATAACCTCTTACCTACCTACAGTGCATAATATGTTTGCGCCATTTTGTCCCAGACGAATTACAATAACAATAATGCATAAACAAGCTTCAAGGCTATGCTACGACTCTTTCAGTACGTAATATACTGTGGTAACCTTAGTAGATAAGGATGTTCAGACTTTAAGATACCATCTTGAACTAAGTCAGGAAAATTTCCATGACGTATGCACCCTTTAGTTATGGCCTTGTATGTTTGCCAAATTAAGGGAGGTACTAAAATGAATAAAGTAAAAGAAGTGTTACTTTTTCATATATGAACTACGGTAACCCTAAAATGGAGACACCTAAAGTATAAATAGGTGTACTTTTAAATGTTAAGACACAGAGGAGAGACTTGGAGACAGACGCTGCTCCATCTTAAAATGACAGAGAGGATGACATGATGACATGTTCAGAAGGGTATGTTAACCTATTAATGATATTTGCAAGCATTTAGTTTAATCTTATAAACTCTGCTATAATAGATTTTATATGTCTATATTTATATTTTTATATAATAAATATCTAAAAGACAAAACTTTATTGTTTCCAAGACAATCCTTATTTTATATTGTATTCTCAATTATTTATATATGTTAAATAGAGGATCTCTTACACTAACTATATAAAAGTATGGCTAAGATATCTGTATGGTTAGCACTACTAAGTTCTATGCTTTAAGGTGTTATAGTGGTAAATAAGGGAACCAGCCGCGGTTACAACTACATGGCTTACAAATGCAATAAGGGTACATAATATATATTTAGACAGACAAAGTTGTATTCTATGCCACCAGAATTTTACTTAAAGTGGATATAACATTATTACAAACATACCAGGTGAATAAAAACTACATTAGTCAAGGTTATCCATTCATACAAAAATATATAAGGCATAATAATACCTGCAAGGAAAGGGAAATATATTTTGATAACTTGTCTGAATAAATCATTGATAAATAAACTCCAATATCATTTAAGCATTTTAAGCGGTTATTTCTTTCTCATCTGAGAATATCAATGGAGAGACCAAAGCAAGTGGCATGTCCAATATGTGTCATAATGTTAAATTGTTGCAATTTATCTTTCACGATACAGCAAATATGCGCATTAACAGTGTATCATGTTTTTAATTTTGCATTAAACACCTTCTTTTTGATAGAGACAGAATATCCTTTCATCAAGGTCCTTGCATCTCTCTAGTCTTATAAGATAGACCAAACATCTGGTATGGGGAATAGGGAGGCCACAAGAAGCACCTTATAATACAGGAATGCCCAAAAAGAAGATCCCCAGGTGTTTTAAAACTACAGCTTCAGTGATGCTTTGTCATTCTAAAGACATGAAAAGCATCATAGGAGTTGTAGTTCTACAACATCTGGGGTAGTACTTTTTGGGCACCCATGTAATAGTTCATGATGGTTTTTTTTTTATTAAAGTCGGTGCCTTTTTATTTAAATAAAGATAGAAGAAGAAATGGCTAATGTTAACTATAGAAAATGAAAGATTTTTAACACTGAAAACAAAGCATTATTATTTTCCCGAACTAATTCATATTAAAATTAGAAATTTGCAGTTTGGACGTGCAATTGTATTTTTAAGAAAAAGAACTGTGATTGCAACGACACTAGGAACTCTGGATGCAGATTAATTATTGCTAGTCTTAACATTGTTAGTACTATTCAATCTTCAGCTTAATGAGTTAGTAAATTGAGAAAAGATATATTTAATTTGAATAATTATTCAACTATAAAATTATTTCATTTAGCAACAAATTAATTTAATGCGCACCTGTGATTATCAATATACAAAGCTACTAACAAAAAATGCATATATACGATTCTTGTATATTTCATTCATTTGCAGTCTGCTGGAACTGAAGTCTGAGTACCAAAGAACTCTGCCTATTAATAATTAATACCACACTAGTTAATTAATTCATGTAGTTTTCTACAGCAGCGGAGCTTTTAAGACATAAATATGCTAAAACATGTCCAGATCAATATTATGCTACACAGCCTCAATATTAAGATAATGTATATAGTCCATGACCATTTCCAAGGCGATTTTTATTTCACATTTATTCCAAGTTTCACCTCTAGCAGTAAACTCACTGCTAAATATCAGGGATAAATGACTCATTATTGTGGATAATTGCAATTTTAAAACAACACTATAGCACTAGAAATACAAACGTGATCATGTGGATGGCGGTGTGCGTGTGTTTTGTTTACCTGGGGAAGATGATCAGGATGCATTATGGGAAGAAGTCAGGCTGTAAAGGCAGTGTTATGCTCTGGGTAATGTTATGCTGGGAAACATTGGGTCCTGACATTCATTAGGATGTTACATTGACAAGTGCCACCTACCTAGAGATTGCTGCAGACACCCTTTTATGGCAATGTTTTTCCTGATTGCAGTGACCTTATTCAGTTGCCTCTTTTAGCACCCTGCTACAAAAAAATGTTGAGAAATGCTTTGAGGAACATGACAAATAGTTCAAGGTGTTGCCTTTCCCTTCAAATTCCTCAGATCTCAATATGATTGAGTATCTATAGTATGTGCAACTACTTTGACCAGCGTAGGAACAAAGTGTGCTCCGTTTCCTGTGGTCAAAGCAATTTTCCCACAATTCTTACCTTTCCTCCGTGATTTTGCGATGCTTCCTGTCATTATTCCTGACCGTCCTGTTATTTAGAAAGAATGCTGGCTAAACTACCGAATTTCCTCCTAACAGAATGAGAACAGTATGTTCATTCATGTCAGGATGCAATTCGGGACTTTGTTCCTATTGGAATTTCATTCTAATGAATGATATTCCAAACCAATTCATGCCGCTTAGTAGATAACTCCCTAATTCCCATGGTATCTTTCAGTCTTTCAGTCAAATTTACTAATACTAAGTAAAAATTACTTAGTATTAGTAAATTGTGGCTGCTCACTGTTAAAAAAAAAAAATAGTATCCCCCCCTCCTGAGCCCCCATCCATGCGAGTGGGGGCTCTTAAACTGAACGGCGGACCTTTCACACCCTGAGCAGTGGGTGGGGGCCCTAAATGAAAATGCGCGGGGGCCTATAGTCCTCCCCCCAGCCTCCACCTCTGAGCGGCGGGTGGGGGCCCTAAATAACAATATTTTGACTAATAGCAACACTCTGATTGGTTGCTTTCAATCAACCAATCACAATCAAATAACTTTCCCACGCTGTGTAAAATGACACAAAGCACTCTGGTTGAATTTCAAGCCAACCAATAAGAGTGCTGTGACAGGTAAATGTAGAGACTTACCTGTGAGTCTCTTCATTTACCTGTCAGAACACTCTGATTGGCTGGCTTAAACCAATCAGAGCGATCTGAGTCTAATTGCAGGGC
The DNA here is from genome assembly GCA_933207985.1 of Pelobates cultripes. Lineage (NCBI taxonomy): Eukaryota > Metazoa > Chordata > Amphibia > Anura > Pelobatidae > Pelobates > Pelobates cultripes. Next base: position 82,582,806 of record OW240915.1, read on the forward strand.
GTGGGAAGGCTTTATAAGGCTTTCCCCACCCTGCGGCGCTCAGTCTGCATGGTGCCCTCCATGAGTGAAGATGGATTACTTTTTTAGTGTCAGATTTTTTTTCATCTGATTTCTTTTTGCACTCTGGTTTTTTATTTTATTTTCATAGTTCGACGGGTATTATGGATTTTTATTTTAGAATATATTTCAGTTACCTTGTTATGTTTTTTAATTTGCATTTTTAATAATTAATCTTCTAAATAATGGTTATATGATTAAAGGGTTACTCCAACCACCACTGACCATTTCAGTGGTCATGGTGGTGGGAATCTGGATTTTCAGTGTCTATGTTTGAAGTGTTGCATATCCAGAGATATTTGTGCTTGTAAGCCACAAGCTAGTTACACCCACAGCATTTATGACTAATATAAAAAAAAAAAAAATCCAGCTTAATCACTAAAATGTGAATAGCTTGCAATTTAAAATTAATTAAAGGTGAAATTCAGATTTTAGGTCAAAGTAGCCACAAACATAGCTAACTTGAACAATTTGAGTATTTTAGCCTAAAATATGTAATGTATAGGAATATGCCAGCACCATAACCACAACAGCTCACTTTTGAAAAGTTTATCCAAAAATATTAAATTGAGGTCATTATAAATGTTGCCCTTTTCTACCACTGCCCTTTAAAAAAAAATCCCCTATTTTCAAATTAAGGTCTTATTGAATAAGCTTTTCAAATGATTCAATCCTATTAGAAATAACTTTCCAAATAATTTATCTACAAAAATTCCCATAGACTTTAATGATGACTTCTCTAGATAAGTAATTTGGAAAGTTTTTCAAAGGGCATTGAATCATTTTGAAGACTGTTAAGTCGCAGCATAAGTGTGGAAGAACAGCAAGCTCAATTTGCATTGTGTGCCCTGAATGTGCCTAGGCTAAGCTAGATTGACCTATTAAACAACTTCTAAATGTTTACTATAATTTTTAAAGAAAATGGTTAACATAAGTTATAGGTGATTTCCAGTGTTTTACAGTTAGTTTAGTTTTAAGATACTGGAACCAGATAGGTTATCATCTGAATAGCAGGAGTGGACACAAAAAGATAAACTTGCCAAGATGTTTTAGGCTTTAAGTAGCAATCTGTTTTTGGAACAAATGCCAGTTAGATTACATATTATACTCATTTATTGATTTGATGGTTGAGGTTTAATAATTCCACATTTTATTATATAGCAGTATTGATGTATTGTATTGATTTACTGCTTTACACAATAATAGCTTCAATATTCTAGTTTGATTTCATTTCAATATCATTTATTAAGCTACTTGATTATTTTTACTTCCAGGAATATCTATTTCACACTCTAACTGGTTTCTCATAGCCACAGTATTTTCTAGAATAAATAAAAGTAACTATTGCAGTTGTATAGTTCTCTGTTATTTCACACTGTAATTTGTTTTGGAAATGGCAATTCAAAGAATAACTAACAATGTTCTAAATTATTTTTAAGTGTTTATTTTTGTCTATGACACCCTCTGGAGTGAAATGTCATTGTACACACATTATCGGTTTTCTTTAAAATAACTAATAAGTATTATGTTTTGTTTAAGGTTTTGAGACAACAAGTTAACATAACAAATGTATTATCAATCAGAGGCGTAAATAGAAACCATTGGGCCCCGGTGCGAAAATTGCCCAGTCCCCCCTAGCACCTCCATTTGTCTCAATCCTTCCCCCAGGCCCCTCATGTGTCTCATTCCTTCTGCCCTGGCAGCTTCATGTATCCAATCCCTTCCGTAGGCCCCTCATGTGTCTCATTCCTTCTGCCCCAGAAGCTTCATGTATCCAATTCCCCCCCCCCAGCCCCTCCATGTGTTACATTTCACCCCAAAGCCCCTCCTTTTGTCTTATCCCCTCAAAAACCTCTCCTTGTGTCTCATTTCCCCCCAGTCCCTCCATTTGTTTCATTTCCCCACTCACGTGTCTCATTCCCCCCAAAGCCCCTTCATGTGTCTCTTTTCCCCCCAAAGCCCATCGTTACGTCATATTTGTATTACATAGCAGATGTATTTATTTACTGCTTTACATACTAACAGTTACAATATTCTATTTCAATGAATCACGAGTTTGATTTAATTTCAATATAATTTATTAAGCTAGTTGATATATTCTTACTTCCAGGAATATCTATTTCACATTCTTACTGGCTTGTAATAGCGACAGTATTTTGTGGAATAACTAACAGTAACCATTTTAGTTGTAAGGTTCTCTATTTCATACTGTCATTTGTTTTGGAAATGGTCATTCAAAGAATAACTAGCAATTAGAGTTGAGCGAACCCGAGCTGAAAAGTTCGGGTTCGTACCGAACATTTGTTTTTTTTGGACCCAGGACCCGAACACGGACATATCACTGTATATTTGGGTTGGAGTTCAGAGTTCGGCGATTTAATGACACGTTTTGAAAAGCTGCAGGGCAGCCAATCAACAAGCGTTTGACTCGTGTGCCCTTAGAAGCCATCACATCACATTGGCCAGTGCAGCAAGTGACCCAGACTCTATAGAAGCTGGTCACTTAGTATTAGTAAATTATGTCTGTGGCTGCTCACTGTTAAAAAAACAACAACAAAAATTCCCCTCTTATGAGCCCCCACCCGCGACGCACGAGTGGGGGCTTTTAAACTAAAAGGGGGGCCTATTGCCCCCCGGCCCCCGCCCCTGGCTGGATTTCAAGCTAACCAATCAGAGTGCTCTGTGTCATTTTACACAGCGTGGGAAAATTCAAAGAAAACTACAGGAAACGTTTGGTTGAAGTTATTGCTGCCAAAGGAGGTTCAACCAGTTATTGAATCCAAGGGTTCACATACTTTTTCCACCTGCACTGTGAATGTTTACATGGTGTGTTCAATAAAAACATGGCAACATTTCATTCTTTGTGTGTTATTAGTTTAAGCAGACTGTGATTGTCTATTGTTGTGACTTAGATGATAATCAGATCAAATTTTATGACCAGTTTGTGCAGAAATCCATATCATTCCAAAGGAATACTTTTGAGACTTTGATTTGCCTGTTTCCCTGGTATTTATTTTCCTATTATTCATTTTATTTATTTACTTTGTTCTTGGCGCACCCTGTAATTGTTGTTTCCTATTATTTTTTGGAGGCTCTTTTTCTTTTTTTTTATATAAGTGCGTCGGTTATTATGGATTTTGATTTGGCCTTTTTTGGGGGCTGAAAAAAGAAGATTTTAGAAGAAAGAAAACATCAAATGGCAAGTTGTAGTTTATCTTTTTTAACAGATACTTAGTTAATGCCCCCCCTCATAATTTATAGAGTGAGGGGGGTAGGTAGGGGTTAGGTTTTTTGGGGGGGAGGAGGGTGACTAGGGGTTTGGGGACCCCTAGTCACATGGGGGGATTTTTATTTATGGCCCCCACCCACCGCTCAGGGATGGGGGATGGGGGAGGACATTAGGTCCCCCCTTACTGTTATTTAGGGCCCCCACCCACCGCGCAGGGGTGGGGGCGGGGGGAGGACCTTAGGTCCCCCCCTTATTGTTATTTAGGGCCCAGCACCCGCTGCACAGGGGTGGGGGCCGGGGGGAGAGGACCTTATGTCCCCCTCTTATTGTTATTTAGGGCCCCCACCCACCGCGCAGGGGAGGGGGTTGGGGGGAGGACATTAGGTCCCACCCCCAATTTTTATTTATGGCCCCCACCCACTGCTCAGGGGTGGGTGCTGGAGGGGAGGACATTAGGTCCCCCCATTTTTTATTTATGGCCCCCACCAACCACGCAGGGGTGGGGACCAGGGGGGAGGACAGTAGGTCCCCTCTCCCTTATTGTTATTTAGGTCTCCCACCCACCGCGCAGGGGTGGGAGTCAGGGGGAGGACATTAGGTCCCCCCCTTATTGTTATTTAGGGCCCTCACCCGCCGCACAGGGGTAGGGGCCGGGGGGGAGGACATTAGGTCCCCCCAATTTTTATTTATGGCCCCCACCCTCTGCTCAGGGGTGGGGGCCAGGGGGAAGACATTAGGTCCCCACCCATTTTTTATTTATGGCCCCCACCCACCACGCAGGGGTGGGGACCAGGCGGGAGGACAGTAGGCCCCGCTTATTGTTATTTAGGGCCCCCCACACGTCGCACGGGCTGGGGGCAATAGTTTTTGTTTTGTTTTTTACAGTGGGCAGCCACTAGACACGGCTGAATTTTTACTTTTACTTTTTACTAGACACGGGCTGAATTTACTAATATTAAGTAATCTTTACTTAGTATTAGTAAATGTGGCTGAAAGACCAATTTAGGTGACCAACTTAGGTCTTTCAGCCTTTTGGTAGATAGCTCCCTAATACCGTGGGAATTAGGGAGTTATCTACTAAGCGGCTGCTTATTTTATGTCATTTTTTTCAGTGATTTCCCTATCCACATTTGTTTGCAGGGCACTTGTCCTACTCTTTTACTTCCTTTTGCAGCCCTCTAGCCCTTTCCAGGAGTTTTTTAGAGCGATTTTTGTGGCCAAAAGTTCGGGTCCCCATTGACTTCAATGGGGTTCGGCTTAGGGGTCAAGTTTAGGGTGAAGTTGTAGCCCGAAGTGGACTTTTTTTCAAAGTTCGGCCGAACCCGCCGTACCTGAACATTCAGGTGTCCGCTTAACTCTACTAGCAATGTTCTTTTTATTTTTTAGTGTGTATTTTTTGTTAATTACACCCTCTGTAGTGTAATGTCATTGAACACACATTATCGGTTTTCTATCAAACAAATAATAAGTATTTGGTTTTATTTAAGGTTTTGAGACAAGTTAACATAACCAATGTAGAATCAATCAGATGTGTAAATAGAAACTACTGGCCCCGGTGCGAAAATTGCCGTAGGCCCCTCCCATCCCCTCTATGTGTCTAGTTCACTCCCTCCTAGCCCCTCAATGTGTCTCATCCCCCCAGCCCCTCCATGTGTCTCATTCCTTCTGCCCCAGCCCCTCCTTGTGTCTATTTTTCCCCCTCCCCTCAGCCCCTCCATTTGTCACATTTCCCCCCAAAGCCCATTCATGTGTCTCATATTTGCCCAAAGCCCCTCCTTGTGTCTCATTTTCGTCCAAAGCCCCTCCTTGTGTCTCGTTTCCCCCAAAAGCCTCTCATTTCCCCACAGCCCCTCCGTGTCTCATTTCCTCCCTCAAAGCCCCTTCATGTGTCTCATTTCCTCCCAAAGCTCCACCTTCTGTCTTATTTCCCCCCAAAGCCTTTCCTTGTGTCTCACAGCCCCTCCATGTGTCTCATTTCCTCCCCCAAAACCCCTCCATGTGTCTCATGTCCCCACCCAAGTGTCTCATTTCCTCCCCCAAAGCACCTCCATGTGCCTCATTTCTCCCCCCAAAGCCCCACCATGTGTCCTATACCCTCGCTCAAGCCCCTCCATGTGTCCCATTCCCTCCTCTCCTCCAGCCTCTCCATGTGTAACATTCCCTCCTCTCCCCCAGGCCCTCCATGTGTCCCATTCCCTGCTCTCCCCTAGACCCTCCATGTGCTCTATTCTTTTACTCTTAGCTCCTCCATTTGTCTCTATACACTCCCCTCATGTACCTACTCCTCACCTGGAGTGACGGATCCGGTCGCAGTGGTAGGTACACCACTGGTACCAATGTACTCTAAATAATATCTAACATATATACTTTGACCCCTTAACCCCTTAAGGACGCTGGACGAAAATTTTCCGTCATTGTAGCACTCCCCTTAAGGACGCTGGATGGAAAATTTCCATCCAAAATGAAAATTAACCCCTGACTGCCACAATTGTGGCAATCATGGGGTTAATCTTCCTGTAGTGTGTCTCCATATCGGAGGCACACTACCATGGGCAGTTTCACTGATTCAGCCCATTTGATCGCTCTGACCGGGAGTCAGAGCGATCACACGTGCTGCAGTGGAACCCGATCTGTTTCCCTGCAGCTCCGTGTGAGCTGTGAACTGCAGAGAGACAGATCGGTGCTGATCTGTCTCTCCCTGTAAAAAAAAAAAGTGTAAGCAATAAAATCCCCCCCGCCCACCTCTTTCAAATAAAATTTAACCCCTTCCCTGCCCTTTGATCACTGCCTGCAGTGATCAAAATACAGATCACAGTATTTCACAGTGATCTGATTTTTTTCTTTTAACCCCTGAGGGTTAACTTTTATTTTTTTTTAATCCTCAGGGGTTAAATTGATTTAATTAATTAATTTAAATATTTTAAAATATTTATTTATTTAGCTAGGGTGGGTAGAAGTTAGTGGGGAAATTGGGGGATTTACGGTTAGGCTAGTTAGGGGTTTAAAGTTAAAAAAATCAAAACAATAAACAGTGAAAAAAACTTTTGAAAAGTGTAAACAAAGTTTTAAAATAGTAAAATAAGTTGTTAAAAGCTAAAAATAACTTTTTAAAAGTAAAAAAACTTTTAAAAAGTTAAAAACAGTTTTAAAAATGTGGAAAATGCGTATTACCTGTACACTTGGCACAGGCTAGCGAAAAAATTATACCACGCTAAGGTTTCAAATATGCCTTTTGAAACACTCTGGGGTGTCTTCTTTAGGAAATGGTATGCCTTTGTGAAGTAATTGGAAAACACAACCTATTAAAAAAGTTCAAAAGTGGGGCATGGACCCAGTGTAAAAATTCTAACTTAAATGGCTGTGTCTCAAATGTGTCCCTTCAACATTGTCATATACCTGGTAAAGGTACATACGGGTGTATTGCTGTACTCAGATAACATACCGGAGCAACATATGATGTATTATACTGCTGTAGCACATATAAGGTTTGCAAAATATATATTACAATCTCATTGAGTATGTCAAAAAGGCATAAAATAAAAATTATTTCAAGCTAAGGTTCAAATCATGTCTTTTGAAATACCTTAGGGTGTCTTCTACCTACAAAATAACCTCCAAAGTGGGGTATGTACACAGCGTAAAAATGTAAAGTTTGAAAAACTTAAATGGCTGTGTCTCAAATGTGCCCCTTCAATGTCCGCATATACCTGGCTAAGGTACATATGGGGGTATTGCTGTGCTCAGACGACATAGCTGAGCAAGATAGGAAGTATTATATAGCTGTAGCACACAAAAGGTTTGTAAACTATACAGTACAAACTCACTGTTCGTGTCAAAAAAGCAGAAAAAATGCTTATTAACACTACCCTTGGTACAAGCTAGCGGAAAAATTATCCCACACTAAGGTTCAAAATATCCTTTTTGAAACACCCTGGGATGTCTTCTTTAAGAAATAGTAAATGCTTTTATGGGATAGTTGGAGTATATAGCCTGCTAAAAAACTCTAAAGTGGGGTAACAACACAGCGTAAAAATTCAAAGTTTGAAAAAAACTGCAATGGCTGTGTCTGAAATGTGCCCCTTCAACGTCCACATATACATAGAAAAGGTACATACCGGGGTATTGCTGTACTCAGACAAGATAGCTGAGCAACATATTAAGTATTATAAAGCCGTAGCCAACATAAGGTTTGAAAAATATACAGTACAAACTCACTGTGTGTCAAAAAGGCAGAAAAAAATGCTTGTTACCACTACATTTGATACAAGCTAACGGATTATCCCACGCTAAGGTTCAAAATTTGCCTTTTAAAATACCCTCGGGCGTCTTCTTTAAGAAATAGTATGCCTTTTTGAGGTAGAAGGAAAAAGCAGCCTGCTAACATATTTAAAAATAGAATACGGACCCATTAAAACTCTCCATGTAAATTCACACTTAAAAACCTGAACTTGTCACATCTCTTTAACAGCACTGTGACTTCACAAAATAGTGTCTAGGTCATACATTGGGCTTATTGTTTTACTCAGAAGAGGTAACTGAGCATACTTAGGGGGAATTTATGAAAGTGGCACTTATAAAATGTAAGAAATACCGAGCGAAAATGCAACATGTATTGAAAAAATGTAAAAAAAAAATTCTCACCACAAAATTTGAAATAAATTGGTGAAAAAATGGTGGCAAGTTAAGGTATAATAGATGCCTAATAACATACCGTGGAGTGTCTGCTGGGGTTATTTGAACAGTCAAATGGCTATATTGCCACAAAATCAGACATATGACCATCTATGAAAATTCCAGCTATAGAAACTGTAATAGCATGGCCTCCTATATGGCATTGTAGCTTCACAGAATAGGGGCAAAAGTATACAATGGGGGTATTGTTTTACTCAGCATATGTAGCTGAACACAATATGGGGTTCTGTCCAGGGATAGCACACACTAGGTTTACAAAATACACATTACAAAAACCTTGTAATATGTGTATATGCCAAAATAGAGAAAAAATAGATTGGTGGTGAAATGGCTACGCAAAAAGTGTCAAACTAACCTTAGGTAAATAGCTTGTGATGTCTAATTTATATAAATATATACTTTTGTGTGGCAATTTTGTTTCCTGTAATGGGCTTCCAAGACAAACATACCAACTTCTAAAATTGTTTCACATTGAAATTTTATTTTAGACCTTGTAGTTTGTGACCTGTAACTTTCAAAATAAACTGAAATCCTACACATATTATGCACTTTGCAAATCAAGACACATAAATGAATTGATTTAGAATTATTTTTCCTAAACTGGACATATTATGCACACATTATTATTGCCAAAACTTGGGGAAAAAAGCATTTTTTTGTTTTTTTCCACATTATTTTGCATTTTTTTGTAATAAATGAGAATTTATATATGTATATGTCACATCAAATTAAAGCTCTTTTTGTTGTCTAAAGAACGGTATATAATATGTGTTGGTACAATAAATGTGAGAGATGCAAATTGCATTTGAACACAAACAGCAAAAAATTCAAAAATTGCTTGTGTCCTTAAGGGTATGTCCAGCTTCTGAAGCTGTGTTCTTAAGGGGTTAAGGACGGAGGCAATTGTACATATTCTGATCAAAACAAAATCTAAACAAAAACTGGAATGTGAATATGTCTGTTCAATCATAATTTACCTCTTTCATATTATATATTATTTTGTTCAGGAGAAACAGGACTTTCATTTCACATTAAATATTTATATATGGAACACAACTTAATTTGCATGAATTAAAAAAAACAAAAAAACAACAACTTTTTTTTAGTTCATAATGGCATTTTAACAGTGAATGTTATAATACTGTTTGGTTTTACTGCCATAAAATACACATATTTGTATTCACAATGTCTCACAAGTACAATAGTAGCCCCTTATGTACAGGTTTTATGGGGTTTTGGAAAGCTACAGGGTCAAATATAGCATGTTCCCTTTTTCAGTTTATAATAACAACACCGTATGGAGAGATCATATGCTGAAATACATATAACTAGGTGCCAATACTCCACAGCAGTCCCTCAAATGCCCAAACCAAGTCCAATATAATAAAAAAAAGTGATTGCACACTAGATTGCTCCTAAGAGATACAAATAAGTGTTTTATTAGACCACACAGGTTATAACAAACACAAAGCAAAACATCAAATGGAGTATGATAACTCAAATTAAAGTGACAACAATAAGGAAAATAAATTAACCAATGGCAATAACCACAACTTACACATGCCTATTATGGCAGAAACACGAGCCCCTAATACCCCCAACATTTCGGTGCCTCTTGGCTGCCTTTCTCAAGGGTGTTTGTATCATGGCTTTCCAGTACCTGTTTAAATATCCCTCCTACAGCTGATGGCCATCAGATTCCAGTCTGATCCGATCCTGGAAGTGACATCATCACATCCGGTTTCAGTCAGTTTAAGCATTTCCCCTAATACACAAACAGAAATTAGTATTACAATACTACATCAATGTTAGATTATTGCCTAGATCCATATATATGTATATAGAGGATGGAATATAAGCCCATCATCGCGCGAACGACCTCGAGCATGCACATCCGCCCTGATAAACAGTATTCTGCCATAACTCTTCATGGAAACTGCCCAAAAACAGAAGGTGGGCTGTAACATTGTGTACACGCCGCCGTGCGCTCTAGTCTAATAAACCGAGCTTGCGCTGCAGCATATAGATAAGCACTTAGCAGAATAAAAACAAGAAGGATTTATATTAGAAAGGGGAAGAATGTAAGCTACTTGGAGGATTTTACTTAACATATTAGATATAATATGCAAATGTAAAAAAACCACCACAAAATAATCAAATACTGATATAAATAAAAACACCAATTAAGTGCAAAAGAAATCATTTATTATAGAAATATAAGTAGTTGTAGTTGAATGCTTGTAGTTGTCTCTGCACATATAAAAGTACATATACAGAGCATAATAAGGCTGTATTATAAAGGAAAGAAAAAAAGAATAAGGATATAACCCTTCAGTTTATACACATTGAAATTTGCCAGATTGGTTATTTTGCCTTTGAGCCCGGGAATGAAAATTAACCCCATCATGGCATACCATTTGCAAAAGTAGGCAACCCAATGTATTGCAAATAGCCACTTAGTCACAAACACTGGCCAAACCTCACGTTCATATTTGTTTTTTGCATATTTCACACTTATTTTTTTTTTTATTTACTGATTTTGATTTGATTGATTTTTTAAATATATATATATACATAAATGTATCCTGATGAAAGCTCCGACTGGGAGCTGAAACGTTGACAGGTCAGCTCCCAGGTCAGCAAAGCCTAGAGTGCCGGTATTTTGGGGAATTATATATATAATATAATCTAAGTACTTTTATTTGTGTTAATAAAATGTTTTAAACTTTATTAAAGTCATGTGATCGCAAAGTCCTGGCCTAGGAGAGATGGATCAGCCGCGAGGGGACAGCCTGGAATGTAAGTTGTCCCCCCCTATAGTGATCGTCAGCTGGAGAATGGTGGGGAACAGGTAAGTGCTCAGGACAGAGGGCAGACATTCTATGCCGCCCACTGGCATTATGGACCAACTCCTTAAAGACGCATACAACACTGTCCTTAAGGGGCTAGTTTTGTTTTATTTTGCTTTTACTGACAGACTTAACTTTTGGGCACAAAGTATTTTGTTTTATTTTGTATGTTTTGTTTCATTAAATCAGCTCTAATAAGGAGTGATTAACCCCTTAAGGACACATGATGGAAATATTCCTTCATGATTCCCTTTTATTTCTGAAGTTGTGTCCTTAAGGGGGTAAGTTCCTTTTTGTCACTTTATTGTGAGATTTTTATAGTATGTGTTGGTATTTTGTAGGAAAAAAACCTATTACTGATTATTATATTATGTTAGGATTTAGGTACTAATACAATTTGTTTAAGCTCTTTTGGAGATTTTTATACTCTGTTTAGCCAGTAAATTTTCAATGCCAGATCAGGCACACCACAGATAACCTATATATTTGAGAAATTTTAAAATGATGGCTGTGTTCATGATGACACATTGTATCTGTGACATACCTAAAATTTTCATGCATATGATATTTATCAGGGAGAATCACGTGATTGTGATAATATAGTTACAGAGAAATCTACACTGAAAAAAGACTCAGTCCATTAAGTTCAACTGTTAAACACACCTTTTTATGCTGTTGAGTTCAAAGACGGTAAAAAAACAACAACAATTGAGTCTACAAACCATTGAGATAGTGGCCAACTCTAAATAAAGCATATCAACTACCTCAGCCAAAATGTCCTAAGTGTATGGCCAAATCAGCATACAATTACTGCCCAATTGTCAGCTGGTGCCTCAATAAAATGAGATGTAATAACACTTCAATACCACTATACACAATTTAGTACAAAGCTTCCATTAAACTAAGTGAGAAAACTGTGATACAACAATCATCCTAGCTCTTTCAAACAAAAGAGAGGTGTGATGCTTGTTTTGGTGCTATATAAAGCACCTTCATCAGGGACACCTCATTAACTGAACAACTCAGCAGTGGATGATGGGTCTCTGACGAGAGTGCTGTTTTTTTGTGTTTTTTTAGTTATCTACTAGTGGAGAACAAATGGCTGAATTAAACAAGCAATGGTTGAATAGCATTGCAAAGCAATTTGCTATAAGTCATTTCCATTCCAAAGGTCTATAAGACAGAAAATTGCAATTATATAAACCACTGACATGTAGGATATTATTCTCTACATGCTTATCTTTCAGCCATTATAATCTAATGATGAAATGAAAATAACCAATATGTGTCGGAACCAACCTCGCCACTGGCCACTGGAGGAGCCTGGTTGCCCACCTCTTGATGCTGGACTATGGCCCTGCATTAAAAACCTTTTATTTTTCCTATGTGAGCAGTGTTACCCCAGATAGCTATGCGATGGAGCCCATTCGTATACCGAAAGACTATGGGAAAGACTTTGGCTCCATGGCGATTGAACTGTATGTATGTGATCTGAGCCCCATCCGGTAATAATGTGCGCTCAGATCTAAGCTATCTGGGGATAGGTAGAATGTGTATGTTCTATGTGATAAATGTAACAGTATGTCATTTTATGTCTTTTATTGTCCTTTGTCTGCCATGTGGTTAATGGAGTTTTGCCTCTGTCCTTGGAGATAATTGGATTACTTGCTATAATCACTAAGCTCTTGTAAGAGCTTGTTCCTGCCTTGTTCTCTGGAGGAGTCTATGGTGGTTATGGTGTCTGCTGGAGTGCTTAGAGCCTTCAGGAAGCACTAAGAACATCCTTCAATGGAGGTACCCAGTCGGGGTGCCAGGTGATCTGTTACACAATTCTTAATTGAATCTAGAATTTCATAGAATACATAGAATTTTCTCAACATGATTGTTAGTGTGGACCTTTATTCTAATGTTTGACTTTTCAAATAGAAAGAATGATGGCAATATTATATTTTGAACGATTTCTAGTGCAATAATACATCAAAAAAGAATAACGTATTAGTATAATGACCAGCCGAACACACCTGACTGCTGATTTGCAATGGCATAGCACAGAGTGTGAGTGGTAACTGCGTGAAAGCCACAGAGTTGCCAATTACTTCTCTGGCCACCTTAAGGTTGATGTGTACCTCAAGGAATGTCCACTTTATAGAGAGATCATCCAGTGCATGTGTATTATACATGATTGGACAAGGCTTCTCTTAATATAACTGGGAAAAAAACATGTATAGCTGGTGATAATAAAATAACATGCTAAATTGTATAGCACAGCAAAATGTAGCTGAATCCTAGGAGAGACTTGCAGGCTCTGCAACTGCAAAGAAACACCATCTCCCACAGCACGAAGAAAAAAACAACTAAATTGTATTGGTAAGGAAAAATTTTCTTTTTTGCAAAGGGGACATACAGTTAGGATACATGGGGTGAAGAAAGAAGATCAATACGGCCGCATTTAGTACCTCACCAACACTTTCTTGATGATTGAGGAGATCCAGAATCCATCTAAGTTTGGCGTTTCTTTTGATAAAAATCATGGCAGTGGATTATATTCTTCTCTAGGCTGGTTGTGCTTCAGTCGTACAATTGTTCAAATATTCAGAACTAGTATAACATATAGACGTGAAAAAATGTGTTTCGTCCATAAACAAATCAATTTGCACAAATCAAAATCCTTGGAATGCACACCCCCCACAAAAAAAACGATTTAATATACATTAAAAGAATTTAGATTCATATGAATCGATCTGTTTATAGACAAAATATATTTTTGGACACTTAAGAACCCATAGTAGCCTTTGCTGTTTTAGTTCAGGTGGTCTTTTTCTTTTTCTGTTTTTTTTATTTTTTATATATATAGTCCATTTTTGACAGCTCATTTTCAGTGATCTTCAATTGTGTTCTTCTATTTTAAATTCCACAATATGCAAACACTCTTTTTTTTTTGTCAACCTCTTTTTTAAGAGGTTAGGTTAATACAAAGTACAAACAAGAAATACTGTAAAAAGACGCCAGATCACAAACACAATCGGCAAAGAAAGCAATAGAACAAATAACAAACAATTTTGCACTAGTTTTTTGTCTTTTGCATCTGAAAGAGGTAGCATTCACCTCTTGTACCAGCTATACTCAGGATAATGGAGCTGCACAAATGTGCTAAAACTTTGTGGAATAAGGCTTAACAAGACTTAATAAGGGAAGCAAACTCTCCCGAACTAAAGAATCACAGTGGGGGTGATAAAAATAGAGCCCTTGTCTCCCAAATATTAGACAATAAAGACAATATATGGAGGAGCTGTCTTGTACTGCATTTGTCCATCACAACAGTCAAGCCCCCCAATAATTGGTCATTTTTAATCTTTTTAAAATACCTACTTTTATTATTTATTGTATTTATTATTGGCATTTATACAGATAACAAATTCTGTAATGATTTACAATATTATAAGAGGGGGAGATTTAACAATAAATAAGACAAATACAAAACAAAAAAACTTACAGGAACAATAGGTTGAAGAGGACCCTGCTCAAACGAGCTTACAGTCTATCATTTTTTATTCTGAGCTTATATTTCAAAACCAATGTGCAGTATTGCAGCATTTATAATACTATATATTATAGAGAAAGGATTCATCCATCCATTTTCTGAAATATAACAGTCCTTAAGAATCAGGTACAATATCACCAAACTTTTAAAAAGACACATTAATCCTTTTCTTGGATAATAAAAAGTAGCAACACAGTAAAATCAAACACATTACACATCACCCTTTATCATGGTTAAATACAAAGTGTATGATAAGCCATGGAGGCAATGAAGTCATCAATCTCCACACCATGGGAAATGGATATAAAGAAAAGAATATATATGTGCATTGGTTTCCTAAGAAGAATTCATCAAAACATGTGCAATGTCACCGTTAAATCTGTTTCCTTGCCAGAAATAGGGAACACACACATTTTGCTATTACTTGCTATGAGTAAGATTGAAATAAAATGTTTCAAACCCATGTCTGAGCCAGGAGAAAATACCTTTCTTTGAATGTCTGCACCAATGTATTAATTCTCCTGCTTTAATCTGCCACATTACATGTCTTTAGGACTTTACATAATGTATCTAGCAATGTAGAATAAATGATGGCAAATATATAAATGCCGATAGATCCAGTAATATCAGTGAGGGGAAAAATGTTCAGATAGGATATTTTGGCTGAAGTTACCTATTCAGGAATACTGTTGCAATAACACAGAAATTGACAAAAAATTATCCTTAATGTGCTACTTTATATTAAATAGAGTGTAGCTCACAGTATGTATCTGGATGCAATGAATCACTGTTAAAAAAGAAAAACTGATTAGATTTGGAATGGCTACATTTGTAGGTTTATTTTAGAGGAAATACTATATATAAATCTATTTGTTCTTGTTAATTTATTACCATTGATACAGGGATGCTTGTGTAAAAAATACAGAGTTCAGTATATTGACGATCAAGACATAATCAAGTTTCGACACTATTGAAATGCTCTCGGTTTTTGTATTTATTGATTTTATGTTTGTGAGAGACAGTGGTGATTGATCTGACTTGGTGACCCTTGACAGATGGCAAGCATTGTATTGTATTTGAAATGATTTTGTGGAGGTAGGAGGGTTCATGTACATATACATACAAACCTTAGCTGCCTGGCTTAAAAGTGTTATTATTGCAAATGTGATCAATATGAAGATTTCCATAGCCTGTGGAAAATCTAAAGCAGCCTAGCAGTGTTAGAAGAATATATAAGGCAAAAAGATTTGATATAAGTTCCTGCACATAACATTGTACTGAAAGCCATCTGTTCATTCCCCATTTACCCACACTGGTAGGTATAGAGCCTTCAACCATTGCAGCAACTCCAACTATTGCTAAATTAGGTACTACTGTATCAGAAATAGAGCTCTTTGTTAGTAGGCAGAGCGGTTACAGTAACCTTTCTGGATCAACAATGTGGGATATAGTAGCGATATCACAGTCTAACAAGATTCTGGCTACTGACACCCAACTCTTCAGGATGACTGGTAGGGACTGGTAGTGACTGGTAGTGAATGATCCACAGCTCATTCAAGAAGGCCCATTTTGTATTTACGCACACTCTATTGCCCTTTAGTCCACAAATTTAGAACTATTCTCTCACACACGCATGCACACCGTCGAGATCTAGCTACCCTCTCTGTAAGTCTCATTGTTCCACTGACATCTACACTGACCCACCTTAGGGAGCACCATTTGGCTAAAATATGTCACATCCTGCATATTTCATAACTTCTATTCATAAAGCATTCAGAGATGTAGCACACATAAGAATAGGCAAAACATAGCCAAAAGCAAAGGTAGTTACTGGTGAGTCTTCAAACCTAGAAAGAAATACATAATATTATTTCAAGGCCTGGGTTCAGTGCTTCAGAATTGGCATCAACAAACAACATAATATACACTCAATAAGCTATCCCTTCCAGTTTTTATTTAAATTTCAGTGAGATGGAGCATTCCCTCCTCTATGCAGTGGACATTTTAGGGCAGTAACAATGGATTCCCCTGCATGCATCTAAATGTATTGTTCTAATTGGCTGTCCAAAGGAAAGTTATATAAAATCTCATATATTACAATGTACAGTGCTGAGTATTTTGCTGGTGCCTAAGATATAATGTCAGGGGTACTCCAGATGAGAGATAAGGTGCACAAAGACGAGAAAGATTTACCTCTCTTGCCTGCTCTCAAGCTGTCTTGTAGCGTAGATCATAGTGGAGCCAAATGCCAAACGTCCCCTTTCTACACTGCAATTTTATGCTTTTTTTAAATTTAAATTGATATCGTTATACTTTAAGGATGTTAATGCTGCCTTCATCATTTTGAGCAATTACTCTTCTTCTCTGTCTCCCTAGTCTAATGATAAAATGCCAGAAAGTATTTTACGGGAAGACACATGAAAGAGATGCTGAAATAACAAGAATAAACCCGGTGGTAAAGTGGGACACTCTAGCATGCACCTCTGCTAGGTGCAGACTGAATGCATGCCTCCTGCAAGCTCTGTCACTGTGTAATATTGGTGCGTTGTCATGATAAGACACAGCTCTGAACTTGTGGAAGGTATATACTTAGTCTGCACCCAGCAGAGATATAGGTCTCCCAAGGTATTTTCACCACAGTGTTAGGGTACACAGGGCCAGTGAGGGAGAGGCTTGATATCCCCACCAGCCTGTGAAACTATATAACATTCCATGGGTCACATGAGAAACTATTTTATCTCCCTTGTCGGCACTGGCTCTTGGCCATCGCGGCCCACTGGGCAATTGCCAGCTTTACCAGATGTCCAGTCCATGCTAGCTTACAGAAGGTCTTGTTCTTTTTTATGCTTAAGATAGTTGTTAATGACTTTGGCCATAAATTTGGTTTATAGTGCTGCAAAATACATTTGGGGCCAGTCAGATGCTTCTCTGATGGTGTTGTTTGATGGATAAGTATCTGCCTGATCTTCCAGCATTGAGGAGGCCATTCATTGTGACAAAATCCCCAACTCTATGTGCTGAAATGCAGCCCGAAATGTGCAAAGAACTTCTACCATGCTTCACTGTCGCCTGCAGACACTCGTTCATGTTCTGAAGCCCAACACACTCATTTCTTCTACAGCCAGATATTTAAACATTTGACACCTGCTGCCATTTTTTCTGCACCCTAGTTTCTGTGTTTTAATGCATAGTTGAGTTGCTTACCTTGTTTCTACTTCAGAAGTATGACTTATTGGCCATATGTCTTCTTTGAAGACCACTACTAACCAGTCATCTCTGAACAGTAAATGGGTATACCAGGGACCCCTGATTTCTGACAATTCTGAACTGATGGCACTGCTGGACATCTTCCAGTTGCAAAGGTAAGTAAGCATGATGTGTCCTTCATCTGCTGTACTAAATATGGTTGGTCGCCTTCTACATCTGTAATCCCCACCATTGCCCCTTTCTTTCTGCTTTCTTTGGACTGCACAATGCCTGTTTGCCTAACAATTTCTTCCAGGGAGAGACCCTTCTGATGCAGTGTTACTACCTTGTGTGTTATCAAGCTCACATTGTTAGCAGATTGTGGCTGTCCTCACCTAATTTTATTTCTCATACATGGCTGTTTGTTTTACTTAATGATTGTGTTTCAAACTACACATTAAATTTATGATCTTTAGCACCTGTTTGGTATAATTGTCTAATCATGCACCTGGCTATATGCATACAAAATCCCTGACTTTGTGCTAGTGTACCCACATTAATGCTGTTTGAAGACAAAGGGTGGTAGCGTTCGATTCACTGATTTTGCAATTTGTTAAGTGACTAAATAAAATATTAGCATTTCTAGTTTTAAAATAACTATATATGTTTAATATATATTGCCTTTTGCCAAACAACGTATCGGAAGACCATATACACTACAGCCAAGTCAAGAACCTGTTACTACAGCCTTTCATTTTAAAAATGCTATACTCTGGAGATAAAAAAAAAAAAATTCTATCTATAGTACCACTTCTCTGAGTTGTCAGTCTGCTGGAATTCACTCCTCCTGGTTTGCAGTTAAGCAGCACATTAGCATGCTAGCCCCAAACACCTTGAACAGTCTGCCCAAGGTTGAGTGAGTTACTCATGCCTTTTGGCTCATGTCCAAGCTCCTGCTTTCTATCAGTTTAGCTCTCTAACCTCGCTGATGAAAAAAACAAACAAACAAACCACACACCTCTGCCTTTCTTAGTAGCAGAAAAAAAAAAGTAAATAAATAAAAGCCACTCTGTCTGGAATTTACATCTCTGTTAAATTATACATCCGATGTAATGTAGTGAGAAGGCACAAGGGGAACCTAAACAATATTAGGCAGGGCAGGTGGTTTAAATGTTGTGGCCGATCAGGGTATATACAATGGTTGGCTGCGACTTATCAGATATATACAATGGTTGGCTGCGACTTATAAGATTTTAACAGGTTTATATAGGAAGTTACCATGTTAATGGCTGCATAAAATGTAATATTTAAAAATGGCAAATTAACTAATACAGCCCTGAATTTTTATTATATATATATATATATATATCAATTATTAAAACACAGTAAAAAACACTCATCTTCGTGATAGAATTTGACTAGAAATTTGTCTTCAGAGCTTCATTGTGAGAATAATTTGGACAAAGCAGAGCACTAACAAGGAAATGAGTCCAGGGCAAACATAAGGTGGATTTCCATATTTATACAGATTATGAAAGGTACATGTTTAGGGCTTAGACAATATTTATGTACATTTTAGTATTTTAATGTATTTTTTTTTTTTAATGTACATAGTTTTACCTGATATGTCTACTATGTCAAAGAAGAAAATGTTATCAATTTTTACCTACATGCTATTACACATGATGCAAGTGCAATTAACTTCAACACCTTGGGGATATTCTCCAGTAAAATTGATAGCTTCAAATTCAAATTGATCTGCAGTGAAGCATTCCACGAAACTGAACAAGTCATAACATTTAGAGATATCAAACACATTATTGCTTTGGTTTGCAAAATAAAATGACTACCCTGCGATGATATAATTTTATATTTTATCAGCTACATAAAATAGGAAATTAAAAGTTTGTAATGATAGTAAAAATTAAGTGGTAAGTTTATAGCTTGCATAGAGGATTTATTTGAACTTGAAATTGTTTAGGTTCCCTAGTGATGATCCCGAAAAGCATAAGACAATACAACATGCACCTATACCTCAGTATTTCGAAACAAAAATATCACTTCTTTAGAAGAAGTGATAGTTGCTCCTCCCCAAGCCCCAGTAAACACTACTTTAGAGTTTACCAGGGTAAGACGTATAGTGGAGGTGAGTAAAAGTGTTGCCATACAAGTCTTTGTATCTGCTGATACATTGATACATACTTGGACATCTGCTGTAAAAAGTTAGCTATAGGGTTGTAAAAAAAAATATATATAAAAGGATTGGACACAGGTAAGAATAAAAAAAATCAATGCGGTCTTGTAAATTTGATGCAGATTTGAAAAAACAAAACAAAATCAAAATGTATTTCTTTGTAGTATCTTTAAAAACCAGTGAGGATGTAGTAAATTGTGTTTTCAGAGCACTTAGGGTGATTTTTAACAACATATTTTGGGACTTTAATTAACTTTATTTTTCAGAACTGTATTTTTATTTTAAAAAATGCATTTTTAATTTTTCTAGTCATTCCAACCAGTTAAATGTTTAATAAACTTGTTAGAGACTGCCAGGATAACATGCATTAGTTAAATATCATGTCCGACATAAGACAACCAGCAAATCAAAGCCATTATGGCCTGATAAAGATCACAGATGGTGACCAAAATATTGCCCTGTGTAAGGTTTCAATAAAAAAGCTCTTAAATTCATTTTACTGAGTACCTGGACCTTCTTTGATTTGCTTGAATCCTATCACTAAGGGTTGAAGTCAACCCCAGGACTGGAGCACCATGACTGTACTAATATGTTTGCTTTAAGGAGATTTATTCCTTTGGCATTAGACAACCAACAGCACGTCGAAACTCTCACACGCACTGCATTATTATCAGACTTGTTTCCCTGAGTTTCTTGTGGTCACTCATTTCAGTTTCTATCTTCTAGCTTCTTAGAAGTACATAAGATTTTAGATCATCTATTGATTTTTTTTAAAGAAAAAAATAACGCTTATGTTATCCAATCTTCATTTAGAAAATGGCTCAAAAGTCTCATGCTACTAGACAGACATCAAAGTTACTTACCACTGCAAGCTTTAAGGGTACATGGCACACGAACCAGGTTTGAATTTCTATTCATCGTGGCTGAATTTTCACTCACCAGTGGCTAGTGGTCTAGTGGAAATTTTGATTGAGTACTGATATAGAATTTAAAGATAACACCAAGAACCAACACTGTTGGTTTTATGTCTTTTTGTTTTTTAGTGTGTGGCCTAAATAATCAGCTTTGCATGCAGCATTGTTTTTGCAAAGAAGAAAATATATAAAATCCATGGACAAAAAATTACTTATTTTATTCAAAATACTTTTTTCTTGATGCAAAACACAATACTTCCCTTGAAGTTCCATCCATCTAACCAACAGTGTCCAATAACACAGTTCTACTTTTTATCAGTAAGTACATCGAAGCTTTCCGAGGCTCGGATGTTAAAGTTTAGCTAGCAATTTTCAAATGTCCACT
The DNA here is from genome assembly GCA_933207985.1 of Pelobates cultripes. Lineage (NCBI taxonomy): Eukaryota > Metazoa > Chordata > Amphibia > Anura > Pelobatidae > Pelobates > Pelobates cultripes. The sequence continues at coordinate 82,603,853 of OW240915.1, forward strand.
GCTGAAAACAGAACTATAAGTCCCAAAGCACCCTGATCTGAGGAAGATGGAGGCTGTACTTAGGAAACTTTAGAAGCTAATAATCCTCCCCAGCTCTCATACACACTAACAGGGTCATTCACTAAAGTAGGAACTGCAGGGAATTCACAGCGAATTTCAAATATAAGGTCAAAAAAGCTGAACCTATGCTCTCAATTTGAATACTTTGGCCTTCAATTTGAAATTACCTTTTAATCTATGCAACTTTGGAATCCATTTTGAGAGTCAAATAGAATTTGTAGTGGATTTCCATTTCCCTTACCAAAAACTCTCTTGGGATGGAAAGACTGGTACATTGTTGTTCTAAAGAAAGATATTATGGCACTAGAAACCACAAAAGAATGACAGCAGAACTAAGACAAAAGAGGAACACTTTCAAAGTGGCAATGTCATTTTTTTTTCTTTCAGTTTTACTTTTCTTGTGAACCTTAAACTTTATAGATTCTATTCCTCTTTTTGCCATTTGCCTTTATTTATATGTATTATCTTTTTTTTTCCTTGAGCTGGATATCAGTACCTGAACACCTCCATTTTGTTCTCCACTGACTATGATGTCTGCAGTTTGGGGAATTGTTTTAACTGGTGGATTGTGGGTAATTAAGCTTAGGAACTGAATTGGAACTTTCAGCTTAATGTTATTTAAGCTTAAACTCCACCAATTCCAAAAAAAATGTTCCCCATAAGAAGAACTCATAGTATATCAACTACTGTTCGCTCAAATCAGACTGTTATTTATTTTGAAAATGTGAAAATTTTTCTTTTTATCTGATATATTTTCATGCTTCCAACTAATAGTGGTTTGCTGTAATTTTTATGCTGTATGTTTCATATTGTTTATTATTATTATTATTGCCATTTATATAGCGCCAACAGATTTCGTAGCACTTTTCAATATTATGAGAGGGGGAATCTAACAATAAATAGGACAATTACAAAAAAACTTACAGGAACGATAGGCTGAAGTGCGATATAAAACTCTTTAGGACAGGAAATATCAATCAAGTAATGTGGGAGTGAAGCAAAGCAAGACGAGAGAGTAGAGTGCTGCCCTCTAGGAGAGAGCAAGAGACAGGTATGTAGGGTAGAGGTTACTCTGGGAGGCCATAAGCTTTACTAAAGAGATGGGTTTTAAGGCACTTCTTAAATGATTGAAGGCTAGGGAAGAATCTGATGGCAGTAGGCAGGCTATTCCATAGGAAAGTCCTGCAAGCGTGAGTTGGCCGTACGGGTGCGAGCAGAGCGGAGAGACCGAGAAGGGGCATACCTATGGATCTGTGAAGATATATAAGAGGGGCTAGAATTGTTCAGTGCTTTATAGGTTAGCACTGGGTTAGCACTTTGAATTGATTCCTATAGGATACAGGAAGCCAATGTAAGGACTGACAGAGGGGTGAGGTGTGAGAGGACCGACTAGAGAGGAAAATCAGTCTGGCGGCAGCCAGAGATATATCTGGGTGTCATCAGCGTACAGGTGGTAGTGGAATCCAAAAGAGGTAATAAGTTTGCCAAGAGAGGCAGTATAAAGAGAAAATAGAAGGGGACCAAGGACAGAGCCTTGGGGGACTCCAACCAAGACAGGGCGAGGGGAGGAGGTATAATAAGAAAAGGAGACGCTGAATGAGCTTTGGGAGAGATAAGGGGAAAAACACGAGAAGACAGAGACTGAGTGATTGAAGAGTTTGAAGAAGGAGAGCATGATCAACGGTGTCAAAGGCAGCAGAGAAGTCAAGAAGAATTAGTATGGAGTAGTGGCCTTTGGATTTAGCTGCCATTAGGTCATTAGTAACTCTGATAAGAGCAGTCTCTGGAAAGTGGAGAGGGCAGAAGCCATATTGAAGAGGGTCAAGGAGAGAGTTGGAATTTATCAATGAAAATATATATCTTTTTTCATATTAGGGCCTCTTTATATTAAACCAACTTTTTCTTAAGTATAACTAAAAAAACTAAGGTGAATTAAAAAAACTAAACAAAACAAATAAAAACAGGGAATTAACAGACAGACAAAAAATAATTAATTTAAAAACAAAGCCTGCTTTAAATGTTGCAGTCTTCATCATACATATTAATTTCCTGACCTAAATCATTTAAATTATTAGCAATCCCCCAAACCCATGCCTACTGCTGTTTGCTCAATTTTGCAATATGCAATGCACAGCTCTGATATTGATTGCATGCTGGGAAATGCCAGAAAAAGGACTGATTCTAACTACTCCATCCCACTAGACTAATTCTTTGTGACATATAATTAGTAATTGAATTGCATATAGTGACTTCATGGTGCCTTTATTTATGCAATTATTCCCTGTACTGATTGTGGATCATCTCTGGACAAACTTGGGCCTGGCCCCCCTTGATATGCAATTTAATACATTTAAAAATACACACTGGTTTATTCTGTGACTGTAGTTGAAATATGAACTGGATAAATACAGCCAAGAAAACTGGTTTGGAAGAAATTCCTAATTCCACTTTTTTCACAGCTTGGTTATCTTACTCTGAATTTTGCAATTTGGGCTAACGTTTTAGTTGTTACTCCCAAGCAGTACATGCTGCCATTTTAACTATGTCAGTAGAAATAGATACCATCCAGGAACTTAACTCCCACTAACAATAAAATCCTTCTCTTAACTGGACTAAACTTCAGTGATGGCTGGTGAAATTTTTTTTTTGTTTTTTTTATTTCAGTTTTTCTTTATTTCATAATATTTTATTTCGGGGGGTGGGGGTCTACAGGGGTCCTGCCTGATGTGGTGGATAGTCCTTGGTCCTTGTGTTTGTCGTGTATTCGGTAGTGAGCATTAGCTTATTTCCTGGATCCCTATGTGATTAATCTAGGAGAGCTGGAGTGGCTTCCCTCTTGGGATCTTTTCCAGAACCCTATCCAAGGCTCCCATCTCTGGAGATATTTCTGTCGCTTCCCTATTGAGGTCCAGTGGATATCCTCTAGTTCTCTGGTTCGTTCTACCCTTTGTATCCACTGCTCTATGGATGGGGCGTTGGTATTCCGCCAGTTTAGCGGGATAAGGGGGCTGGTGAAATTTTATAGATGGTGGGGCACCAGACTCTTAACCCATAATTTTACTCCTCCCTACAAAAAAAATCTATTTCACATAAATAAGTGGCTAGAAAAACTGTTGGCAGTAGACTAATATACATAGAAGAGGAAGGGAAGAAAGAAAGGAAGAGAGAAAAGAAAGGGAGAGAAAAGGAAAGGAAAGGAAAAGGTTAAAGAAAGGGAAAGAAAAGGAAAGAAAAGAGTACAGAGATGCTCATACAATACAGGGAGCTGTTCATAATACAGAGATGTTCCTACAATAAAACAAGCTGGGTACAACATAAAGATATCTATAAAATACACAGAGCTGACTACAATACTGAGATAACCATATCACAAACAGAGCTGACAAAAAATAGAGCAACAACAGAAATATACCTATACAATGTGTAGAGCTGGGTAGACTACCCCTTGCAGTAGCCATTGTTGTACCTATACAAAAGGTAGAACTGAGTAAAATACAGGGATCCAACAGAGCCTAGCACAATAAGGAGCTAACATAAATATCCAACACACACAGGATTACTGTGATGGATACCCAGAGATACATAATACCTGTCTCTGCATAATGCTCTTTGGTTAACCCCTTCCCGACCTAGGACGGTTCAGGACCGTTACTTACCTGATCGCTGTCGTTCCCCCGGCGGCGATCAGCATGGCTCCCGGTGTGGGGAGACTGCCTGCAGCCCAGACAGTCTCCCCACACTGAATTAGGACCCCTGTGGCCATGTGATCGCTTAACACAGCGATCACATGGTCACAATAGGTGTCCATGTGTCTGCCTGCAGGGGGACTGCCTGTGCCGACAGGCAGTCTCCCTGCTAGTGTAAAATGTGTATATATGATATATAGACATATATTATATATATATAATATATGTCTATATATCATATATATAATGTCAGACTAAGTGTATTTTTATATTAATATGTACTTATATTAATATAAAAATACACTTATAATTAAATTACACACGTATATATATAATATATATAATAACTATATATATTGTATATATATATTATTATAAAATATAAATAATAAGTAATTTAAATTAAATAAATTTTTTTAAATAATAATAAAAATTAAAAAAAAATTATATATCTATATGAAATTTTATTCTAACTGTATTTTAAAATTAATATATATATATTTATATCAAAATACACTTAGAATGAATTTGTATATATATCTATGTATATAAAAATAAATAAAAATATTACGAAATATACATATGTCCATATACAAAATTACATAAATAATTATATAAATATACACGTAGACTTCAAATATATAAATATGCATATATATTTAAATTCTACATGCGTATTTATGTAATAGTTTTACATAATTCAGTAATTTTATTGATTGCAATTTAAGGGACCTGCCTGCCAACCCAGGCCGAAATTCCAAAGAATTGAATTTGCTAGCACTGTATTTTACCCTGTAACGTTCTACGACACCCTAAAACCTGTACATGGGGGGTACTGTTTTACTCAGGAGACTTCGCTGAACACAAATATTAGTGATTCAAAACAGTAAAACATATCACAGCGATGATATTGTCAGTGAAAGTGACTTTTTTTGCATTTTCACACACAAACAGCACTTTTTACTGATGATATAATTGTTATGATACGTTTTCCAGTTTTTAAACACTAATATTTGTGTTCAGCGATGTCTCCTGAGTAAAACAGTACCCCCCATGTACAGGTTTTATAGCATTTTTGAAAGTTACAAGGTCAAATATATGGGTCAAATATTTTTACATTGAAAATAGCCAGGTTGGTTACGTTGCCTTTGAGAGCGTATGGTAGCCCAGGAATGAGAATTACCCCCATGATGGCATACCATTTGCAAAAGAAGACAACCCAAGGTATTGCAAATGGGGTATGTCCAGTCTTTTTTAGTAACCACTTGGTCACAAACACTGGCCAAAATTAGCGTTCAATTTAGTTTTTTTACTTTTTCACACACAAACAAATATGAATGCTTACTTTGGCCAGTGTTTTCGACTAAGTAGCTACTAAAAAAGACTGGACATACCCCATATTGAATACCCTGGGTTGTCTACTTTAAAAAAAATATGTACATGTGGGGTGTTATTCAGAGATTTATGACAGATAATAGTGTTACAATGTCACTATTGATAAATTTTAAAAATGTATGTTTTGAAACCGCAATATCCTACTTGTACCTATGGCCCTATAACATGCAAAAAAAAAGCAAAAAAGCACGTAAACACTAGGTATTTTTAAACTCAGGACAAAATTTTGAATCTATTTAGCAGTTTTTTTCATTCGCTTTTGTAGATGAGTAAAAGATTTTTCAAGTAAAAGTCAAAAAACATGTATTTTTTTCAATTTTTCATCATATTTTTTATTTTTTTTAAATTAAAATACATGAGATTATATAAATAATGGTATGTAAAGAAAGCCCCTTTTGTCCTGAAAAAAACAATATATAATTTGTATGGGAACAGTAAATGAGAAAGCGGAAAATTACAGCCAAACACAAACACCACAAAAGTGTAAAAATATGCCTGGTCGCAAATGTACAACTTCGCAAAAACAGTCCAGTCCTTAAGGGGTTAAAGCATCAAGATACTAATAGATTAAGACAAGAGCAGAGAATAGTAGGTTTTGATTTTAATAAAGTAAGTATAAAAATAAATTTATACGCTGATGACGTCATCTTAACAATACAAAACCCTCTACAATCTATAATACAACTTATGGAAACCATTGGGAGTTTTTCCCAGGTTTCTGGATACAAAATAAATATAGAAAAATCATCTATTTTAGCTGTAAATGTAAATAAAGAAGAAAAAAATGAGATTATGAAGAAATTTAATTTGTATGGGTCGAAAAATCATTTAATTATTTAGGAATTAATATATGTGCTGACCCACTGAAAATAGTAGAGATCAATTTTCTCCCATTGCTTATTAAAATGAATAAACTCCTAAAGGGTTGGAAGAATTTAGAATTTTCGTGGTGGGGTCGTATTAATATTATTAAGTCTTACATCTTACCAAAATGGTTGTATTTGTTTAGAATGATCCCTCTGAGTGTCCCTGATAGTTGGCTGCTATTAATACAACAGGCCTGGTCTAAGTTCATATGGCAAGCGAAAAAAACTAGAATGGCAAGAAAACTCCTCTCGATTAATCAATCTAAGGGAGGGGTAGGATTCCCACTTATACAACAATACCACAAAGCGAGTATCCTTTTCCATAGTATCATCTCACAATTGGCTGGGGCTAAGCTAGAAAGGTGGTACGCGGTGGAAAAGGAACTTGCAGATGGTAGGGATCTAGTAACACTTTTTTGGTTTACTCAAGAAGGAGACACAAATAAGACCCAACCAAGTTCTGATAGTGTGGTAATTGAATCCATTAGAGGAATGTGGAGTAAGATAAAAAAAAAAGTGCAGGATTTAAAAATCACATTATTAATACCCTACCGATCTCAATATTGGAAAATAACATGCAAGACCTAAGACTAAATAATTGGAGAAGAGCAGGTATACAAACTATAGAAGATATAACAACAGGACCATGGGTTAATTCGTTTGAACAAATATGTACTAATTTTAGTCTTCCCGAAACTGAGAAATTTAATTACATGAGGATTAAAAGCTATCTGAATAAAACTTTAAATAAAGAGAAATGGGAATTTAATAATAAATTAGGAAATTTACTGAAAGGAAAGGACATGAAAAATGTATTAAATAAGTGTAATTTGGTGTTGAGACAACTAGAGGGTGACTTGATGTTTCCAGCGATAAACAAATGGGAGAAAGATCTAAAAATACAAAAAAATCGATGGACAAGATTGGAATAGAGCATGGTTGACAGTTGCTAGGCGCATTAAGTGCCTAAATTTAGTGGAACTACATTTTAAGATTATTAACAGACTCTATTTGGTTCCTAGGCATCTAAATAAAATAGACCAGAGTAAAACAGATACATGCTGGAGATGTGAAGGGGGAGTGGGAGATTGTCTACATATTTGGTGGAGTTGCCCCCCACTTAAAGAATTTTGGAAAATGTTCTTGTCTAAAATAGAAATGGTAGCTGGATTTAATTTTCCCCTTGCCCCGGAAATGTGCATATTACACTTAAATATTTATCAGTATAATGTAGATTTGCAACATTTTTTTTCTCACATATTAATAGCAGCAAAGATCTCCATAGCTAAAAGGTGGAGAACCAAAACTCTACCAAACTGGGATATAGTAAAGAACCTACTAATTTCGCAATTTAGGATGGAGGGAGGTCTGAACAGAAATTTGAAGAAAAAAAATATATTTCACATAAATAAGTGGCTAGAAAAACTGTTGGCAGTAGACTAATATACATAGAAGAGGAAGGGAAGAAAGAAAGGAAGAGAGAAAAGAAAGGGAGAGAAAAGGAAAGGAAAGGAAAAGGGAAAAAAAAGGGAAAGAAAAGGAAAGAAAAGAGAAATGCTAGCTCATATATAAGTATTATGAATAGCAATGCAGAGAGACTAGGGAAGAGGGTTTCATCATCATGTATGAATGTTGTGTATGGCTGTTTTATGTTTTAGCTTTTTTTTATTAATAATAATGTTTTTTCTATAAATTTAAGTCATTTAATAGGAAAAAGAGGAGAGAGAAAACATTGATGATGACTAATATACCAAGCCTGAGATGCAAAGTAGGAAAGAATATAAGAGGCTGGTAATGTCTGAAATGAAAAAAAAAAAAAAAAGATACTAAAGGTTTTTCCCCAGCTTATTTTTCGTGAAAAATGCATCAGTTATCATTTAAGAACAAATCAATGTTTACCAATGTAGACCTCACTTTAATATTTTGGCTAAGCCTTTCAAATGATTTCATATATTTGAACAAACTTTTAAAATGATTTCAAATATTGAAAAACAGATCTTTCATATAGTCTTTAAAACAATCTTTTTAAAGTCTTCTCCAAAAAAATTACATTATTTAGGAAGCTCATCCAAAAACATTAGAGGACCAAATTCCGTAAAACATAAAAAAAACATTTTCAGTAGAGTCTTTTTTAATTATATACAATATATTTCCACCTTATAAAGCATTGCAACAAACTCTGAGCAAAGACAAGAAGACAATTAACCTGTCACTTTAGAACTTTACAATCAGTAATGCTCTTCAAAGTCCAGAAAAGGCTTCACACGTTAGGTGCACTTGCTAAAGATTTAGAAACATTTAATCAACACAAAAGTGTAAAGGGATATGAAATATTAAAATGTTATTAAGTACAAGTTTACCACTTTCAGTGCCAGGAGATGTTTCAATGCAGAATCACCCTGCAGACCTTGGCAATTCTAAGCACGATTTAATCTGTTAATTTACATAAAATTTTAACACCTTTACTTACATAAAAAGTCAGGCTCTGCTTTTCACAGATGCCAAACTTAATTTAAATTGTGCATCTTGTGTAACAAAATATATTGTAGAAACAAATATATCAGAACTACATGCATATTTGATTTGTATTTCAAAAAACAGAAACCTTTGACTTCAAGTCATATTTCTACAAAAGCATAGATATTGCTTTTTATAATACAGACAGACTTTTTTTTTTTTTGGTATATTATACATCCAAATAAGTAATCATTTAGTATAAATAATATATATAAAAATAGAGAAATTAAAAAAAAAAAAAATCTCCAAATTTGCCTATGCTTATTTATATGGTATGTCATGGACTCAAAGCAGGGTTAACTTTATAGGTGTTACAGTAGCACAGAGATGGGTTTAAATGCTTATAGAAATTTGAGTTTTTTTGTTTTTTTATCTAGGCATTTTTATTATGATTACTATTTTTTACTACTTACTGTTCGAATAGAGAAATGCAAATTATCTAAAATTCCAAATTGGGCTTCTTTCAGGTGGATTCGCAGCTAATAATTTGCTGATGACATCACCACGGTGTCTCCCACATCGAGTACAATGCACAGCACTAACACCACTTTACACTGGGTGATTTCTGCATAAGGAGAAGAAATACTTGTATTTACCACTGTAGCAGTCTTCATACTGCTCTGATCATACTCAGTAATGAGGCTGGAGGTCTTCATACAAAAACCTCAGACTGATTACATTCACATTGTGAACAGAGAAAGGCTCTGCTACTTTTACACCTTGTCACCTGGTTACTATCCCCAATGCTACCTTTTCTAAAGTGGTTGTGTACCCCCCCCCTCCTTTAGATTGTAAGCAAGTTCAAGCAGGGGTCTCATGATCCTATTGCTCCAGTCAAATGTTGCACCTTTACAACATTGTAAAGTGCTGCAGGATGCGTCAGTGCTACATAAATGCCAACAATATTAACAATTAGAAGACTCCATCAGATATTGATTTGCAAAAATCTGTGTAGTAGTGGTATGTACAAGAAAAAAACCAGCAGGGAGAGAAGACTTGTGTGTTAGCCTAGTTTATTAGAGCCCTTCTTGTGATACTCTAGTACCTAATAAAAAGTGTGCGGGTTTGATTCCCATCATACATTTAACTTAGCACTTTTATTCTATCCAAAGTTAATTCAAAAATATATTATAAAGTTTGACATTTAAAATAGGTATAACCCAGGACATGCCCAAAAGCCTCATAAAATGCTCAAACATGCTTTATGTCAAATTATTCTGATATTATTGTATTCAGACTGTATACAGTAGAGTAATTCTTTTATGACAGCCTTAAGAAACTTAAGCTTGGAACTTAGGTAATCAAGAGAATTATATTGAAGACACTATGTGAACTATGGGTGTTTTTTCAACAGCAGCTTCTAACATGATTATTTGCTATACTGAAAATTACAACATAACGCAGCGCAAGTGTTAATAGGTGGCGACTGGCCTGTGCTTGCTAGTTAGCCATATGCCCCCAATTGCCATAGTTCACACTGTTTAACAATGTCCACATTGTGTAATTTTATTTCCAAACAAGACAGAATTGGGTTTAGATTTCAGTCAGATTAAAGTTGCTTGGCCCAAATTGTAAATGTCCTTGCTGTGGTTAAGAAGACTCACAGTGACACGTGGGTTAAACTGTGGCGACTGACCAGTGCTTGCTAGTTATCCATATGCCCCTGCCTGCCATTCTGTGGGTTGGGGCTCCTTTTTCCTATTTTAGTGAAATGCCATCCCCCCACCGTGCAACCACCCATGAGAAATGGGTGAGTTTTCAATATTATTAACCAGAGGGATGCTAATTGGGGGTTGCTAAGATGCTAAATTACTTTTTAGTTGAGGGTATTAAATAGATATGCGTGGACATTATTATTATTTTATTATTTATATAGCGCCAGCTAATTCCGTAGCGCTGTACAATGGGTGAACTAACAAACACGTGATTGTAACCAGACAAGTTTGACGCACATGAACAGTGAGGTTGTCAGCCCTGCTCAATGAGCTTACATGCTAAAGGGAATGGGACATACTGTTGTCTTCCCCAATCCATATTTCTAGGTGGTGTGGTATTAAATAATCAAGGGACAGGGTTGATATGCTATTGTCCATCCCCCTACTCCCTCACCTATGGACTTCAGGTAGGGGTTTATTAATCTAATAGAAGGTAGTTCATCCCACAAATGTCACATTTTAACTTATATCCTTTACTAGGGGGCCCAAGCCCTGAGCTCCCCAATTTAAAAATTCCCTGCCTCCCCTCGCCCTTGTTATAATGAATTGAACTTAACATATCTAATTTCTAAAAAAAAAAAAGAAAAATACATACTTACTACATTTTCTTTTTTCTAAAATTTTATTTTCCTCAGGCCCCCAAAAAAGCCAAATAAAAAAATATTTTTATTTTGTAAATGTGAAAAACACTTTTTTTTACTGTAGACACCGAATACATCTGGACACTTGGTGCAGATTTTATTAGGCTGAGTGAATTCTGACCAGAACTAACTATAGTAAATAATAGAATTAACAAATACATACAATGGGTGGAACACACATCTGATGATTCTGCAAAAGAAAACACAACATAGGGTAATATAGCCAATGTAAATAAAGTAAATATCTATGGATCTCAAATACTCACAAACATGGAGCCAAATAAATTCATATGGCTCTCATGAGTTGCGCTGAGGGACTCTTAGTAGGATGTCACCAGTCCTTCTTCAAGTAGGTTTGCATAAGTAATAACATGGGAGATCCATCTTAGGTATAAAAAACACTTTATTGGGTCAGTGAGAACATTCAACTATGTGCAAAAATAATAAAAGATGGGTATTGGGACATAAAAGATAAGTCCAGGATAAAACTAAAATCCAATGGTACAAATCCGCTTGATAAGTCCAGATATATACCATTAATTCCGCCACTACATAGCTACATCTCCAGTGGGCGTCCAGGAACCCAACATTTCACTACTTGAAAGTAATTTAACACTGAATGAGATTGAATTAAATGATAATAGTGCCTACAGTGTTTTAACTATTTGTGGCCTAATGGTTTGAATTATAAGCTGGTCCTATAACCATTTTGTTAGATCCTTTCTCTTGGAACTAGTGTTGTTGAGCTTTATTATTATTGTCTTCATTGAACCTGGAGCAATGAACTCTGCCCTACATTATGACTTCCTTATTTTGTATGGTTAATAGGTTTAACTTCATTTTTATAATGGCAGCTTTGCTTCCTGATTCATGGAAGGAAGAATCACAATCTATAGGGGTGATATTGCACACTACGCTATGCATTCAGCCTGAATGTAGTACCACATGGTGGCATTATATCTTTTGCTTGTGGTGGGATTTCAAACAAAAAAACCTCTTTATTCTAGCAGTTCATTATTCAGTAATGCAAATAACTAACCAAGGATTTTCACTATTTTCAACTTTAGATTTCTCAAGAAAGTTTTCCAGGCAATTACGGCTTACAAATTGTTACTTTACGAAGGTCTAAACAGCATATATTCTCTGATTATTCCCTTTTCTTTTTCCATTATTTTATCTTCTTTTATATTTTATTAATTTGTTTTCTATTAATTTGTGAATTATTTGAAATATTTAAACACATACAATAAAAACACCTATTTTCTAATACATTCCATGTGTCTATGCCGAAGTTACCTGGACACATCCATTTATATCTCATCCGTGAAAAGAAAATGTTCTAACATGAGACACCAGTCTTTTAATACTCTATCAATAAGAAACTCTTCAACAGTATATAAATTGAAAAATGATAACAATTACTTCTTGCACTTGTGCAATTTTAGCTTCAGTCACTCTTCTATTCCTATTCTTTTCTACTTCATATTGTTTAGTTCTTGGAATTTTGGTTAAGCATGTATACGCAAACAGATTTTATATTCTCTTTGTTAATAATTATTATACACATATGGTTTATAATTATTTTCTATTCTTTCTTCCACTTGCCTGGTTTTCACTTTACCTTCTGTGATACAGAATAATACGTATTCTGTGATTATTAGCAAAGCTAACATAACATTTTATACCGGTATAAGCAATGTCTTGTATCAAGAGACAAACATTTTACCACTTCTTGATATATGTATTAACACCTGAATTTTAGGATTTCAGATAGAAACTGAAACTCAGAATCAGCTAAATGTATCATAAATGTGACTCAAATGGATACTGTACATGCCCAGGCAAAAGATATACGCTATTTCATTGTTTACATTTCCTTGAGTTAAGTTGAGCTAAGAGAAATATCCTTTGAAATACATTGCTGGTATTTTTCTAGTTACAGGCTACAACGTATTTACCACTAGGGAAACCAGGAGTATCGATAGAAATAAAATTCCGAAAGAGCAAAGCTATGATCTATGATGACACTGGCAGTGGCACAAATAGTTGGCAAAGTGACTGGGGCTTTAGCTAAAGGATACATTTTATGGTCCAACTTGCAAATATGCTCCTAAAACAAGTCCTCTGCTCAACTCTATACCTTGATGTTGTTTCTAAGTCCCATTGTAACACCAAATCTTTGACCGAATTCAAAGCATTACATTAACCTATATTTATAAACTCCATAGCTGCTGTATTAATCATAGGGCTTGCTGTGTTAGCCCTTCTCCTGCCTGCATTACAAACCTACACAAATAGTGAAACTGTGCTGTCTAATTAATTCCAAATATGGTGCCTTTTAGTGGCACGGTTGCAAATTATATAATTGGAGGTGTTATTTTTATGTCACCATTGCAGGAGGCTATGGGCTAACAATAAAATTGTGCCATTATTAGACTTGGGCTTTTCAGGACCCTACACCGGGCTCAAGCCCCATCATCCCCACTAGCAACACTTATGCTGTTACCCTTAAAATATAGTTACGTGAAATGAACAGCAAGAAGCATGCACAGGGAGAAAGTGAACAACAACTGTAGTTCAGGAAGGATGGTAATATGCTTGCTGGAACTAGGACAATGGAAATGTTAACTATATTACTCTAAATGAGGCATTGGGAATGCACATAGACCAGTCCGATCTAACCCTTGAGTTAACAGAGATGGAGCTCAAGAATTGTTTAGATTAATTACACATGTGGCCTACAATTAAGAATGATCACTTCTCCAGGTATTTAACCCAAACCATGGATCAGCATGGGTGAGTTATGAGTAAAGTTTTATTGTTGTAATGACCTGGGGTGTTGATAAATATATACACTTCCTTTTATGCAAGTCATACTTTTACATGTTCCTCCTCTTTCCTTATAAAGAACATCATGAAACATGTGTGCCATGAACAATCCTTTGGAACTGAAATCTCTAGTAACAATTATTAGTCTTAATAATTTACTTATTTATGATTAAACAAGGTTCTTCTGATGTTTCTGGTCTATATTTCTCATGATGCTAAGCCAAACAAAAGCCTGAATGTGGTGATAGATAAGATCAATGAACACCGAGCCCACAACCCTATAGGAAATGTAGTCCACAGATACTGGTTAATATACTCCAGATGTTAGTAGATTACATTTCCCACTTTGTTGATTTTGTGAATAAAATCCTAAGGTGATCCTCAAACTTCCATTATTCCAATTGGAGATAGTAATTCCTTGCGCCTCTCCTAATGACAAAGAGTAAACACTCCAAGCACAAACACCAATACAGGTAATTTCTGATGATCGTTCTCAACCAATTAGCTAAACGTTATACTGCCATAGTCAGCTCAGACAGACAGCTTCATGCTCTCTTTCAGAAGTAGTAATGCTGAGAACGTCACTTGGCAGACCTCAAGTAAGATATCTAATCGTTACTTGAGGTTTAATGGTAATAGTTTGACCACTTAAAATGGAATGCAGTTGAAATCAATTACTATATCACAGTAAATTACATTGTATTATAGTTGTAATTTCTCTAAGCACTCCTGTAGTGCTTATAATGCTTGGAATGTTCCTTTAATAGAGAAATGCCATGTTTTAATGTGGCTTAACCAACATCTGATTTGATGTTTTATGTTATAGTTGATATAGTAATGTGTTTAATATGATAACAGCTAGGGCAAAAAAAAATATGACTAGGACATTTTATCTAAGTGTTTACTATATAGGATAAGAAACACGCTCTAGTTAAAACACATTAACTATAAGTACAGCACAAATACGCACAGTATGTCATCATGATAAATATCCAAACTGAACTAAATTGTTACTCATGCAGAACATTCACATTAGATAAATCATACCTTGAAAAAAAACATGCCATCAAATCATATCAAATTAGTCAACAGTTAGCAATTTACCAGTTGCAGATATACATTTTAGGACAATAAGTGTCTGAAAATATATATATATATATACTGTTAGGTCCGGATATTTTTGGACACTGACACCAATTTCATACACAACAACAATGGATTTGAAATGAAGCAACCAAGGTAAAATTGAAGTTCAGCCTTTCAACCTTAATTCATATGAAACGTTTAGGGATTGCAACCATTTTCATACACAGTCCCCTTATCGCAGGAGCTCAAATGTAATTGGAAAAATTAACACAATCATAAATAAAATGTTAATGTTTAATACATTGTTGAGAATCCTTTACAGGCAATGACTGCTTGAAGTCTGAAACACATAGACATC
This sequence comes from Pelobates cultripes, assembly GCA_933207985.1. Lineage (NCBI taxonomy): Eukaryota > Metazoa > Chordata > Amphibia > Anura > Pelobatidae > Pelobates > Pelobates cultripes. The sequence continues at coordinate 82,619,006 of OW240915.1, forward strand.
AACAAATGCTGGGTTTCCTCCTTCGTGATGCTTTGCCAAGCCTATACTGCCGCTGTCTGCAGTTGCTATTTTTTCGTGGGTCTTTCTGCCTTAAGTTTTGTCTTCAGCAAGTGAAATGCATGGTGGGTTGAGATCAGGTGATTGACTCGCCCATTGCAGAATATTACACTTCTTTGCCTTAAAAAACTCCTGGGTTGCCTTTGCATTATGTTTTTGGTCATTGTCAATCTGCAAAGTTAAGCGCCATCCAATCAACTTTGTTGAATTTGGCTGAATCTGAGCATACAATATCACCCTATACACCTATGAACTCATCTGGCTGCTTCTGTCTTCTGACATCATCAACAGTCACTAGTGACCGTGTGCCAATGGAAGCTATGCATGCCCATGCAATCACACTGCCTTTACTGTGTTTTACAGATGATGTGGTATGCTTTGGATCATGAGCCGTTACAACCATTCTCTATTTTTTTCCCCCATCATTCTGGTACAGGTTGATCTTAGTTTCATCTGTCCAAAGAATGCTGTTCCAGAACCAGAATGGCTTTTTAGCTGTTTTTTGTCGAATTTGGCCTTTCTATTCTTGATGCTAAGGAAGAGTTGTGGTGAACCCTCTATTTGATCTCATGAAGTCTTCTCTTTATGGTAGACTTGGATAATGATATGTATACCTCCTGTTCCTCACATAACTGAATGTTGTGAAGGGGTTTTTCTTTACTATGGAAAGCACCCTACGATCATCCCCCTCTGTTGTTTTCTGTGGATGTCCAGGCCTTTTTGTGTTGCAGTGCTCACCAGTGTTTTTATTTTATTTCTCAGAATGTACCAAACTGTTGATTTGTCCACTCCTAATGTTCCTGCTATCTCTCTGAAGGATCAACTCCAGACCTTTTATCTGCTTAATTGATGAAGAAATAAAGTAATAGCCCACACCTGTTCATGAAACAGCTTTTGTGTCAATTGCCCAATTACTTTTAGTCCCTTGAAAGAGAGGGGGTTCCATATTAAAGAGCTGTAAATCCTAAACGCTTTCTCCAAATTTGATTTGAATACCTTCAAATTAAAGCTGCACTTTATGCCTATTTTCATTATTTAATTGTACCTTGAAATTAATTTGTAAACACCAAAAATAACAAAATTTGTGTCAGTGTCCAGATATTTCCGAACCTGTGTATACATATATAGAGTTGTGCTCAAAGGTTTGCATACCCTTGGAGAATTGATACTACATGTACCATTTAAAAAAAAAAAAAAAAAAAAAACATGAATGAGCAGGCAAAACAAATGTCTTATTTTTTTTAATGGAATTCATATTCCCCTGTTCAAAATTCTGCACACCCTTAGTACTTAAAGGAACACGATAGGGTCAGGAACACAAACATGTATTCCTGACCCTATAGTGTTAAAAAACAACACGCCCTCCCTAAATATAGTAAAATCTTACCTTTATTCCAGTCTGCTTGTGCTGGCTCTGCCCCTGATCTTCCTCCTTGACTGACATAATCAGTAGTGATGAACTGAGCCAATCACAATGCTTTCCCATAGGAATGCATAGGATTGACTAAGCTTGTCAGAGAGGCCAATCAGGGGCAGAGCCAGCACAAGGCAAACACAGCCCTGGCCAATCAGAGTCAATGCATCTCTATGAGGAAAGTTCAATGTCTCCATGCAGAGGGTGAAAACACTGACTGTCACACCATGCAGCACTGCCCCAGGAAGCCCCTCTAGCACCCATCTAAGGAGTGGCCAGTAGCGTTATCCATAGACTGTAATGTAAAAACTGCATTTTCTCTGAAAAGACAGTGTTTACTGCAAAAAGCCTGAAGGAAACAAATACCAGAACAAATACAATAAGCTGTGTATTGCCCCCTTTAACATCAATGACAGCATGCAGTCTTTTGTAAGAGTTGCTACGAGGCCCCTAATTTTTGCAGGTTGTATAGCTGCCCATTCATCTTGTCAAAATGCCTTCAGGTCATGCAAAGTCTTTGGTCGTCTTGCATGAACCGCACGTTTGAGATCTCCCCTATGTGGCTCGATGATATCAAAGTCAGGAGACTGTGATGGCCACTCCAGAACCATCACATTTTTCTGCTGTAACTACTGGTGGGCCAACTTGGCCTTGTGCTTAGTGTCATTGTCATGCTGGAAAGTTCAAAAGCATCCCATGCGCAACCTTCTTGCAGAAGAATGCAAAATGTCTGCCAGTATTTTCTGATAACATGTTGCATTCATCTCGCCATCAATGTTCACAAGATTCCCCGTGTCTTTAGAGCTCACACATCTCCAAAACATCAGTGAGCCACCACCATGCTTCACATTATGGATGGTATTCTTTTCACTACAGGCCTTGTTGACCCCTCTCCCCACATAGTGCTTATGGTTGTGACCATAAAGCTCTATTTTGGTCTTGTCACTCCAATTTACAGTGTGCCAGAAGCTGTGAGGCATGTCAAGGTGTTGTCAGGTATATTGTATCCAAACTTTTTTGTGGCGCAGTAAAGGCTTTTTTCTGGCAACTCAACAATGCAGCTGATTTTTGTTTAAATATTGTTTTATTGTGCTCATTAAAAAATCCACACCGTCTTTTTCCAGAGCTGCCTATATTACTCCTGAGGTTTCCTGTGGCCTTTTCTTTGTATCCTGAACAATTCTTCTGGCAGTTGTGGCTGAAATCTTTCTTGGTCTAACTGACCTTGTCTTGGTATCAAGAGATCCCCAAATTTTCCCCTTCTTAATAGGTTATTGAACATTACTGACGGGCATTTTCAAGGCTTTGGATATCCTTCAATATCCTTTTCCATCTTTATAAAGTTCCGTTACGCAGGTCTTTTAACCGTTCTTTTCTGCTCCCCATAGCTCATTATCTCAGTATCTCCACATGGCTCAGTGCATCCATGTGAGAGCTAACAAACTCATTGACTATTTATACAGACACTAATTGCAATTTAAAAACATGTATGGTAAATTAACCTTTAACTGCAATTATAACCTGTGTGTGCCAACTTGTGTGTCTGTAACAAGACCAAACATCCAAGGGTATGTAAACTTTTGATCAGGTCCATTTGGGTGATTTCTGTTATCATTATGATTTAGAAAGGAGCCAAACAACTATGTGATAATAAATGGCTTCATATGATCACTATCATTCAATAAAATGATTTTGCATGATCGGTCATATTTTCAAAATTAATGCCAAAATTTCACAATTCCTGCCAAGGTAGGCAAACTTTTAAGCACAATTGTATATATACAGACAAGTGTATGTTTATAGACGTGAGTAAGACATGCATAAGCCATTCCATATTTCTCCACCCCATGTGTGGCATAGTGAAGGTTAGTAATTCTTCCTGAGTGGGCCCATTTTCCTTACTTCTTTCCTCACACCACCGCCTGTGGGATGGACATATTTTTTTTTTTAATTTGGATGCCTTTAATGTGATGTGGTGAGGTTATAATTGAAAAGTGCTGTGATTTACTGCACACTGTTCATTGGAGAAACTTCTATCCCAATACTAATAGTTGTGCCCCCAATCTTGGTCTTGTGTCCAGGGTGGCTAGATGGGGAAGGTAAATTATGGGCTCAGCTTCTGGCCCATTATAAATGCCAGTTTGTACCATGGAGTTTAAAATTGATATAAATGCCCAATATATTTGGCTATAAGAGCTATGTAATTGACTCCTAGTTTTAGGTGGAACCCTGTGGGCCTTGAATTCATTTTCACATTTATTTATTGATCCTATTTCAGTGTTTGCCTTCTGACAGCTCAATTCTGCCCACGGCATTTTCCACAGCAGGGTTTTTTTGAATACAGTACATCTATTTGAATAATCACTCTGGCTAGGCTTGACAAGGTGTCTCTGTTAACATTCTGTACATCCATAACAAGACTTTATGGGGAAATTTATCAAATGTGTTTTAAAAAAAGTGGTCTAAACTACATAAATTATCATGCAAATCAGTAGAATCAGCAGGCACATTTTATTGATGACACCTCTTCTTTTAAATTTTTTCCCACCTTTTTAGAACAGCATACTTTGAGAAATCTCTCTTTTGTTTTAATTAATAGACCTAATTTCCAAACATCTGGGGTGGTGTAGTTGCAATCAACTAACTGTTCATAATTCACTCTTCTGAAACCTCCTAAAAATAATTTGTTGTGGTTTACTATATGTACCTTTTCAGATATAAACAGGCACAATTCAAGGAATACATATTTATATTTATTTGGCTATAGAGCTTGTACTTGTGCTAGTATGGGGGTTGAAAGAAAATATTCACTTCTAAATTAAGATAAGCAAAAAAACAAACAAAAAAAATTAAAAACAACCACTAGATCGCTGTAAACAACAGAGATACACTGTATATACATGAGTAGTTTTCAGAGTGAGTATTATAGGGAGAGACAGGGTGTGCTTCACACCTGCTCTGTAGCTGTCAATGTTGGTAATAATTCCTAAGGCTATTTCTAGAGAACAACATTACTAAAACGTCACATCAACTCAGAACATAAATTCAACTACAACTAAAATGATATGATTTTGTTTTCACACATTTTATTGGTAATATGTTCCCTTAAATCATTTTTAGCACTGTAGATCCATTGAATACACACATGTAATTGTATTACCGATGAGTTGAGGGATTTCTGGGTCCCTAACTAGTTGAGAAACATTTACGTGTTTGTCACAAAGCAAAATAATTTATTTTATTAATGAGAGTATCAACATAGTTAAGATTTTTTTATTAATTTTTTTTTTTTTAAAGAAATTCATTGCCTATCTTTCACTCTTATCTGACAGTCCTCCCTATGTACTTTGGGTTAGATTGTCAGCTATCTGACCCATTACTCACCCATATTTTAAATATCCATTGTTTTTCAAAATCACCCAACAGAAAATGCTGCAGGCTGAAAGTGCGCACAATTTTGAAAAGTAGTTGATGCTTTAAAAATAATAAGCATGGCGGTCATATAACTGACAATCAAACCGAGGAAAAACGTCATTATACATGTAAAATACATTTAAAAAACTTAAAAATGTGACGCCATATTATAACATGAAATATTGTTTTAAGATATTAAAAAACATGACACACATTAATCTAAAGAAATGGGGGTTTATTGATTAAAGTGGAATTTAATTTTAAGTCGACAAGCGAATAGCAAATTTTAAGCCATATTTTTTCTACTGCAAACATTTCGGCCTAAAATTTGTAGTATCATAGTCAATTCTACACAATTCAGAGATTAGAGAATTAACCCCTTTATACCAAAATACTAAGCTCTTCCAGGCTTTGACAGCTTTATTTATAGCATTTTATAGCTTTTAATATATATTTATAATTATATCATTATATAATATACATATATAAATATATAATTACTATTATTTATATATGAATAAATGGTATATTTTAAATGTTATATGTGCATTATTTATAAATTAATAATCTGAATAAAAAGTAACACTGTATTTAAAAAAACAGTAATGATACTAATGGATGGTAATGCATCAGACTCAGAACTAACTAGGATGAGGAAGGCATTCCATTTATTAAAAATAATAAATATTTAATTAACTATATTAATCTTTGTGATATTCATAAAAATAGCATGAACCTAAAGATGCGTAACAGTAATATATATGCTGTTCCACTTTTTATGTTCCCTTGTGTACTATCTTTCATGTATTTTCATTCCTAGTACTCTTTCAAATATAGTCATTTTTTCTTCAAGCTAAACAATACAAGTCTGACATTTCAATTAATTTTACACTATCCCAGGCTTCCTTCCTCATGTTCATACCATGTAATTCAGACATATCTCTACTTATCTCAAAGGCAGCTTAAACTCCTGCATCTTTTATCTCCCTAGTGTCAAACGGTTTGCAATTCTGGCATTCTGGAATTCTTGCGGTATATTAATTTAAATAATATTAATCTAAATTTCTTAATAATGAATAATTATTTCATTAAGGGCATCTCCACATTAATTAAGAGATCTCCTTACTGGTATTCCTAAATGCAAATGGGCTGTACTCATGTTTCATGGGATTTTATTATATGTTATCGGTGTCACTCAATCTCTGCTTAGCTTTTGGTATTCACATTCCTCTTTGAGAGTATCAAGGATATGGGTACATGAACATGTGTGGTTTGGCCATATTAAGAGATGTGAAAACCAACTGCACAAGTGGAGCTATGTTGTCCATATGATTTGGCACATACTCAATACAAAATTGTCAAAGCACTATGAAGTAACAAAGATGCTTGGTTTTAATCTAGATTGTTCCGAGTTGAAACTAGGCTGTTTATTCTAATATATACTGAAGCTATTCAGTGGTAAACAAGACTGTATACTTAACTTGCCCACAAAATTTACAGCGGATGTTTACACTTCTGCTTTCCCCACAAGTGACCTCTGTTCATCCTCAACTGCCAGCCTAGAAAATGTGTCAAGTAAAACTAGGAGGTTAGTCCCTCAGCTACCTTCTCGTATCCTTAGGTACCCTCACAAAATGTAAGCCACAAAGTAGCAAATCTTTTGTAGAAAGCTCAAAGACTCTGGAGCACTCTCTATGTTAAACAGACAATAATAAAACTTTCAAAAGTAAAGTAGAGATTTGTTTCTTAAAGAGTTGATTAATAGGCATACTACAGGCATAGCTTACCATTGCATACCTTACATGTGTAAACTTTAGTATACAGATATATTCTTTCTGAAGGGCCAGCTAAGATTCAGTGAGGATATCAATTACCTTCAGATACTTAAAGATAATATGCAACATATTACTTTCAGCATCCCATCAGTTACAACGCATGGGCAACCACTAAGAATTCTGATAAAAGGAAAATTTACCCACCAAGTAGTAAACATATAATAGCTCCAACATGTAATCAACAATATAACAAGCGTAATTGAAACCTAGCTGCCCTAGAGAAGACAGTTTTAAACCCACATAGAATGAGTAGTTAAGTATTATTAAAAACAGAGATATCACCAAATATTCCAAAGATGACAAACACTAAGCTTAATGTGATATTGAACTTTGAAAAGTGGTTACCTAGCTATGTATACACGGCTGTAAAACCAAATGACACTATATTGCTTATGCCACTTTAATCTTAACATTAGCGGGCAGATTTGTTCAGCACAAAGTCATGTTCATCCTCAGATATTTATAACCACAGTACTTTGACTTGAACTCAGAAAGCAGAAAATACAAAATTGTAGAATATTAAGAGATATGGAAAGGTGATACTGAAACAGAACGCAGAAAGCAAAGGTACCAGAACATAACTAGCACAGTCTTTAGAATAAGTTCGACCATTGTCTGCTTATGTACCATTAGAAAAACAAAAATACATAAAAATAGTCTTGCTGGCCACGGAATTTTTTTATTTTTATTTTTTTATTTCATTAAATTCCTTCATGCTCCTAAAAAACTGTGAACATTCTTTCATTTTCCATAGACTTTTCCTACTTAAAACAAAAAACATGCAAAATATTTAAAAAAAAAAAAACGATTCCAGTGCTTAAAATACATAGCAATGGCAACCAATACGCACATTATCTTCAATTTATACTTGCCGAAGAAGGCATCCTTGAAATAAAAACTAATAGAAAATAAAATTTTTGAAAATAGAGAAAACAGCAGCAAAGAAAGATAATTGTAATTCAGAAACACATTCTAAGCATAGTTTACTTATAACTGGTGTATAAATGTTGGCTACACAAAGGTACCCCCTGGACTTTTGTAGTTTCTTCAGAAAGTCTAATTCTGCTTGTGCAGGAATCAGTCTGTCGATCCTAAGACTTATTTTTATCTGACTTTTTTTAATGTGATTTCATGTTGATGCTTAATTTTGGGGCTGGTAGCCTCAGTAACAGTGCCTGGGGCTTTATAAGAAACTCAATTTTAATTTAATATTTGAACACGAAAAACTAGAACAATAATAAATCTTGCTTTTGTTCTTTCACGTGTTAATATTAAAAATCCTTCATCTGTTTCATTGGTAATGGCATAATAAATAACATTGTGATATTTCTATGAGTTACCTTGTTGAGGACATGAAATAACAAAAACTCCAAACAAGCCATACGCATTGCTGTGGAGGTGCTTTGGGGGCTGAAGCCCAAGACGTGGGACTCTTTAGCTGTAAAATCTCAACAGTTGATGGAGGAGTCAGAAGGAGATTGGTATTTTTTTTATTCTCATTTTTTTACATTAGGCAGCTGCATCCTAAAGAAAGACCATCTTAGTGGTCCATCAGGCTTCTCAGATGAAGGAGTTGGTGCTACCCCGGTCTACAGTTAAGGGGGATTTGTACTTGTGATGTAATAAATACAGATAGAGACTTTTTTGTGGTCTTTTGGTTTCTGCATTCTGTGTTTGTTTATAAGGGGGATGCTGGGGAACATAACTTTGTTACACTCTTTTAGTCAAGCAGCATGACAAAATCACATGAAATACCTGAAAACGCAGCATGTGCTTGTTTCGTGCTACGGTATCATTAAGATTCCAGATATCATCAACAGCAGGCTATTCATGGGTAGAGAGGAGGGGACATAACTTCGAGAGGCAGTGAAATGCCACGACACATCCCACCCTCTCTTTAAGAATAGGGGTTATCAAGTGCTCCTTTGGTCCCAAGCCCCATTTGTTTCTGTAACCAAGAAATATCTATGCAAAAGCTGTTCGAAAAGGAATTAAACATTCCCATAATATATCTTCCCAAGAATTTTATGCTGTGCTATTCTATGGAGCGATGGCTATAAATCTCGTGGTAGACTGCAGTTTTTCAATCAATCAGTGTTTTGCAAGGAAAACTGCTGACATCTGTGGCTTTTGCTCCATGAGTGCTGCCATTTTCGTGGCCCTGGTGTTGAGCAGCACTTACCTAATGAAAGATCACGCTTTCTGTGATGTCAGACATGATCATCTGAAGCACCATCAGATACTAGAAATTAACATAATTCTCAAGTAAAAACATTTGTCTAGCTTTTATAGCCGTAATGCTGGCAAAGTAGTCCACAATATCTGGAGTGCCAATGGTTACCTACCCCTGGTCTAGGTTGTCCTAATGTCTACTACACATATGGTTAAAATTCCTCCTATTTTAAATTTGATATTTTTCTCTGTTTACTGTTTAGATCAAGATTATCAAGATTAGAGGTTTTTAATTGTGCCCATGGTTGTGTGTGATCACAAGCCTTGCCACACATGGCCATATTTATGAATTATGGAAACCATAATCATCAATTCATTGAGTGTTTAACTGCCACCAGTAAAAGTCACAAAATTATCTCTTCTCTAAATTCTACATGTATAACCACAGCTCTCTCTCCCATACATTTGATCTTGCTTTGCATTTTCAAATTATCTTTGTAAAAAATCTAGAAGTACTATATGAAGAGCTACGTAAATTGTTAGCACTATGTGGATCAATGTTAATAGTAATCTTAATATTAGCTCTGTCTTGCTTCATCTTTAAGCAAGCTCCATACATAAGTGCTACCTATTGATATCCCTTCTCATCTGGGAATCTCAGTCGAAATCCAGAAGGCACGGATCAATAGAGAACATTCTCAATATTATAGCTAACTGTTTTTAGAGCACTCTCATTTAATACACATTATAGTGAGGTTAATATGAAGCATTGTGCTTTGCTGGGAAGAGTGAAATTGCAAACTGAAAACTGTGATATGTCTGGTATGTGCAAAGAATATTAAGTATTGTTGTTTGTATAATATGATGACTACAATGTTATCTTTCTTAAGGAGTATAGTATATCAGACATAAAACACCAATATACATCAATAAAAAATACATACATATATATATATATAATATTTTGTGTAACTTTAGGTCAGTAAAGTATATATAGTTTGGTCATTTTGAAATTGCACCACCATGTTTTAGATTTCAGACTATTATCTATTAACAAAAAAGGATGCAGAACATTAGAGAGGTAACATGATGAAGACTTTATATTTGACTATATAAAGGAGATAATGTGCAGGGATTGACATGTCGGATTATGCACTACAACCACAAGAAAACCAAACACCAGAAAAACACTTTTCTCCAGGCAGAATAACATTAACATTCCGACAATACTTAACACAAAACAACAGCTACAAGTTCAAATTTCCACAGGCGCTTATAAACATGTATCCATTAACCACTGGAGGTCCCAAAGGGCACTTCTCTTTAGATTTATAGTGAACTTTTTTTCGTGTCAATCTTGTAAATTATGCATAGGTTTGTTATTTTAGCTATGAGCCTTACCTTTTGTTGGATCCTACCTATCTTAGACCTTAAATAAAACAATCAATGTTATGCTTTATCTGGATAATGAATTAATAGGATGCACTTCTTCAAAACAACAGCAGTTTTGTATAATACACGCTGTATTCTCAGATGCAGTGCTACGATTGAAAACAATAGACCAACTTTAAACAAAAAAAAAACATGTCTATCTTATTTCTAATAATTGTTTCTTACATTTTGATGTAACAAAGTGACATTTTTACATTTTTTAATATCAAAAGAAACTGACAAAAGAGTTGAAGAGTTCTCATTTAAATATATAATTTGCACATGGCTTCATAAAGAACTAATTTAATTGAACATACTTTCAATATACAGAATGGTGGAATGTCCTTGTATTGTTAGCTTGCATTGTTTATAACACATTTCTCATTGTGTTGTAAAACTGAAGCCAGCAGCTGCCATCAGTTTTGGTCCATTAAAGGGACATTCCAGACCCCTAAACAACTTTAGCTTTCTGAAAAGCTTTATGTGTGAAGAGTGTGTCCTCTTCTTTTTATTTTGAAAAAAGTGCAGATCTCATTAGAAAATTACACTTTATTTATATTAACCTGGTTACACCCCTTTGGCTTTCAAGCAGACAACCAGTCATGTTACTTCCTGGTTTGGTAAGCTCAGTTGAGTGAAACTCAAAAGGCAGCAACTGCTCAGAGCATCTGCCTTGTAAAGACTTCTAAATGAGCTTAATTGGGAAATATGTGATTGGACAGCCACAGGAAGTCTGGGTGGGGCTCATAGTGGAGGGTATGCAAAGGCAGCAGACAAAACAATAAAGCAGTTTTTGCAAGCTGTTTTTAGATTTACCACAAAGGGAAAAAAGTATAAATAAATGCATGCCAGCTGGGGTACATCTACTAAACAATAATTTGTGTTTATTCTGTATTGGGTAGTAGAGTGTCCCATTAACATTTTCTATCAATTACCATCATTGCTCACTACTATTCTTGGCAGAGTGATAAGGTGTACTCCCACTAATTGTATTAATTGACTAACACGTACTGCCTGGCTGGTGCACTCACATGAGCATCTCCTAGTTATTTGTATGAACAAATAGCCATGCTTTTCAAAACAGCATAAATAGGTATGATTAATACAACTTGTTTTTTACTATTGAAAGTGACACGCAAGTGGTGGAGTTATGATATAGATTTTTTTTGCTCATTTGTATTTATTGCAAAAACATGTGTCTGTCACAATCCAACACAGTATCTGGATTAGTATTCATATGATGAAAGCATTGAGGCTAACAGAAGGCTTTCGTACACATGATTTCAACATATTCCATTTCTTGTTCCCATGTGGGTTATTTCAATTATTAGTATCCTTTCATGTACAGCATGTTTCTTCTCTTCCAAGTATCGAAACCCTGACATTCCAATTAATCTCCCACTACCCAGTTACTAAGCATCCGTCCTCGTGTTCTTATTGTGTATTATGAACATTTAGTTCACTTAGATGCTGCCGTGCACGTCTCTTTAGAATTAATCATATATATGACAAATGATATTTTGCAGACTCCAGACCACCTTTGTTTAACCCCTTCATGACAAATAATATGTCAAACCGCCATGAATTCCTTAACCCTTTTTTATAAATACTTTTTTTTTTAATTAAAAAAAGTGTTCATACACTTTATAAAAGGGATTAAAAATGTTTTATTAAAAAAAAAAAAAAAAAGATTTACAATCATAACATATTTAATCTATTGTTAAAACCAGCAAAATATAGATTGATTAAACAAAGAAAATGGAATAGGTCACTTGAGAAAATGGCCACTAAATATTGAAATATTACAGGTATCTTAAAGGGAGAATCAAGTAAAAATGTTATGGGAATATCAATAAAAGTATTTATTTATTTTATTTCTCATTTTCACTATTACTGTAAGCTGTTTCTAGGAGAAAGAAATGCAATTTCTATGACTCACACATTTTAGCAAGCTTAGCCTGCTGCCTGTCATTGCTGCACCCGTTCATATAGTGATAGTTAAACCTCACCTTGACACTGCAGATTTTTACATGCCGCATTTCCCATCATGCTTAGCCAGGTGGATTATAAATAGGATTAACAGTCACTTGCTACTTGTTTTCTACCGTGTCTGTACCCCTTATTTTGCATTACTGTATAAAAATGTAATTAAAAAAAAAATACAGAAGAACCAATACTGTTTTTGTCACACAGTAAATGTGACAAAAACATAACTTGCTTACAGTATTCTTATGGAACGTGATGACATTATGAGAATGCAGGTTCCCAAAATATCATCAGATTGCCGAAACGTTGGCAGTCTGTACTTTCCCCTTTATATCTGCTTAAGGTAGCTTTCTCTAGTTCTCTTGTTTAAGTTACTGCAAAACCAACTGCATGTTCAGAGCATTTCTGACCTCAATGTGGGAAGAGTTGGCATTATTTACATGCCATGCATCATTAGGAACTCTTTACCTTGTCTTCATGAGGAAACTTAGGTCTGGTTAGGACTGTTCAAAAAGGAACTCTGTAAGTTTGCATTTGCAGGACTAGGTTAAAGTCTTACACCGAGAATTATAACCATTACAGTCCACTGTAGTGGCTATGATGCTTGGAGTCCCCTGGTACTGTTTCCCAGTAATGGGGCAAAACATTTTGCAATGGATTGCTCTCTTAACAAGCATCGAGGCTCCTATTCTGCTGGATAATGTGCATCTGGCTTCTGCAGATTTGCAAAGGACGGATGCCAATCCTGTTGGACATTCATTGGCAGAAAACTTCAGCTTATTACTCTCAGTCAGTGAATGGCACTCTGTGCAAGAAATATATGAACTGATACAAAATTGAAATTAGCCAGCCCGGCTGGCTAAAGAGGTTCCAATAATGCTGTCGGAGATGGAGTCACAGCTCTGGCAGCAAAGAGGTTAAACTCTGTATGTGCAGGGTTTCATGGGGAAATGCCACACCTGCAGTCTCCAAGCATACTTAATAATATTTCAAATTCTGCCCACTAATAAGTTTTATACTTGGAGATTAATTTCATTAGTAATGGCACTTTGTCCGAATTGCGCTCATCGGGTGATACTTCAAATTCCCGAACTCCGAGATGAAATGTATACAAATCATGAACCAATTTAAATGTACAATGGCAAACCATGTTGGTTTTGTTTTATGATTCAGATTGATTGATGGGTAAAAAAGATGATTGATAGCTGATTGATAGCTGGGGGACAGTCGGTAACTAAATCTTGATTTTATTCACAGATAAAGTTAGAGGTGACTAATAGAGGGGGAGAAACAGAGCAGTAAAAAACTTTTTTATATATTTAAAAAATAAAGTGGCTGCGTCATATTTTGTTTGATTTGTTTTGTTAGTCAATTTGTAGCATACTTTTTTATTTTTATGTTTTATTTAATTTACATTTCTTAAACAGCAATGTACACCATAATTATGGCAATGCACCTTGCAATGTGATGCTCATCTTTATAGTTGATTTTTACCCAGATGTCCGTTTCACCTGTTTTTTTCCCCATGTTTTTATAACAATTCATCAAGAAGAGTTCCTGTAAGGATGTAATTATAAGAATATGGTTTAATATATAATTTATTTCAAAGAGTGAACCAAAGCCATTACAGGGAGTTACAAGTCATAAAGTAATGTCTTATTTAGTATTTCCAAGAAATTAAAATTATTATTTACTGGAAAAATGTTCAAAGGACTTACTTTGCATTTTGATACTAACATGAATTTGTTACATTAAGGGATTAAATGTGATGCAATGTATAGCTTAAATGTAACGCTATTGGAACTGGATCAATATGATCAAAGTGATCTGCTTATGCACAAATGTTATTCTTAGAGTCCATTTTAATTCTTGTTGTAATAATAGATGTAGTTAGATAGTAAAAGATGTGTATTTGTAAAAACAAATATTTTAGTTCTATTTTTAAGTTTAGACCTTTCCTAAGCCTTTGTGTAAAGCTCAGAAGAAGAAAATACCACTTTTTTTTTTGTTTTGTTTTCCATGCCATTGAAATCACAGAGTCATTTTTTAAAAATCTGGTTTGGTATGTTTCCATTATGTGTGTTTATAAAAGCTCACGTACCTGGATATTTGGGTAGATTGGTAGCAGTATGTGACTGAGTGGATATGAACATATGACTGTTGGTGTGACTAAATTGGTGATTGTAACAGCCTGGGTGGCTGAGGATGAGGGCAAGTGGTTTGATATGTGATGGAATGGGTTTTTGAGTGGGAGTCTGTTAACTTTGGGTAGGTAACTTTGTAAGCAACTAATGTATTGGGTGAATGTGACTTAGCTAGCGAATGTAAGCTGGGTACATTTGACTGGGGTGAGGGGCAAGAGCATGTGGCTAGATTTTAATTGTATGTGACTAGGTGGGATGATGTGACAGTTTATGTACTGTCATATAAACCCACCTTGTTTTATACAATTGAATGTGTAACAAAGATTGTGTAATGTGGTGTGTGGCTGGGTGAACATGAAAGAATAAGGAGAGGTGACTAAACGGGTGTCTGAAAGAGGCTATGTGACTTAGTGAGGAGCTGGAAGATGGAGGGTATGTAACAAGGTGTGTGTCTGGAAGAGGTAGTGTAGAAGTATGTTTGATACAGAGGGGAGTGGGCTGTGTGGGAGTGGTTGATTGTGTGGGAGTGTGTGACTGAATGGGTAGGTAGTCTTGATTTCTAGGGTGTGAATGGCAACAGACAGTTACATATTCTATTCACTTAGTCAGTGAAGTGAGGGAGGAGAATCAACAGTCCATTGGGACCAAATATCTGAAGTGAGTGACGTGGATCTTTAATCTACCAGGCCTTTGAATTTTGAGATTTACATTCAATGAGGATACTAGCAGACACAGTGTAGCAACTGTGACCTGGTGCTCAATTTCTGGCTAGGGTGCTTCATAGGGCAACAGCTCATCTCCCTGGTTTGAACCAGTTGACCAGGGGACAACAATGAGATTACTAGTATACGATCTATTAATATATCACTCTTAGATTGTGTATATATATATATAGTTTTTAATTATTATTATTCTTAAAAACAGCCCCAAAAATATATCAATATATAGATACAGTAAGTGGAGTTAATAAGCACAATAGTTTTATTAGGGTTTAATTATTAGTGATCTTTAACTGTAGAAGAATATTTGTCTCCAATTAGCATTAATGCACTTTTCATATTGAAGTATCTAATAAATGACTTTCCCTTCAATTCCTGCATGGCATATAGTTATATCTACACGTAATGCCAGTGTTCTATATTCAGAATTTTGCTAAAGCAGATATAACAGTAAGAGCCCTGGAAGCAACTCAGAATGAAACTTTACTTTAGAATAAAGTGCAAGACTAGGAAGTCAGATTCACCTGCAGTCAGCTGAATAGACATGAATAATTTAAAGCTGAGCTATTCTTAACAGATGGATTTGCTTTTGAACTTTGGAACTGATTAGATTATATTAACAGTGATAGGGCAGATGTACTGACATAAATCAGATGCTAATGTACATGTCAAAAAATGTCACTATAGCTATGAAATAAAGAAATAAAGATATTTTGCAGCCTAATATTGTGATTTATTAAGAGGTTTACTACAGAATGCTTTTCTTTTCATTAAATCAGATGGATGGATGAATGAATGTTACATATAGTGTTCTCTTCAATATATGTATTGTTAATAGAGGTTTTATTCAAAAACAAGTAGATAAAATAGAGGCCTCCCCCTCTAACAAATTCAACTAGCAATGTTTAAAAATCAATTTGACTATAAGAACCTCATTACTGGTACTTACAAGCCATCCTTATTCAAAGATGACAAATAGAAAGTGAACAGAAGATAATGATTACTAGGTAATATTTACAAGCAACATCTGTAGATTTTAAGTTTGTGTGTATTTAAATAATTATGTGTTTATTATAGCAACAGGACAAATCCAGGTTAATTTAAATCCTCTTTTTCAATCTCGTGAAAAAATATTGAATATATTTTAACATTATCAACTCAACACAAGGTAGTTTTTAAGTACTATATGGTCATACCCCACTTACTTTTTTCTCTACTTCAGCACTGCTTTTCACCCTGCACAGTGTCTGTGTAGAGTCCATCCTGATCCTCTGCATCTATGCAGAGTGACTTTAAATGAAAATCTTTCTACTTTCTACCTCGCTGTATAAATGCTTTTTTTCACATATGCTACAGCATCCTTTGTAGACTGTAGCCAGGATGTGTGAGGAGAGAAGGAAGTCTCTCAGTGTTCAGCTACTACTTTTACATTTGGTGGTATTTTAGGAAGCTGTCATGCATCTAACAACATTGTATTTATGTACACAGAACTGCTGTTTTATCCTGTTATGTACTAAATATATTTTATGTTCTGCAAAAATAATTTAGTACGAAAATGTTCTAGGTTTGTGTGCATTTAAATTGTAATGTGATTGTTAAAGCATCAGACACCCATAATTGAATATCCCAGGTTAATTGACATTCTATTATTCAAATAAAAAAATATCACATATATTTTAAAATGATCAACTCAACACAAGGTAGTTGTTAAATTATTTTACAGATATGGCCATGCAAGGACATTTGCTGATGAAAGAGCAAAATGTGAGATTATACAAAGGAGGAAATGCAGAGAAATTAAAAAATAAGTGTACAATTCATGGTTTAGCTATTTTCACTTTAATTGCACCAAAAAATCTGTATTCTGTTCTCCACTGCACATGTCCTAGTTTTAAAAACACCAAGCAAGCCATTAGAACATAGCTCTATATATCTGAATTTTCACCTCTCGGTGCTCTCAATACAAAGCAAGACCTAAAACAGTAGGAAAAACAAAGTTGTAAAGCTTTTACATACATATGAAATAAATGTATGCACAACAAATTGTACCTAATTTATTTTATTTTTATTTTATTGTTCATGTGAATTTGTGAGAGTATTCTGAAAGAAAAAAACTGTATAAATATTTTTTTTTGTTTTTTTTGTTTATCACATAATGCTGCAGTTAGCTATTATGTTTTGCTGTTTAATATTCAATGCATCACAGTTCATTATTTAGTGAATAGATTGAGGCATCAGATGATTTATAATATGTTTAGATGTAATCCATCAGTAACAAATGTGGAAGAATATGCAGACACTGATTAACTGATAAAATTTAACCATAAAAACCCTAAATTGAAAGATGAGTGGAGCGGGTCAACATTGACTTTTTTATGCATTTAGTAAATTTGAAAGTAGCTCTGCTGTTGGACATTCTTTGCACACAACTTATTGTATTGAGGGCTGTATATATTCTGTAAATTAAACATTATTATATTATTTATATAATTATTATTTGAATCTGTTTGGTATCTAAAAAAAAGATATAAATACACGATTTCTAAGTAACACGAATAGTGAAGTCCCGAACGGTTCGCTGGCGAATAGTTCCTGGCGAACATCGCTTGTTCACTTCGCCACGGACTGCGAACATATGCGCTGTTCGGTCCACCCCCTATTCGTCATCATTGAGTAAACTTTGACCCTGTACCTCACAGTCAGCAGACACATTCCAGCCAATCAGCAGCAGACCCTCCCTCCCAGACCCTCCCACCTCCTGGACAGCATCCATTTTACATTCATTGTGAAGCTGCATTCTTAGTGAGAGGAGGGACAGTGTAGCTGCTGCTGATTTGATAGGGACATTGATAGCTAGGCTAGTGTATTCAGTGTCCACTACAGTCCTGAAGGACTCATCTGATCTCTCTGACCTCACTACCCCCCACACCCTCAGCCTCACTACCCCCCACACCACCCCCGGCCTCACTACCCCCCACACTACCCTCTGCCTCAACACCCACAGCCTCACTACCCCCCACGCCACCCACAGCCTCACTACCCCCCACACCCTCAGCCTCACTAGCCCCCCCACACCCTCAGCCTCACTACCCCCCCCACCCTCAGCATCCTGCCCCACACCACCCTCCAGCCTCCCACTACCCCCACCTCTGCCTCACTACCCCCCACACCACCCTCAGCATCACCACCCTCAGCCTCACTTTTACCCCCAAACCCTC
This sequence comes from Pelobates cultripes, assembly GCA_933207985.1. Lineage (NCBI taxonomy): Eukaryota > Metazoa > Chordata > Amphibia > Anura > Pelobatidae > Pelobates > Pelobates cultripes. The sequence continues at coordinate 82,637,396 of OW240915.1, forward strand.
AGCATCCACCACCCCCGACACCACCCTCAGCCTCACTACCCACACCACCCCAGCCTCACTGCCCCACACACCCTCTGCCTCACTACCCCACCACCCTCAGCATCACCACCCTCAGCCTCCCCCACTGCCCCAGGCCCCCTCAGAATCACCACCCCTGACACCACCCTCAGCCTCCACTGCCCCACACCACCCCCAGCCTCACTGCCCCCACACCACCCCAGCCTCACCACCCCAGCCTCTACCTCCCACCCTCAGCCTCAATACCCTCCACACCCTCAGCGCCACTACCCCCACACCACACGCAGCCTCCCACTACCCCCACCACTCTCCAGCCTCACCACCCTCAGCTCACTACCCCCACACACACCACCCTCTCAGCCTCACTACCCCCCACACCACCCTCAGCATCACCACCACCCACCACCCTCAGCCTCCACTACCCCACCCTCAGCATCACCACCACCCACACACCACCCTCAGCCTCCACTACCCCCCCCGCACCCTCAGCCTCACTACCCCCCCACCACTCTCAGCATCCACCCCCACCTGCTCAGCATCACCACCCTCAGCCTCCCCACCACCCTCTCAGCATCACCAGCCCCCACCACCCTCAGCCTCCCACACCACCACCCTCAGCCTCCGTCCCCACCACCCAGCATCCGCCACCCTCACCCCCCCCACCACCCTCAGCATCAGCCCCGACCCTCCCAGCAGCATCACCACCCCCAACCACCCTCAGTCTCACTACCACCCACACCACCCTCAGTCTCACTACCACCCACAGCCTCACCCCCTCAACCCTCAGCCTCACTACCCCCCACCCTCCAGCCTCACTACCCCCCCACACCCTCAGCCTCACTACCCCCCCACCACCCTCAGCATCACCACCCGCGTGTGCGTTTCAGGGCCTGCCAGGGCACAGTGTCACACCAGTGCAACTCATATCTGGTGTAACAGTATTTTTTTTTTAAAAATACAATTTTGACTGTAATAGATTGAATAGCAGTTAGTTGTCTGCAAGCGTGTGTGAGTCAGGCCTGCAGCATCTACTCTGCCAACTTCTGCCACTGCACAGTGCCACTCATATCTGTTGTCACAGTAGCTTGCACGCATAGTACCACTAATCGGAAAAAAAATGACAGGCAGAGGCAGGCCACCCCGCAGGGGCCGTCGTGGTGCTGTGATTCCCTTTGGCCCTAGAATAATGCCCAGTGTTCAGAGGCCACGTACCCTGAACTCGAAAAGTTCTGAGGACATAGTTGACTGGCTAACACAGGACACCAAATCTTCTACAGCTTCCGCTCGGAACCTTGACGCACCATCCTCCTCCAGCTTAGCTTCGGGTGGGGAGGCTGAGGGTGGTGGTGAGGCTGGTGGGGGGGGTGGGAAGGCTGAGGGTGGTGATGAGGCTGGTGGGGAGGTGGGAAGCCTGAGGGTGGTGAGGCTGAGGGTGGTGAGGCTGGTGGGTGGGGGAGGCTGAGGGTGGTGAGGCTGGTGGGGGGTGGGAGGCTGGTGGGGAGGCTGAGGTGGTGAGGCTGGTGGGGGGAGGCTGAGGGTGGTGAGGCTGGTGGGGTGGGGAGGATGGTGGGGGAGGCTGATGTTTTACCTGATGGGGTGGTGTGGGGGTAGTGAGGCTGAGGGTGGTGTGGGGGGATGCTGAGGGTTTGGGGGCAGTGAGGCTGAGGGGTGATGATGCTGAGGGTGGTGTGGGGGTAGTGAGGCTGAGGGTGGTGTGGGGTGGTGATGCTGAGGGTGGTGGGGGGTAGTGAGGCTGAGGGTGTGGGGGCTAGTGAGGCTGAGGGTGTGGGGGGTAGTGAGGCTGAGGGTGGTGTGAGGGGGGTAGTGAGGCTGGGGGTGGTGATGTTTTAAAGCACGTTATTCCAAACAATTTAGGAATGTTAGGTGATTTATGCCCTTTATGGATTAAAACCAGACTCTGCATCAACTATGTAATTTTCCATGGGAGTTTTGCCATGGATCCCTCTCCGGCATGACACAGTCCAGGTGTTAGTCCCCTTGAAACAACTTTTCCATCACTATTGTGGCCAGAAAGAGTCCCTGTGGGTTTTAAAATCCGCCTGCCTATTGAAGTCTATGGCGGTTCGCCCGGTTCGCAAACATTTGCGGAAGTTCGCGTTCGCCGTTCGCAAACCGAAAATTTTATGTTCGCGACATCACTAAATATGAACAACACTTTACATTATCATCATCATATCCAGGTTTTTCGCCAACACAATCATATGAGATAATCATATCAACCAATGAAATTCAAGGTTCCAATTGGCTGCTGAAACCTCATATTTTTTTTTTTTAAATCGGTAATTTAAATGGTCATGTTACCAAGGGGTAATTACAGACCTTTGTTCAAGCACTAGGTTAGAAAGCTGTTCTATTAATTAGCCTGGAATAATGTTTTGAAGTTTCAATGCTGCTTTAATCGATCTTTAGTGGAATAAACAATCAATGCACAAAAGAAATGAAACATTACGAGAGCAATGTTAGTGGTAAACTAGTTTTTTCCTGCTTTATAGCCTTAAGAAAATCTGTAAAGATTTTAAAGCTAATGCTTCCAGAGGGAAGACGTATTGCTGTTTACTGCACCATTAGCTTGCTCTATAGCTGATAGAAAGAGTAGCAAAGATTTCCATTTTATATAGGTCACTGAAGATCAACTTGTTGCAAGATTCAATAAGTATTTTTTTTCTCTATTTCACCTTTTATCTACAAAAACAAAACCACAGAACATACAAAAGTATAATTGTACAGCAGATAGCAGCTATGGTCCCCTGCCTATCTATGGAACAAGTCAGATTAAATTATTTTACGCTTACTGTCTACAAATGGTTATAGAGGCAGTGGGTGCTATTCTTACATAATTTTAAAGCCATTAAATCTGGAGAAGTTGGAAAACATCTATTTTCCATTTTCTTGCAAATTCTAGTTAAATTAAACCACTGGTTACTTTGATATGAACAAAACATTCATTAAATGAATTAAAACTTATTTTTACATTCAATATAAATTCCTGTTACCTGCAATCACATTATGTAGAAAGATAACAAAGGGGATACCTGTGTTAGACTTTAAAGATCACGCATAATATATGTGACGGACCGCCTGGCACCCCGACTGGGTGCCTCCGCCAATCACTGCTTCCTAGTAACTCCGAGTACTTCCAAACACTCCACTAGACACCATCAGCACTGCAGACCCTTAGCCACCACAGTTTGGCTGGGGTCTCACTGTCCTTCACCCACCCTGGACCCAAGTCAGGGATCTAGCTTCCAGTGGGTAGACCTCTCCTACTCCGAAGAGTATAGCAGAATAGTTCTTACAAGAGCTAGTGATATAGCTGGTATAGCTGTTCCCTACAATCACGAGACGAGGCTCTGTGTTGAGGGTGAAGTTGAACTGTTAAATGGCAGTCACAACTGGCCTTATATGCAAGTCCGCATGCAAGGGGTTTTTATAACATATTCCAGGGGCATTCCTCACTGGACCTGAGAGGGGACTGTGACAAAGTACACACTGTAATTACATTCCCTCTCAGGTCCAGGACACTCCCACACAACACAGGATAATCCCTCCCCTGTGCCTGAGAGATAATTGAGTTAGGAACTGTACTAGACTCAATTATCTCCAGGCACAGAAAACATATTTTACAATAACCTGAAAGTACCCCCAAAACACATGGAAACCCCACAAAAGTCATATGCTCTGATAGCCCCGATCTGGGGGACCAACATATCCAAGAATCACCTCGATCGATTCAGGGGTTCAGAATTTCCATGGAAGTTATAATTTTGACCAACCGTGCACATGGTCCTATGCCCAAAACAGTTCCAGGGAATTAGGGCCAACAGTTGGTCTCTCTTTCTGGAGTACATAATTCACATATGTTTTTAAAGGGCCCATAGTCTTTTGGCAGGAGGCTGGCAAGCAGGCCCCTCCAAGAACATGTGGCAGATGCATTTCTGCCACACATCCTCCCCCCCAAAGGAAGACTAACCAGGTACCTGACCTGCTGCCAGAGTTAGTCGGGTAACCCACTTAAAAACAATTTGTTGGCCGGGTAGCCTCCAGTGCCAGGCTCTGTCCTGGTCTCTCTAGTACTCCCAGGTATAGCATTGTGGTTACTTGGTGGGCAGAGGCCAGTGGCGCTCTGCCCCATAGCCCCATACAGTAGGACAGTGGGTCATCCGGTCCCATGGACCGGTAGAGCAAAGGCCAGTGCTGCTCTGTCCTGTAGGTATTGCTTCTGCTGCAGGATCCTGCTTGGTGTCAGGCTCGACCATACGGGAACAGGTAGGGCAGAGGTCAGCTGCACTCTGCCCTGATGCCAGCTCTTCTGCTGGGATGGCCTGTGTAATGTAAGGCCCTGAACAAAGGTAAAGGGGAGGGCAGAGGCCAACTGCACTCTGCCTGGATGCCAGTGCTTCTGCTGGGGGGACCTGGGGACAGTCCCGCGCTGTGACAATGGGACTGGTAGAGCAGAGGCCAGCTGCGCTCTGCTCTAATGCCAGCTCTTTCACTGGAAGGGGGTTACTGGAGACGGCCGCCCCATCCACTACCCCTAGGACCCAGTTTAGAATCTGCTGCTGAAAGGAGAAATTGCCTACCTCCTCCACCTGGTATTCCTGCAGGGGTGGTTGGAGATCTGGACCGGCTGTCCAGCATCCCTGTAGGTCTGGTGCAGACACCTCTGTCCCATCTGCACCATCTATTTTAGGTGTCCTGCCTAGGACCAACAGGCAGCGCTGCTGGGGAGTGGGACCAGTTGTCTCCACTCCCAGTATCTCTGGCTGCCGCTGTGGAGGGGGACTGATTATCCTTTCTCCCTGTACTGTCTGCTGACCCTGATAGCCCCAATCCCGGGGACAAACATATTCAAAAATCACCCAGATCGGTTCACGGGTTCAGGATTTCCATGGAAGTCATAATTTTGACCGACCATGCACATGGTCCTATGCCCAAAACAATTCCAGGGAATTAGGGCCAACGGTCAGTCTCTCTTTCTGGAGTACAAAAGTACATAAACCTAATACATTTTTGAAGGGCCCATAGTATTTTGGCAGGAGGTTGGCAAGCAGGCCCCTCCAAGAACACGTGGAAAAGGCATTTCTGCCACAATATATAATTATTATGAGTATTGACAGAATACAACATAAGCTGTAGGAAAGTGTTAAGGAACAAAACAGTATATTTGCCTTTATTTTTTATTTTTTTTTGTATTCTATATACCTTTTTTCTGTTTTCACTCTCTAATAGTTTGCTGAGTAATTATATTTTAACCCCTTCAGGACGGAGGACGGTTCAGGACCGTCATCTGCATTTTTGCGTTGCCGACCGCTGACGATTCTGAACCGTCCTAACGGTCAGATGTACTTACCCGATCGCCGTCGTTCCACCGGCGGTGATCGGAAGTGCTCCCGGTGTGGGGAGACTGCCTGCAGCCCAGACAGTCTCCCCATGGCGGATTAGGACCCCTGGGACCATGTGATCGCTCAATAGAGCGGTCACATGGTCACAATAGGTGTCCATGTGTCTGCCTCCAGGGGGACTGCCTGTGCTCACAGGCAGTCTCCCTGCTACTGTAAAATCTAAAAAATCAAAAATGTTATGTTAATAAATAAAATATTATATATGTGTTTATATATATATATATATATATATATATATATATATATATATATATATCATATATTGGCATATATGATATATATATAATATATGTCAATATATCATATATATAATGTCATACTAAGTGTATTTTTATATTAATATGTACATATATTAATACAAAAATACACTTATAATTATATATATATATATATATTATTATAAAATACAAATAATAAGTAATTTAAATTAAATAAAAACATGTAAAAATAATACTATCTATATGAAATTTTATTCTAACTGTATTTTGATAGTAATATATATATTTATATCAAAATACACTTAGAATGAAATTGTATATATATCTATATATTAATGTATATATAAATAAAAATAATACAAAATATATATATGTCCATATACAAAATTACATAAATAATTATATAAATATACACGTAGACTTCAAATATATAAATATGCATATATATTTAAATTCTACGTGTGTATTTATGTAATATTTTTACATAATTAAGTAATTTTATTGATTGCAATTTGAGGGACCTGCCTGCCAACCCAGGCTGAAACTCCAGAGAATTTAATTTGCTAGCACTATATTTTACCCTGTAACTTTCTATCACACCCTAAAACCTGTACATGAGGGGTACTGTTTTACTCGGGGGACTGCGCTAAAACACAAATATTAGTGACATATCACAGCGATGATATTGTCAGTGAAAGTGACTTTTTTTTGCATTTTTCACACACAAACAGCACTTTTACTGATGATATAATTGTTGTGATACGTTTTCCTGTTTTGAAACACTAATATTTGTGTTCAGCAAAGTCTCCCGAGTATAACAGTACCCCCCATGTACAGGTTTTATAGCGTTTTTGAAAGTTACAGGGTGAAATATATGGGTCAAATATTTTTACATTGAAAATGGCCAGGTTGGTTACATTGCCTTTGAGAGCATATGGTAGCCCAGGAATGAGAATTACCCCCATGATGGCATAGCATTTGCAAAAGAAGACAACCCATTGCAAATGGGGTATGTCCAGTCTTTTTTAGTAGCCACTTAGTCACAAACACTGGCCAAAATTAGCATTCAATTTAGTTTTTTACTTTTTTCACACACAAACAAATATGAATGCTAATTTGGCCAAGTGGCTATTAAAAAAGACTGGATATACCCCATATTGAATACCCTGGGTTGTCTACTTTAAAAAAAAATATGTACATGTGGGGTGTTATTCAGAGATTTATGACAGAGGATAGTGTTACAATGTCACTGTAACGGCACCCCAAGGCATAAAAGGGTAAAACCGCAGTTTAGAAGATCTTCCCTTCCAGAGACACAGGCACAGCTACTGCAGAACACCAATCCGCCGAACAGGAAACCATATGAATGCCGTAAACAGCCGAACAGGAAAAACCATGCGAATAGGTTTACACTCCTAGCAGTCAAACTGGAACAGCATACAATAAATCCCCCTCAAGAACGAGACAAAGCTCCGTGTTGTGGGTCAAGCAGTGAACAGACAGAGCTGTGGGTTTATTGTGCTATGTACACATTCTTACACATTAGTACCACCCACAGGGTTTTACACAACCTCCAATCATAAACGTACATTACAGAAACACTCCCAGCAATTACACACAAAAATCCTCCCCTCTGCCTGTGATATAATTATGTTGCACAATTGATAAATTTTAAAAATGTATGTTTTGAAACCGTAATATCCTACTTGTACCTATAGCTCTATAACTTGCAAAAAAGCATGTAAACACTGGGTATTTTTAAACTCAGGACAAAATTTTGAATCTATTTAGCAGTTTTTTTCATTCGCTTTTGTAGATGAGTAAAAGATTTTTCAAGTAAAAGTAAAAAAAAATATTTCTTTCAATTTTTCATCATATTTTTTTATTTTTTTTAAATTAAATTGCATGAGATTATAAAAATAATGGTATGTAAAGAAAGCCCTTTTTGTCCTGAAAAAAAACAATATAGAATTTGTATAGGAACAGTAAATGAGAGAGCGGAAAATTACAGCTAAACACAAAAGTGTTAAAAGAGGCCTGGTCACAAATGTACATCACAAAAACAGTCCAGTCCTTAATTGGTTAATAGTAAAGTTTGATGCCCTGCATTCATTTAAATCCCACTAAAACATTTAATATTTTGTGTGAATATGAAAATGAAAATTAGCTGATTAAACATTTCCAATAATGTATTCCTACGCACATACACACCCTCTCCCAGCCCTGTCCACATATCACCCAACCAACTACCTAGTCACATTCACCATTTAACCATACCTCAAATTAGTCGTCATATAAATGCATCCAACTGAATAATCCAAACTGTGTGTGTGTGTGTGTGTGTGTATGTGTATGTGTGTGTGTGTGTGTGTGTGTGTGTATATATATATATATATATATATATATATATATATATATGCTATTTTATTTACTGGGGGAATTCATTAATTCATTTTCACTTATAGGGTATGCTTTTAATTTTTTTAGTTACACATTGAAAGATGCTAGTTTTCATATAGTCATGCTTTGGGACATTGTGTTCATTTGTATGGGAACACAAGAAGCAGATTTTTCAGGGAAAGGTTTTGGCAGCATTTCTGTGGGGAAAATGCAAATTGTTATCTCCCCATTAGGATCATTTTGACAATAAAAAAATATATAGAGCTACATCAAATTTTTTATTCAAGGTACAGTCTGGCCACATACCTATTCATTTTGTGGAAGAATGTTGCAATTTGCAGTAAAATACAAGTACTTTCAATAATTCAGGTAGTTTCTATTTGTCTTCGCATACATCTGGCAAATAAACATGTTTCTATCTTCATAAAATATTTTTTTCTACTTAAAAGACATGTTGGGACATTACATTCAATACACACATTGCCATAGCACTGCTGTCTTTGACCTTAGAAAGGGCATCTGCTTTTTTTTGTCTATAGAAACTTTTCCACCTAGATCCATAATCCATTTCTGATTGCTATGCTGAGCAGGTATCTATTTTTCTAAAAGGTCCTACTTAAGCTGCCCTTGAGGATGCTGCGCCTTAGGCATGTTGTTCAAAATCTTATATCTTGACATGGTTAATATCTGTATCATCCTTATATGGAGTTAAAGGAACACTATAGTGTCAGAAATACAAATATTATTAACACTATTTAGGTGTCTAGCCCTCCTTAGATCACATGGGAAAGGTGAGTTTACTTACCTTTCCCCACGCCGTGCCAGTCTCTACCACAGGAAAGCATTGGAAGGCTATTGCACATGCAGAAAAACGCCACACTGCGCCAATTAGCATCTTCTCATAGAGATGCATTGAATCCATGCATTTCTATGCAGAATGTTTAGCGCCACCATGCAGTGTGTGGAGACGCTGAACGCCAGTGATCTGCTTCGAGCAACACTGACAGGAAGCACCTCTTGTATGTATGTAAAGGCTCTGAAAAGGCAGTGTTTACAGTTCTAAGGCTGCAGGGACATGCTATAGACAGCAGAACCAGTACATTGAGCTATTGTGGTTGTGGTGACTATAGTGTCTCTTTAAGCCTGTATCGATATGAGTTTTTCATTTCCCGTCCAGGTCACAGACATTGACCAGCCACAAGATTTAAGGCATAGCCCAGGACTTTTCACTTCAATCAAGCAGTGCTCACTCAGATAATTGGTCAGTTTTGGGTCACTTTTTTTTAGCTCAAGTTGACAGAAGAATCAACCAATATCTCTCTCCAAAATGAGCAGGGAATTAGCCCCAACTGGTACCTATACATAAGACATACAATTGTTTGATATTGGTCATTAAATACCCTTTTTTCAATCACAAACTAGTATGCCCAAATACTTACATTGTTAAAGTGGGCTTCCTTGTCTTGATTTCTTTATTTTTATGTAATCATATTACAGAGAAACAGTCACAGTGCAGATAATCGATGTGTTTAAATAGATTTGGTGGCTGTAAACACTCATCCTTGACCTACCAACCTGACCTTCTACATCATTTCTATTGATGTTAGTATTAAAATCCTGCAAAGGCCAATGCTCATTAATTGAACTGTTCTGTTTGCATTTGTTTTAGAGCCTGTGTTCATGTTAAAGGGGGGTAATATATTTTCCAAATAATGTTTGTTTTGCTTTAAGTGTAACATTATGAAAATTCCTCTAATTCCACTTGCTGGTGCAGAGGGATGAGTGTAAAGCAATGGAAGTTAAAGAGAAAATGTTATTTATGCGACTGCTGAAGATATAACTGTGGGTATTTTTTTTCTTACGTTCTCTGCATTATTCACTGGGGTGAAGGAATAAGGAACTGTCACTTGAGCTTACTGCAGAAACGCAGGAGCTTTAGAGCTGAATTTACTTTGAATTATTTTTTTCCGATTTATTTTTAATGTATTCTCAATTTAATGCAATGGTGCCCCTTTAACTCATTTCTAATTGTACTGTGCCATATTCCAACTCATTTAATATAGTAAAACTGAATTATAAAACACCAGTAACTAATGATAGTCTAAATAAAAGTAATATCACAATTCTGCAAAAATCCCCCAAAATATACCAGTAGAAGAAATACAAAATTCCATTCCAACTTAGTTCAGAGATTTGACTTGCCTCAGCTGTCAGTAGACAGACTATGATTCCTTAGTGAGTTTATATATTATGAAGAGGAACAACATAGCCTCTGTTAACCCAGAGTACATTACTGCAATAAACTGCAAGGCATGTCATGCTGAAAACAGTAATCATCACAAACATGCTGCTAAAACATAATAAAAAAATGATTATATCAAACAAATAACCAGCTGGCAGGTTGCCATGTCATATTTTATCCCATACTATGTAGCCTTTTGTGGTAGATTAGTTATATATTATCCCCCCTTCCCATGCCCAAATGTCTGTGAAGCCTTGGGGTAAGTTTTCTGTCTCCCACAGACATGTCATTAGGTGATAAAGTCCAGATAGTGGCACTTAAAAGTTATTTTCTACCCATTCTAATGAATACAGTTTATTATACAAACACAATACAAGGAAAATAAGCCATACTACTTCTGACTTAATAAAACAAATAACAAGTTAGCTATTGTAATGATGTACAACAGATCCCAGGAATGTCAGCCATCTTGTAGGACATTCTCTACATTAGAGTACAACAGTGACAAAATGGTGAGAAAAAAAACAAAGACACTACCCCTGGCAAGACTGGCTTGTGGAGAAAAAGATACTTGTACAAGAGCAATACTTTCTTCAGTTACTTTTCTAGAAGGTCATACCATCAGGAGTGTATCCATGTATCATGGGGTTCCACAGCAATTAAACTCACAAAAATATGTTCTAGAATAGCAGTCAATGTGACAAACTGTAAGGGCTATTTATACATAATATCTGTATATTAGCCAATATTTGAAGCAGTGGCTGCTCAGAGTGTTCTTTTTTTTTAGGTGTGGTTCTGCGTGTTGGGTCACAGTTCATACTGACATTACGACAGGTCCATGGACCCTGTAGGCTTAAGTCAACAAAAGTCAACATGTGAAGCCAAATATGGATCAGTTCTCTCTGTCTCTTCATTCTGTGCCCCTCCAACCTCAAGTGCGTTCTGCCTCACACTCACACCAGCAGGCTGTTGTAGCAGAATCCTATGCACACATTACCCCTTATATCAACTTGTCTCTTCCTCATCAATTTGGGGACGATTCACATGAACATAGGGGATTCCTAAACCAACTTGAATATCATTTTGAAGCTTCCCCTAGATCTTTTCAGACTGAGTTAACAATGTTTACCTTATGAACTAATTAACAGGCAAAATTCTTCCTTGGCCTAACCCTTTATGGGAGAGAAAAAGGTCCATAGCCTATGACAAAGCTTTTTATACCATTGGTAGGAGAAAAATATTGCTAAATCATTGATGCGAAATAAACAAGGCAGTCATTCTGTAGCCAATAACGCTACTGAATTTTGAACACCTGCAGCAAAGGTTGACTGGACTAACAGTTTCATGGTGTCTACTTTTTCTGAGGGCCTTTCTGATCCTCTTCTAGATAAGACAGTAGCTAGACAGCTACCAGCACATTTGGAGGATTATATAAAATACATAATGCATATTGAAAACAGACTCAGGGAGAAAGAAAAAAGGAAGACCTAAATGTCTGTCAATTCCTCAGGCTTTTTGCTTAGCTCCTTCTACTCCTGCAGTTGCACCTGAACCTGAGCCTATGCATTAGGAAGTGATGAAGTTATCGGAAGCTGAGAAACAATTAAGTTTGTGTAAGGTTTTATGTCTTTATTATGGGGAAAATGGACACCTACACAGATCGTGTTTGGTCCATCCTGGAAACATACATACCTAAGAACTATTAGAGTACTGGCCTCAGGTGTTTTTCATATGTCCCCTGCTATGCCTCATACTAGATTCCTCCTTTCAGGACATAATAGGTACAAAAAGAGCTGTGCAGATGTGACGGCAACAACATAAATACCCAGAATAACAATTTTAAGAGTATGCAGGACTGTATCCCTTTACAGAAAAAGGATGTACTGAAGAGGTAAAAAAGGGGAAGAAGTGGAGGAGTAATTCCCTATGGGATAGTTTCTAAAGCAAAACAGAACAGGAAAATAGGAAGTATCATTATAATATAAATACAAAAAAAAAACACAAAAAAAAATTATCACCCAACATAATCTTACCAGAAATTGAATGTTCCATTAAAAAAAACCAGTCACATATTAATGAGCTTAGAAGTAGCAAAATGACTATCGTAGATTAATTAAGTGGATGATCAAAAACACTTGCCAGAAGTGAAGCTAGTTCTTAAGCTAAAAAATTAGACTAAACTAGAATACATTTTGCCATTATTCTGCACATGATGCAAACCACTGTTAAGGTTATAGTTTATAGTTACAGTTTAATCTATAGTTTATACAAATAAAACTCATGTTGGGTTTTAAAACAAAGTCTTAGGGATGCATAAGGTGAAGAATAACCTGGTGATGTTAAGTAGAAAGTATGGGTCTAGAAAAGGGCTGCATGCGATCCACATCATACCACAAAACAGTAGAACATAATACCATGATTTGGACATACATGCATACCTATGGCTGCCCATATATTTATTATCCATGTAACTATCCCAATAGCAGGTTGGAGATGAAACATTGTATTTACTCAAATGAAAATAAATTAAAAGGGACAATCATCACTTTGAGACACCTGCCTCATTCAAAAGATTTAGCTTTGAATGAGATCACAACCTCACTCTGAATGCTGAAAAAAATAGATAAATATGATCTTTACCTGCTTCTATTTTCTTATATTTTTCACACTCACTCCATGGGGGGCTCTGATCTAACCAATTAGTGTCCTATTCCTAAGAATGCTGGGAAAGTGCATAGGGCATGCATGGCATATTAACACATGTGCAGCTGGAAGAACTCTTCACCTTACAACATTCTGAAATGGAGGAAAGTGAGGAAGTGTATTCAGTGTGATCATACAGAGCAGGCTCCGGTCTCGGTTTTCTCTCTCCTAATTCTGGATAGTGATGCCCTTTTTCTCTCAGTTAATGGACTGGTCTGAAATGTAGATGGGTGTGTAAGGGAAATGGTAGGAGGCTGAAGAAACTCCTCTAGCTGAGAGGTGTGCCCAATAATGCAATCTGATGAAATTTATAGTAAGTTTATAAAAGTTTATTACATCATTTTGAAAGTGTTTATTGCTTTATTTTGGTTTGTATATTTATTTAAAAGTGTTTGCTTGCTGATTTATAAAATTAATTGTCAAGTGATGAATGTCCCTTTAATCAAAACCCACTGGAAGACACTTCATTATAACGAAAGGTTAACCATAAACATTTTGCAAAATAAATGAAAAATTTGAATTTCGAGGCCTGTTTAATATATTTGACAGGTTAAGTCATTCAGCAGTCCTAAATTTAACTCTCATGCATTTCACAAGCTGAAAAAAATCCCAAAACCCCATAAAAAAGAGAAAACAAAGCTGGTTGCCATAAAGATCCAGCAGAACATAACCAGGGAAGGTGTCTATACTGCCCAGTGCCTGGAGATGTCAAAAAAGTGCTGACCAAGCAATAATCTGAAGGCAATTATTTGGTCCCCTTAAAATATGTATTTTAGTCATTCCTCCCTAGTCCACTTTTTATTAACTTGAGTACTAAAATCTTCTTTTCTTTTTCTTTTTATAGTCATTGTTTAATTTAAAATCAAATGTTCTTTTTAAAGCATATGCACCGTCATGCTACTGTTTTATGACATTCATAGCAGTTTGTACATTGAGTGCCAGCATGCAAAACTGTGTTTGCAGATTAAAAAAAAATATATATGACATTTAAAACAGTACTAAAGTTGTATTTTTTTTTAAATGCATTTCCTTTTTTCCCTCTTAAGAAAGTGTTTTTAGTTTTCAGGTTATAGCCAAATTCATTCTATGAATACATTGGTCTTCAACAGTCAATATGCATGAAGGTGCTTTTCTGCCCTCAATAAACAGGAGATCTACATATCTAGCTCCTATACCTAATAACTAGATCTTTTGTACCAACGTGGTGTGATAATAAGTGTCACTCACTCTGAAAGCATTAAAGGATCACTATAGGGTCAGGAACACAAACATGTATTCCTGACCCTATAGTGCTAAACCCACCATCTAGGTGGCTTGTCCCCCTTTACCTCCCACCACCTACAAAAGTTTAAAACTCACCTTATTTCCAGAGCCAAGTGGGTCCGCCGGTGCTGGCTCCGCCTCCTTTATGACATCATCAAAATGGCCATCACTGGGCGGGCTAAATGTCGTTTTGGCCAATCAGGACCTCCTCATAGAGATCTCTATGAGGAAAATGCAGAGCTTACATGAAAATGCCTGAAGGGAGCTATTATACTCACCAGAACAACTACATTAAGCAGTGGTTGTTCTGGTGACTATAGTTTCCCTTTAAGAGTGTCCACAAACCAATAGGAACCAACACTTGGTCAGCAGAGCACAAAACCTTAACAGATGTATGTTATGAAAATGTTCTCTATCCTAAAGGGCTGCTAAAATTGCCATTTTACTTTTTCAAAATATTCAAATTGTATTTTTAAAGTTTAGAGGTTTAGAATTTTAGATGAAGGTAGAAGGTTGATTCAGGGAGAAATTGGATTTTCTTTTCTGAATATTTGTAGACTGCCCTAGATTCAAAATTAGACCTTTTATTTTGACTGTAGCAACAGAAACTATGGACCTTTTTGGATGTACACCTAATATCTGCCTGACTTTATTGTACACCCTGTAAGTATGAAAATTAACTTTTATTTCCTTATTTTGTATATGTGGAATAACTATGGATTGCAGTCATAAAATATGTAACAAATACAAGGACACTTATTGCTTTGCATCAGATTACATTGATTTCTCCTGTCTAGAATGAACGAGGCAGCACTATTTAGACATTAGAGGTAAACTACCATATTTTATTTACTTAATTCTGCTCACAACATAAATGAAACATCCTTTAATGCACAGCTGTGATAACACGTTCTGTCCTTAACATACTTCATAGAAGACTTCTTCACAGTGAATTAATTTACATATTCTGTCAATTGCACATTTATTGCAATATATAGATACTGTAGATAGATTGCCACTTTGAATAATTCCTTTTGCATTATTCATGTTTAATTTTCATGTATTATACTCCAAATAACAGCATATGTATGTGTGTTAACTGCAAACGTTAAAGCTTAAGCATGTACAAATTTATTATTTGGCACCGTTGAGTTGTTTTTACTTTTTCCTGAAAAAAACTGCTGTAAAAGTTTCAACTAACTTTAGTATCACATATGCTGATGTTACATGACTCACGTCAGTTATTAATGCATTTCTCGTCTCTCTATACAGAACTTTGCAGAGTTATAGCTGGTGTGATTACTTCTCTAGCAAGCACTTGCTACAGAAATATAAAAAAAGAGTGATAGCGATCCATCACAACTACCACAACCACCTCTAAAAACTGTAGAGGTGATAGTGCTTGGAGTGTCCCTTTAAAAACTTTTTTAAGTCCTGAGGCATTTCCAAACTCTGTGTGTTTGTTACTGAGGATGTTTTAGAATTTTGGCTATATGTTAGTTCCATTGTTCTTTTCCATTAAGTGGACCTATATACTATATTTTTTTTTTTTAAAGGACAGACAATGCTTTGTTCTGATAGTGTATATGCATGTATAGCATTATTTATAAAAAAAAATGTGTAAAAGTGAGTGTGTAAAAAGGTACTAAATCAAAACAGATTCACTTATTAGTACCGAATAATTAAGTGCCCCATGTGTTCAGGATTTAAATTTGTTTGGAAGTTATAGGATAAATATTGCAAGGAGTGATTGATAGTTTTAGAGTTAAACCTTTGCAAAATATGGTCTGTTGAGACAATGACTTAACAGCAATCGCATTAAACCATTAACCGAAACCACTACATAAGAAGAACACATTTATAGAAATTGGATTGCCAGAGCATTTTGACACTTTTTAATTTTCTATTTTATCATCAAATTCTGCAAAATTGAATATGTTATGTTTTTACTATATATGTTTCTTAATTGGGAAATGGGAATTTCACAGACTATGTGTCCGACTCTGTAAATATCACATTATTTAATCCTGCTACTGCTCTTGCATATAGCAATACGCCCATATAGACATTTGCAAGATTTTTTTGAAGTTATAGGGTCAAATGGCAGATTTTCTAATATTAAGTTTCAAGTTTCTAATTTTCACTAATGGATTCAATGAATTTTCTCTAGTGATACATCATGAAATATTCCAGTTTTGACACTGCATTCTGACTTTAGACAGTCACCGTAAAAAGGCACCATCACAAAGTGCATAATTAATGACAGGATTATGAAGAAACCAGAAACATTTGGGATATGGCTGTAAAATCTAGAATAAGGAACAAAAAAAGATACACATCAACGGTTTCTAATTTGGGACGCATGAGATCGTGGAATGCGGAAGTATTATTCCATCAGTACTTCCGGTTCCGGTTGGCCACAGGTGCTATAGATTTCAATCGGGACCAATAGAAACTGGGATGAATGGAAACACCTATGAATTCACCAATGGACATAGGGAGTAGCCCTATATAAGGGGACTAGTAGATGGGGGTTATTAGGCTGCTTTGTCACTGTAACTGCTATTTGCATTGATTTTAATCTGTATGGTCCCTGAGGCAGTTCCAGTACTGGGAACGAAATCCGTAGGACCTTTGTGCTTTTTATATTTTATAATTTATGGGTGAATGTTCACCTTCCAATAAAGCTGCTGACCTTTTTCCATCCTTGACTACTGAAGTCCTGTTTTACAACTACTCTACTGGATCAACAGAAGGGATTAATAGTGCCCCAAGAATATTGGGGGAGGCACCATTGAGCGCTATAACCAACTTCATCTTGTGAGTGTATTCTACTGCGCGCATATCTGTTCACGATAATTGTATTACACTATATCTTTTTTGTTCCTTATTTTAGATTTGACAGCCATATCCCAAATGTTCTGTTTTTTTCATATTTTGCAATGTAAAGGTCATTTTTCTAGGTGATGACCTGGGGAGGCTGTTTAATTTACTGTTAAGATAAGTATTATTATTTTTTTGCTTAGTATTCACTTAACACATTCACATGGTGGTGATACCTTTTTTTATTACAAAGGATTAATCTGTTCACTCTCTTTTGTAACTGATACTGAATAAAATCTTAGATTCACTTTAATTTGCTGTAATCTTTCCTCTGAGAAATTACACTTCTTACTTTTTTTGTCACGGAAGAGTTCTTTCTTATCCTTTTCTATCCTTAAAGTGTAAAAGTAGTTTTAAAGGCTCTATTAATCATCCATTGCAGGCATGCCTTAATCAGGAGGACTCTCCTTGAGTTTCTCTGACTCTTCTAAAAATAATACCCTTGGGAACAGTTGCTGCATATTCACAGGAACCTTCCCGCAGGATTGCTCTTGATTAGATGAAGGGGATAACCGCTATGGACCTTGATACCGCAATGCCTATATTGTTGCTGTGCATAGATTAGGCTATTTTACTCACTACAATATGTAATTGAAACATAAAAATTCAAATGAAATTTCGGGAATAAAGTTTTCATTTAAACAAAATGTTCTCCTTCAGTCTCGGGATCACTTCTATTACTTTTTTAATACGTAATTAAGAATGTTATCTACACAAAAATGTACCATGTATATCCTTATCAATATCTACAGTCATTTCGCTGTCTTACTCCTGGAATATCTAAATGAGTTAAATCTAATAAATCACTGTTCTTTGTCACTACAGGTTCATTCATCAATTTATTCTCAATACTTTTTGAGAAAAAGAATAATTAACAGCCACAATCGCTTAATCCTAAGCATAGTCTTAAACAAAGAAACAAAAATGAGAGCTCTAGTCTCAATATATATTAAATGATGCTACTTTTCACAAACATTGTGGAAATTATTTGGTTATAATATAGAAAATACATATAATTATTATTACAGTTTTACAGGAAGTAATATATATTATGTATGGATTGGCAGATCTGTCTGTCTGTCTGTCTATCTATCTACCTATTCTTATATGGATGCACCTGTTTAACACTTTACTTGATAATCAATTAAGGGCAGCACCTGAGTGAAGACTTGCAAAGTAGTTCTGATGTACATATAGAAGTCTAAACCAATATTGTCTGTTCCTAACAGTGACCATTAGACTATATTTGGGAGTGTAAGGCAGTACATATATAAACAAAGTAAATTGTGATTATAAACTCTGAACTGTGAGTCGTGTGCAGCTTACTTATATTGCAGAGTCGTCCCATCAGTCCCACTCATTTTAAATCAATACTTCTAATTTAAATTACTTTTATTTGTTTTTTTAATAAATATGAAAGGATATTTACTTATACTTACCTCGCTTACTCCTACGTAATATCCTCTAATATATCTGTTCACAGAGGGGAAGTCTACATTTTGGAATAAGAAGATGTCCTGGCTCTCAGGGGAAACAAAGCAATTAGGGAGGCCAGAATATACATTCATTTTAGATTTACTTTCCATACTGTTGTTTTTTTGCTATAAACAATTGAATATATTTATATTTGAGTATTTTTATTTTATATTTTGTATATATGAATTTTACTTTTTATGACGAAATGTTTTGGGATATTGATAAGTATGAACAAATCTTTTCAACATTGTTTAAAAAAAAAAAAAGATAGTCTAACATAGTGAAATGTTAAAATGATTATTGATTATTTTTTTATAGAGTGTTCTTTTAAGGAAAAGAACTGCAGGCCATACTGGGATGATTGTGAATTCTTCTGAACAGGGTTTTCACTTCCTAAACCACAATTAGTATTGCGCTAGAAACCTTATAAAAGTGAATAATATTTAGATAACAAGGTGTATCCTTATTCAAATTTAACAGTGCAAAAAAGCATAACCTGATACTTGTATAGCAAGGTATTTCCTTATTGATATATCATACAAAAAAAGAAAAAACAAACCCATAGTGCATACTGTTTACATAAAAAGTGATTGTTATAAAACTATAGTTTATGGGTTTTACACACTGTTTAAATGCCTTATTATATACCATGTTTTATAACGATACAATCTTCTGTCTAAATAAATAGTTTTAGGGTATTTATTGTACTTTGATAAGAAGTTGCACTCTATGGTTTCACTTTTCAAAAAAATATTCACAATTTCCTCATTTTTAAAGAGATTTCAAGCACAACACTAATTGTGGTTTGTTTTTTATTTTTTGCACATAGTGTAAAGTATATGTAGCTGAGATTTCACCTAATCTTACAGTTTAAGCTCCTGCACACATACACTGGTTGTTAGTGACATTGCACAGGGTCTTCACATCGTTTTGCTCGTTTGCCTGACATGGTTTATCACTATTGTGTGTATATATTACACAGCTGAAATAAATGATAATATTAATAGAAGACACTTCCATATGGTGCACTTCTGATTTTATTTTTTAAATGATGAGGGAGAGGGTCATACAATATGTCGGTATTGTTGATATATGGGGGGGACATCTTGGTTTTGTAGAAGAGAATTAAAAAAGAAAAGTAACATACACAAGAATAATATATACTATTAAAGATGGAGTTATAAGAAACAGCAGGTAGCCTTAAAATCTCCCGATAGACAGTGGATGGTGAATTGCCTGGGAAAGTGAAAGAGAAGGAACAATTGGAGATCTATGACAAATTTCCCATGGATTACAGCATTATGCAGACTGCTTGTATGTTCACACATTTGTCATACATACTTGCTGGCTCTGTGTTGTCACCACACTAAACTTGTCTGACATTATTTCTCTACATATAATTTTGGTTCTGTGTTTAACTACCCTTGTACAACAATTGCTACAGCACTGCTACAAATTTTGAAATTTTTTAGATATGTAATAATAATAATGGCCTCAATTATTATCAGCAAAAACAAAAAAAGAAGTTTTAAGAAGAAGGAAGACATCTAATGATAATCTAAATGTTTAATGACACCTTCATGTCACAATTGGTAAAAGCACCAACTAGAAAGGATGCCTGTCTGGATCTGGTTATAACAAACAATGTTGATCTTTTGATAAACATTCAAGTAGGGGAGCACTTGGGAAATAATGATCACAATACGGTGTCTCTTGAAGTAAGCTCAAGAAAGAAAATGCACAGGGGGTAAGATGAGGGCAGCTTTATTTTGACTGTCATAAACTTTTGTAAAAGTGAAAAAAACTCCACTGAGGATAAATGGAATATCTTCAAACAAATATTAGAAAGGTAAATTTCTTAGTATGTACCATTGGATAATAAATATAAAGGAAACAAACTGAAACCAATGTGGCAAAAGTAAACAACCCAATGTATTGCAAACGGGGTATGTCCAGTCTTTTTTAGTAGCCACTTAGTCACAAACATTGGCCAAAAGTTGGCCAAACAAATATAAATGCTAGCTTTGACCAGTGTTTATGACTAAGTGGCTTCTAAAAAATCCTGGACATACCCCATTGGTAGTACCTTGGGTTGTCTACTTTTGCAAATGGTATGCCATCATGGGGGTAATTCTCATTCCTGGGCTACAATAAGGTCTCAAAGGCAACATAACCAATCTGGCAAATTTTAATGTGTATAAACTAAAAAAAAAATGACATGCTATATTTGACACTGTAACTTTCCAAAACACCATAAAACCTGTACATGAGGGTTACTGTGTTACTCGTGAGACATCGCTGAATACAAATATGTGTACTTTATTGCAGTAACAGCTAACAGTACTATGACTTTCACAGTTAAAATTCCATGCAGAACTAAAACTATAACAACACTTCTTAATTTCTCAATTATTTTAAATATTTTATTCGTATTAAATTATGTGTCATAGCTGATGTTAAATGAAAGCCATGAATAAAATAAAAAATATGTAATAAGTGTGAGTGTACTTAATATGAAACAGGTGAATTACGGTTGACCAGACGCATACAGCAAATTTCAGGTTTTGTTTGTATTTTGTTTTGAGCACAACTTGTACAATTTGATGTTAAATGAAAGCCATGAATAAAATAAAAAATATGTAATAAGTGTGAGTGTACTTAATATGAAACAGGTGAATTACGGTTGACCAGACGCATACAGCAAATTTCAGGTTTTGTTTGTATTTTGTTTTGAGCACAACTTGTACAATTGGCTCCATCCATAAGAGGTTAAGTTAGTTAATAATGGGCAGGTGTTTTGTGTATTTTATTTTTAGTACCTAGTGGTATTCTCATTTATTTTATTAGTACTAGTTAACCTTTTTCTTTTTCACCACTAGTGCAATTCATGCTGTTGTTTTTTTAAGTAGACATCTAAGCACTATTGTCTTTACTTAAAAATGTGCACTTTTTACTATTGCCTGTTTATTTGTTATAACCCAACAAGAGGTGCTTTATTTTTTTATGTACTTGTACTGAGATGTCACTCATTTGATTAATTTAGTTATGCTGCATAATCTGTATTATGAGCATTCACCTCAATAAAATAATAATTGGCAACAAGTAGAGATCGTAGCCATATTAGTCCAGTGATGCAGATGCAAAAAACAGATAAAATGCATATCTTGTAATACCTTTTTTAATGGACTAACAGAATTTTGTAATGACAAGCTTTCGGGAGAACATCCCTTACTCAAGGGAGTAAAGACGACACATAGAATTCAAAGTTGAGTTGAACTCATACAAATTGTATCTGTTTTTTTACAATTGGTGACAAAAAAAATAAAAGAAACATTCCTCTTTATAAATCAATGTTAAGATCACACCTTGAAAATGCTGTGCAATTTTGGGTATCTGTTCTATAGAACGATATTATAGCACTAGAACAAGTGCAGAGGGCAGGCTAAAAAATTTATAAAAGGAATGGAGTATTTTAGTTATGAAAAGAGGTTAAATTTAAATCGGTTTAGTTAGAAAAAAAAAGCCTCAAATGGAATTAGGTAAATATATTCTGGGGCCAATACAAACCATTTTCTGGAAATCTGTTCAAAAGCAGGAGTAAACATAGGACACAATTAAACTTGAAGAAAGAAGGTTTTTGTCTACTGCAAAATAAAGGGTTTTTTTTTACAGTAAGAACAATAAGGCTGTGGAATTATTTGCCTGAAGAGCTGGTTTTATCAGAGTCTGTACAGATGTTTAAGCAAAGGATACTTTAAAAAAATAATAATCATGGATATAATTTTTAATATGTGGGGCAACAGTGTCTTGATCTAAGGAGAGATCTCAATGCCATTCGGGCATTAAGAAGGATGTTTTTCCTAGTTTGTTGCAAAATTGCACAGCGTTTTAAACTGGGTCTTTGCCTTGATGGATACATGTCTCTTTCCAGCCTATACAATATGGTATTAGATTAAATGCCCCCCCTTTCAAAATTGTTATGGTGAGTACAGTAGTTAGGGTACTTTTATTGTTGAGGTGGTACCAGTTCGGGGGCCCCAAGCCATAGGGGGCATGACAAATTAGTGACAATATTGGTGGTAGACAATGTCATGTCCACCCCTTTGTATATTTATTTAAAAGCCTCCACCTGCTGCCAATGAGTAGTGGCTGGAGGGAAACATTGTGTACTCCATGGGTATTAATTTTAGAGCCCCCACCTATAGCAGAGGGAACAATAGCTCTTATTACTATTATTATTATTATTATAGCCCCTGCCCGATGATCAAGGGTCACTAAGTTACCATTAATGTCTATGGGAATTTTTGTAGATAAATCATTTAGAAAGTTTTTAAAACTAAAATTGTGGCATTAGGCCTTGTTTTATTATTTCAGAATAAGCTTTTCAAAAGATTTAATATTTTTGGATACACTTTTCAAATTTGAAAAGATTATACAAATATTTTGTTATTTTGTATTTTTTTATTATTATTATTATATTTTTTATATATATGATATATTTTTATGTTATAATATTTTGAACAGAATACATCTAAAAGTTTATCTTAAAATAGTACGCAATTTGAAAAGCGTATCCAAAAATATTAATTCAAGTTCCTAGTAACAACTTCAAAAAGTTAAGGTTGGAATAGTCAATGTTCTTCTAGTTTCCGGAGGAAAATTACTTTTGATTTAATCTATTATTCATAATGAGTGACAACTTATAAAGAATATGGTAAACGCCACAACTGGTAAGATTCTTAAATTGTGAGATCCAAGTTTGCTCATATTTGTTTCATGCAGTAAAGGAAGTATTTCAAAGTGTTGTAATGATAACATTGTAAAGGTGTCTCAAGCACCATGGAATTATCTGGGGAATTCCACTTGTTTCCATGGTGATTTTCTCACTTTGCACCACTATTCTCATGATGACACTATGATGACTCTTACAACATCTTATTATACTGGTACATGCATTGTGATAACAAAGCACTGGAAAGAAAGAAAAGTTAACTTTTTCCAATAGCTTTTCTTAAGTAACAATTGTTATTAAAAAATCCAGCTTCAACTGAATCTGTTGCTGAGATTCTCAAGGTTGCACGGTCAGACAATTTAAAATAAAGAGTGGAGGGTTTTTATTATATACCTATAATATTGTGTCTGGTATTGAAGACTTTATCTTAAGAAAGATAAAAGTACACTAGACATTATTTGAAAAAGGACTCATAGAATGGTGCAAGGGCTGAATAAAAATATATTTCAATAGAGACTGAAGTCACAACGACAACCTGATAAAAACTTACAAATATCTCAAGGGATTTAACAAAGCACAAGAGAATGAAAAAAAAATATATGCTGGAAAAAGATAATGGCGTAAGATACAAATACATAATGTTAAAGGGAAAATGTGATGGCTGCCTGAGTATCATGGGAATTAGAGCTCATACACTTGTTTGCCACCAGTTTGCTAGAGAATTCAAGCTGTTCCTAAAAGTGCTCACAATTTTTATTGTTATGGTTCTTCATAAGATTAGCATAGAGCCCCAGGTGGATGGATTTCCCTTGTAAATGGATTAATCCTATTAGAGCAGGCATTAGGTTGTTAAAAGAGAACGTGCCAAAAATAGGGTACATTGGCATTACAGAATTCCAGTACTGCAACGGACTCCTGAGTGTAATGGTGTACTGTGCATTACGGGAAAATAATGTCATTGAGGGATTCTTGGGACATCATAATAAACCAGTAATCTGAAGATAGAGTGGTTTATAAGTATCTCCAGAAACTTGAGATGACATTTTCCTATAACATATTCTTTGTGATTCATTTTTTGTATTAGGGTAGTGTAGGAGTTAACATTTAGTTTACTGTAGGGTCTAATGCTTTGTGATAGTGTAGTTAGTGCAAGGGTTCATATTTATAATATTGCATCATTGTGTTCTTTTAAATTCACAACAGATGTCACTAGGAAGAGTTACTCCTGCAAATCTGAGGCAGATTAGCACATTTGTGCAGAGGCAATTATTTTCATTATGGGAAGCAATTGCGTCGTTGATGTCCCCATCCAGTACAGCATTTGAAAACATAATCTACCCACTGAAATAACAGATTATTTTACTTTGTGGGGACTATGGTAACCCATGCCTCTACTCATTATCTGAAATAACGGATAGGTTATGCAATATATGTGTGTGTGTGTGTCTATATGTCTTGGGCTGGAGAATTAAATTCCCACAATTCTCACAGAGAGCCCTGTTTTAAACACAGACCAAGATGCTTTGCTCAATGAGCACAGATGATTTCCAGAAGGATGAAACTATGCAGTCACATTGCTTGGTGAAGACATACAGTTGAAACATTGCTGTATTGCCAATAAAGGGATATCGTTTGTTCACAATAAGGAGTGCTGGACATCGTTTTTGTTTGTTCTTTGGTTTTGGTCCTTAGTATAGCCCTTGCTTTGGTTTTAAAATGTCAATAAGGGATAGGTCTACACACAGGTTTTCCCCTTTCTCCAACCACTCTGTTTTGGGGTCTGGATTTTTTGTTGGTGTTCTGTTTTACGTTCTGTTATGTATATTTTTAGGTAGACTCGTTATAATGCATAATATGCTTATTACCACTGCTGTATTATATATATATATATCATCTTTAACTGACTGTGAGGGCCTTGCCCTCCCAGAGTATGTTGTAATGTATTTTCTCTCTAACAAGTCTATTCATGTCTTTATTGGCTTTGTATTTAAGTGTATCTCTCATAATGTAAGGTACTTTAGTACATAGTAGGTATGGTCGTATGCCTGACTGCTGACTAATATATGTACCTACAAGTGCATAATTCTAAAAGTCAAACTCTGTTCCCATCGCAACAATCCCTTGCCCCATTATACAGTGGAGGGACTGCTCATTACTTTTCCACTGTATCTTTTTTATCTGAGCCATACACCATATTACCTCTATCCGAACCTTACAATTTATCAGCGATTAACTGACTATCAGCCACTTTCCAGATTTATGTTCCTTTCCACGATAGTACATAATACAGATATATTCACCTGATCATTATAGGCAAACCATAGGTCTTCCCTTGGGTAAGAAGCTTATTACTTCTCACCTAGGTATCATATGCAGCCTTCTGACCACACCACTGACTAGCAGGTGGTTAGTAACATGTGTATTCTCCCAGGTGCTCCACGTAAGGACTTGCTGATATTAAAATTAATGCTTCAAGCCTTCTCTTAGACCAGGGGTTCTAAACCCAATCCAGAATTTAGGGATTACCCTGCTGTGTCCAATGTGCTTTTAGAGGGGGGTGGCAGGGTAATCCCTAAATCTTGGACTGGTAGGGCCTTGAGGACTGGGTTGAGAACCCCTGTCTTAGACCATAACTTCTCAGTACCCGTGCTTCTTATTACCTGCCAATTGCTATACCACTTCCTGTTATATTACCTTTATTGCTCTTGTTATATTGATGTATACGTCAAATCATCAATAAACCTTGAATGATATAAAAAAGTGGTAATTAAAACACCTTTTTAAACATGCATACATTGAAAAACAAAGATACACTTGCTATCAAACACCAACAATGCACACCTCTGCATTTACATTTACACCTACATCATACAAAAACATTCTTGTACACAGACACCACACACATATACAACCCTGCAAGGATTGGCATATGGTAGATCCTTAGCTCCCAAGACATTGCAGGGGGACAGCAAGCAGACATGGGCCCATGTACAGATTATGGGATAAGTCTCCTGAGACTCGTTTTGCCAGGACAACAGCCAAAAACACAGAATTTTCCTAAAAAAAAAATTAGACAGTTGGCAAGCATGGAGTGATTTACCTGGTAACTAAAATCACAGAATACCAATACCTATTATTTGTATCAGGGCAGTGCCATATGTATAACTATGACTAGAAATGTAAGTTACTGGACATAAAAGAGAAGAAGAAAAAAATCTAAATACACATTTAGTATTTTCCTATATTTCTGCCTCTCTTTTCAGGTGCCTTCCATGATATTAGGAATCAATCAGACTGTTTGCTATTTCAAAGTGAATGGAATTATGATATCACATGTCATAATGCCAAATAAAAGTGGGATGACATCCATTCCTTTTTTTTCTTCTTTAGCTGGCACCCACAGCAAGAGATGGGCCTGCTTCCTGTTCAGCTGGCCCACATTCTGTTTATCTCTAAAGGGACACTGTAAAATATTTAGCCTTGGTTCGGCCACACTACAATTCATCTATCATGCTTAACATTTGCCCATGTTTGGCCATGTTACACATTTTTGGGAATGCAGCCCATCTAATCCGGCTCTGAGGTTGGGCTAAAACTCTCTATAGTCAGTTTGTTTAATGTTGTTGACATACAGCACACTATTCGCACAGCTTGCATAGCATCTTATTATACATTAATTTCATGTGCCACGTCAAAACTGAGCTCTCTTTGCCAATATGGTCACAAACTGTAAGGGCGCAGTTTAGTAAATGAAGCCCTCGATACAGTAAAAGGCTAGATAGCACATAATCCGGTTTGCAGTACAAATAGAGTTTTAACATAGAATAGTCAGGAAAGCCAAAGGGCAGGTCAGGTGGCACAGGATTGTAAACATGAAATCGAGCAAGGATCAAATAACACTCCAATCACAAGCTTCACAAAAAGATACTACAATCACAAGCTTCATATTTTGATATCTAGGGAATTATCTAATCCCACAAATTTTTGTCCAGCAAAGACTTATGTGATAAGTAGTTTATCCCTTATTCACAGTTGCACTCATCACCTTGGTTGATTGTAACCGCATCATAGAGTGATCAGTTCATATACAGACTGGCTCTCTGTTTAATCAACTATTTGCCGGAGAAATGCATCTGATCATATGTGGCGACCATTTTAGAAGAAGTAGAGGCAAGTTTTAGGTAAACATATATATAAATCAATATTTGCTGGACATTTTCTGTTTTATTATATTTTACTTGAATCTGACATTGTCCTCTTCACCTTTTGTGGAGGACAATTACCCCTTGGAAATCATGATAAAAAAATGATAATGAAATATGTATAAAACAAAGAATGTGAAAGAATACAGACTCATTTCTAATGCTGTTGACACTTTTTACCAGCTAGTCGCTGCTAGCTGAAGTGGGTGCACTAATGTTAGCAAGTAGTGGCTTTTTACCCTCAGCTAAATTTCATCAATAGTGTTAGGGAGTTACCAAGAAGTGGCTAATGGCTCTCATTACTCCCTAAGGTACTTGCTATATGGCAACTGGTTCTGACTGATTTCCAACCCAGTTGCTACTATTTAATGGCTGTAGTTCACCCTCAAAGCTTAGATCTGGCCTTTTCCCTAGTTCACAGAATATAACAACTGCTAACTCCATATTCATCCTAAAAAAAACACGTCAAGTTTATTGAATTACTAAAACCCAGGCCCAGATTTCTCATTAGGCAGAATAGTTTCCTGTCTACTGCACGTATAATGTGTCATTTTTTTTAGCTTAAGAGAGATAAATACCAGGAGCGTTGGCCAGTGTCCTCTGTAGTCCAATCAGCCTCGTATGCTTGATAGAAGCTGCAGTAACTGTTATAGAGGGTGTAAAACTCAGTACTGCCTCAGTTTCTCCAGTGTTTGTCAGCATTATTTACTACAGTTAGAATTCAAAGGGAATTTCAAAGTTAAGGTCAAAGTAGACAACATGGAAAAAGTTAACACAGCTTTCAGTTTGGCTACTTTGTCCTCACTATAGTAAATAACACTTCCCATCTGCCCACTAACACAGGAAATGCATGAGAAGCAGGGACAGCACTGAGCGATGCACAATGTATAGTGGACAGCACTGTGTAATTCACACTGTATTACAGCTCCTTATCTATAATATCAACCATCCGAGGGTGAGTACTTTGCAAATAACCCTCCAAACTCCACATGCCTGTAACCTAAAAAGCCCTTTTTCTCCAACCCTAATTATAATCCTTTCCAAAAACCAAACAAACACTTTCATGAGTCCCAAATTTAGCACTCAAAGTCTAAACCTGAAAAAAAATATTTAACTTAAGTTTAACTTGTCTTAAAACTAAACACATCATGTACACACAAAAACAAGTAAAAAGTAGGCGCTAGTAATAAAATCGTCTTAAAATATAGCTATCCAAAAAATATATTATGAAGCTGCACCAAAAACAAGTGTAAAACTCCTCCAAACACTCATATATATATACTTAAAATTATAAGATGCGCTGTGTCTTTAAGACTCAATTATAAAAAGTGCCACAAGTGCAAACACTGAGAGCAGAATCCTCGTTCTTGATGATGCTGTTTAAGAAGGTGGGCTCGCAGTAATCACACAGGGTCCGGTGAGCTGTCAGCTGTTCGCACTGAGGACACACCTGGGCTGATCCTCAGTGTGAACAGCTGACAGCTCACCGGACCCTGTGTGATTACTGCGAGCCCACCTTCTTAAACAGCATCATCAAGAACGAGGATTCTGCTCTCAGTGTTTGCACTTGTGGCACTTTTTATTATTGGGTCTTAAAGACACAGCGCACCTTATAATTTTAAGTATAAACACATCATGTACCTAATATTAAATGTAATGCCAATCTAACACTAAATCCAATAATTAGAAATATCCCCAACTTTAAAACCACTCAAGTTTGAAATATTTTTAACAATTAAAAAAATAAAATTATTCTTATTATAAGTAAACTGTATGTGTCGTTTAAGTACACATAGCAGAAACTCCTTACATGTTTGTATACCCCCCAACATTGGTGTCCAGTGAAATGGAGGTAAAGAGGACAGGCCAGTGACACAAATCACATCACTGTTTCTTCTCAGAGAGGGCTGTCCATCCAAAGAATTTGCAGGCCAGCTCACCTAGGGTGCACCATGCAGGAAACACTTTTTTCAGTTCTCTCTGCAGGGTCTAAGTGTAACGAAAGAACATCTGATGACGCTCTTGTATTTTCCTTTTTGGAGACAGTTCCCTGGTAGTGATGTCCCGAACGGTTCGCCGAATGGTTCGCCGAACAGTTCGACACGAACGGTTCGCCACGGACTCATCATTGAGTAAACTTTGACCCTGTACCTCACAGTCAGCAGACACATTCAAGCCAATCAGCAGCAGACTCTCCCTCCCAGACCCTCCCATCTCCTGGACAGCATCCATTTTACATTCATTGTGAAGCTGCATTCTTAGTGAGCTGTCCAGGAGGTGGAAGGGTCTGGGAGGGAGGGTCTGCTGCTGATTGGCTGGAATGTGTCTGCTGACTGTGAGGTACAGGGTCAAAGTTTACTCAATGATGAGTCCGCGGCGAACCGTTCGCGAACCGTTTGGCGAACCGTTCGGGACATCACTATTCCCTGGTGTTCCAAAAAGTGTAAAACCAGGGAAGAAAGTTGAGACAGTGAGACATGAACCTATACCAGCAAAATTGGTAATGTTGGGAGGCTTTTGTCTGTTTGCTTTTGCAGTGAGTGATTAATTTAATTAGTGGTTGGTATCTTTGCGAGCAGATATAATATGCGTTAAGCTGGTATAAAATAGGGGCAACGTTGGAAACCAGTCGGTAATTAGTAGCCACTATTATCTACCAGCTGTTGTTAATAACAACAACTTATGGCAACTGTTTACCGGCAAGGTTGGAAACTGGTCATATATGTCTGAGACCACTACATACATCACTGTAAGTGCCCATCTTGCAGACTTATAAATCAACAACACACATTAAGGTGAAAAGAGGTTGGCGCATGTCATTGGTAAATCAAATCCCATTATATGTTGGTGGTCCTTACACATCAACTGTCATGAAGAATCTGAAGACCACCCTAAATGAATGTACCAAACACAGTCCACCATAAACTAAAAACAAGACAGGTTCCCGAAATCTAGGAATAACATACTTTTCTAAGACTAAAAATAAACCATGCTGATAATAGTAAGGAAGTAAACATCTAAAAAAAAAAAAAACAAAGCACTTAGATAAAAAAGGCATTATGTTTGAAGCGTATAATGTGTTATATACTAACGAACTCATCTTTCAATGATTATAAGTGGGTTTTCTTCTTCTTAATTACATATTCATGTAATTTGTAACATTTGAATCATGTTTTTCTTTTGATCTAAATATCTTATACTTTGAAATTCTAAAGGACTTTGATTTCTTTTGGGAAAAAAGCCTTATATAAATGATTATTTCATAGTTTCTCTTATCTACCACTTATGTCTTGGATGTTTTACTATTAAATGCAATTTGCTATATAGAGAAGCTGTCACATCAGAGATAGTGACAAATCTAATAGCTAAGAAAAAAAATAGCCTGTCAATGTCTGATATATTTTATTAATACCCTCCATTTTTTTGTGTGCTGACATTAAATGCAAGTTTGATCTAGCACAATCTAGCATCTGGAGCAAATATGAAATGTTCCAAATGACCTGTGATTCCCCATTTACGGCCATGGAACCCAGATACCTGCAGAGAGAAACCACTGGTGACATGATAGGTAACATTTATGGAAGGCAAGGCCAGCCAAACAGTACTGCAGCCAAGGTAAATTTGGTTCTACATCAGTAACTGCTTTAATATGATTGATTCGGGTGGATGAAAGATGAATTGTCAGTAACAAAATGTGACCACCATCATTATTTTAATGATCCATTTTGTACTCATATGCCAAAGGTAGAGCTGAACAGTAAGTGATAGCAACAAGATAAGTTTGAAATACAGGACAAAGAGTTACCTGGACGTAAGTTAGCTGGTTAGTTGATATATATTTTTTAAAAAAATGTTTATTAAAGTTTTCTTGAAGAAACAAAGAATGGAAAAGTCTAATGGGGCAGCAAACTGAATTGCATTATGAGAGCAGCCTTACAAAGGTGTTTTTATATGAGTGCCAGACTGAAAATTTATAAGGTGGACCTGAGCAAGGTGACTGGAAGAACAGACTGACCGAGATGGGACAAATTTGCTTATTACTGAAGATATGTGGATCAGACACAATTGTGGAGAGATTTATAGTTGAACACTACAAACTGAATCCTGATTGTTATATGAAGCCAGACTAATATAATAGATAAATAGTCAGGAATATTAGATGGGCCAGCAAAACTGTAAAGGTACAATCTAGGAAGACCAATTGTGAGCAGGTTGCAGTAATCTAGATCGGGGATAAGCAGATTGTGAACATGCGCTCTTGTCGTGAATATAAGCTATGATGATCCAAGTGCGTCAGTGGGGTATTTAGCTAAAATGTTAATATAGATGTGCCCTAACTTTCCATCCACTAAAAGCACTTGGTAAACACAATCATGGCTCTACTCTCTCAAGAAAGTCTGTATCATATTGTAAAATGTTAGTTTTGTTTGAACAGGTTAATATTATATGCATAGGCATGCGCAGCCTATTGTATAAGGGTGTGCACCCTAAAGCAGAAGCACACACGCGGCGTGTGTATATATATATATATATATATATATATATATACAGGGAGTGCAGAATTATTAGGCAAGTTGTATTTTTGAGGATTAATTTTATTATTGAACAACAACCATGTTCTCAATGAACCCAAAAACTCATTAATATCAAAGCTGAATATTTTTGGAAGTAGTTTTTAGTTTGTTTTTAGTTATAGCTATGTTAGGGGGATATCTGTGTGTGCAGGTGACTATTACTGTGCATAATTATTAGGCAACTTAACAAAAAACAAATATATACCCATTTCAATTATTTATTATTACCAGTGAAACCAATATAACATCTCAACATTCACAAATATACATTTCTGACATTCAAAAACAAAACAAAAACAAATCAGTGACCAATATAGCCACCTTTCTTTGCAAGGACACTCAAAAGCCTGCCATCCATGGATTCTGTCAGTGTTTTGATCTGTTCACCATCAACATTGCGTGCAGCAGCAACCACAGCCTCCCAGACACTGTTCAGAGAGGTGTACTGTTTTCCCTCCTTGTAAATCTCACATTTGATGATGGACCACAGGTTCTCAATGGGGTTCAGATCAGGTGAACAAGGAGGCCATGTCATTAGATTTTCTTCTTTTATACCCTTTCTTGCCAGCCACGCTGTGGAGTACTTGGACGCGTGTGATGGAGCATTGTCCTGCATGAAAATCATGTTTTTCTTGAAGGATGCAGACTTCTTCCTGTACCACTGCTTGAAGAAGGTGTCTTCCAGGAACTGGCAGTAGGACTGGGAGTTGAGCTTGACTCCATCCTCAACCCGAAAAGGCCCCACAAGCTCATCTTTGATGATACCAGCCCAAACCAGTACTCCACCTCCACCTTGCTGGCGTCTGAGTCGGACTGGAGCTCTCTGCCCTTTACCAATCCAGCCACGGGCCCATCCATCTGGCCCATCAAGACTCACTCTCATTTCATCAGTCCATAAAACCTTAGAAAAATCAGTCTTGAGATATTTCTTGGCCCAGTCTTGACGTTTCAGCTTGTGTGTCTTGTTCAGTGGTGGTCGTCTTTCAGCCTTTCTTACCTTGGCCATGTCTCTGAGTATTGCACACCTTGTGCTTTTGGGCACTCCAGTGATGTTGCAGCTCTGAAATATGGCCAAACTGGTGGCAAGTGGCATCGTGGCAGCTGCACGCTTGACTTTTCTCAGTTCATGGGCGGTTATTTTGCACCTTGGTTTTTCCACACGCTTCTTGCGACCCTGTTGACTATTTTGAATGAAACGCTTGATTGTTCGATGATCACGCTTCAGAAGCTTTGCAATTTTAAGAGTGCTGCATCCCTCTTCAAGATATCTCACTATTTTTTACTTTTCTGAGCCTGTCAAGTCCTTCTTTTGACCCATTTTGCCAAAGGAAAGGAAGTTGCCTAATAATTATGCACACCTAATATAGGGTGTTGATGTCATTAGACCACACCCCTTCTCATTACAGAGATGCACATCACCTAATATACTTAATTGGTAGTAGGCTTTCGAGCCTATACAGCTTGGAGTAAGACAACATGCATAAAGAGGATGATGTGGTCAAAATACTCATTTGCCTAATA
>OW240915.1:82675872-82737376 GCA_933207985.1 Pelobates cultripes
TGTGTGTAAGGGTGTTGTTAGTGTGAGGGTGCTGTTAGTGTGTGTAACGGTGTTGTTAGTGTGTGCTGTGTGTGTGTGAGGGTGCAGTGTGTAAGGGTGCTGTTAGTGTGTGCTGTGTGTGTGTTTGTGTGAGGGTGCTGTGTGTAAGGGTGTTGTTAGTGTGAGGGTGCTGTTAGTGTGTGTGTGTGTAAGGGTGTTGTTAGTGTGTGCTGTGTGTGTGTGAGGGGTGCAGTGTGTAGGGTGCTGTTAGTGTGTGTGCTGTGTGTGTGTTTGTGTGAGGGTGCTGTGTGTAAGGGTGTTGTTAGTGTGAGGGTGCTGTTAGTGTGTGTGTGTGTAAGGGTGTTGTTAGTGTGTGCTGTGTGTGTGTATGTGTGAGGGTGCTGTGTGTGTAAGGGTGTTAGTGTGAGGGTGCTGTTAGTGTGTGTAACGGTGTTGTTAGTGTGTGCTGTGTGTGTGAGGGTGCAGTGTGTAAGGGTGCTGTTAGTGTGTGCTGTGTGTGTGTTTGTGTGAGGGTGCTGTGTGTAAGGGTGTTGTTAGTGTGAGGCTGCTGTTAGTGTGTGTGTGTAAGGGTGTTGTTAGTGTGTGCTGTGTGTGTGAGGATGCTGTGTGTGTAAGGGTGTTGTTAGTGTGAGGGTGTTGTTAGTGTGTGTGTGTAAGGGTGTTGTTAGTGTGTGCTGTGTGTGTGTGTGTAAGGGTGCTATGTGTGTAAGGGTACGGTAGCGGCAATGCTACGACCGAGCGAGAGGAACCCAGCAGAGCTGCTGACAAGAGCTCCCCGGGTCCTCTCCTGCCTCCCTCCCTGCCTGTGGGTTGGTGAGGGAGGCACATAGCGCATGCCGCGGGGATTAGGGTGTGCCTAGGCACACCCGGCACACCCCGTGCGCACTCCTATGATTATATGTATGACCGCAGACAAAGGGTCTCGTAGTTACAGCTATTTTTACTGAGATATCACTATTATAGCTACAAATAAAGGCAAGTTGCGACTACTGACACAAAATTCAGTCTCTATTACTGAGAAATATTAATAAACCATTTTTTGGCACTTCAGTGGGAAGCAGCACTGAAATTAATTTAATGTTTTCATTAGAGTTTAATTAAGTTACAGATATAACATATCCTTTTTTTAACATTGTTTTCAACAGGATATTTCATTCAAGGCTTTAATGCAAGGTGTCCTGTATGCACTGCATGTGCAATACATTCACATTTTAACTGTTTTGGTGAAATTTAAATACAATAATAAATGTATTTATCATCACATGTGGACACAGATGACAAGTAGTAAAGAGAGAAAAAAGATGTCCATTCGCTATTGCATGACTTTGAACCTTTTATATATTTATATACTTTGAATATCCTTTTCCTGAAAGGAAAAACAATTTCATACATCTCCCCAGTGACACTGCTTCATCCACCTTTTTACGTCACAAATTGTAAACCCACTGGAGCAGAAATCTTCTAAAACACTTGCACACTACTTCAGGTTAATCTGTTCTATTTTTTTTTTTTTTAATCTATGTGTGTCGTTAAGTGGATCTCATGCACAAATGTGAATTTAGTTGATGACAAGGTAACTTGAGGTTAGCTATATGCTAAAATATGACCTTTATAAAATGTATAGATGTCATTTTCCTTATGCATGGAATAGGATGTTGGGGGGAGGGGGTGAAGTCCCAAGTGAGGTCCTGAAAAGCCCCAGGTCGAATATTGGCATAATTTGTTTTAGCCCCAAGTTTCCTGTTATATTGACAGATAAATAATATCTCCAATTACATTACACACCTTACTGTACCATATTACTGTAGGTGCAGGTTTTAAGGCTGCACATTTGGTGTTAATACAGTAGGTGCAGTAAGTGTTTAGATAATACTTTGAATTCACACAAAAATCTGGGGTGAGATTTTTAAGGAAGAATAGGTGCTATATTCGGTGCAAACTGCTAAATGTTAAGAGACTTTCTTTTGGTTTAACCCCTTATGGACACATGACATGTGTGACATGTCATGATTCCCTTTTATTCCAGAAGTTTGGTCCTTAAGGGGTTAAATGGTGATTAATTCTTATTTAGAACTTTGCCTGGAATTGGATCTGTTTTGCCTTAATGTAATAAATTAATTCATATAGCATATTGGGATTTAGGGTTGGATATAGGGAATAGGCTTACATAAGGGGCTTATGTCAATATATGTAGGAGGAGCTATAACATTTAGCCTTGAGCTGATGTCCCTGAACTTTCAGCCACAGAGCAATGCCCCTGCTATGGAATTTGTATGTACCAATGGGTCATATTTATAAAAAGCTATTCTTAAACAAGAAAATGGAAGTGGAGAGACTCCAGATATATCTGGCGGGAGTAAAAAGCCTCTATTTTTGTTTGTGAACAACCATGATTGTATTAATTTTAGTCCTTATGGCAGTGCTGGTAGATATTTATAAAGAACATGCTATGTTTTTAACACCAATGCTGCTTAGTCATAGGCATCTAGTACTCAACTGTGGAACAAACAGGACCACTTGGTCTACCTTTAGAACTGTGCTAGAAGGGTGACAACCTCAATATTGCCATTATTGCAATTCAAATGCAATAGCAGTGTGCACACACAAACACACAGACAATAACACATGTTGAACTGAAGAATTCCAGGATTTTTATAATGTGTTCTAGAATAAATTTAGCAATTTTACATTTAATTTGGAAAATAACACATTTGGTTTTAATCAGCATCTGCAGTCATGTATCTGGATAAACTAGAGAAAAGACAACTACCAAAAAGAAAACAGGCAAGTGTTAATAGACAATTTCTCTGGCATTCCTACATGCACTTTGAAATCTAATTGTTTCAATCAAAATAATATTGCAGCAATTATTATCCAAGGCTTTCACCTAGCATAATCTTTCCACCTTCAATTAAATCAGGTAATGAATTCTGCAAAATACTATATTCTGCTATATTTGTGCTAAGGGCAAAACAAACTGCACAAGGAAAGAGAGAATGCTGAATATTTTCAATAAAATATTTGATATGAATTGCCTGCAAGGCACTTAATATAATTTGTGTATAAAAATAAAATGTTAAAATATAATTAGCAATGCAAAAAAAAAAAAAAAAATAGAACATAAACAGTGGATCAAGTACTCACATTAAATTTACTTTTCAAGTCTTATAAATTCTGAACACAAAGGTACACAACACAACATTTTAGTCAAGTGCATGCTAAAATATTGAAATTAAATGCATTACTAATATATGTTTTTGCATTTAATAACCAGTTGATACTACCTAAAAATAAGTTGTATTTAAGAAATCAATGTATTATAAATATGTCAGAAGAAGATCTCTGTGTGAAAAGCTGGTTTAATGTTATTCATGCAAAGTTACTCATTATTCACTACTTTTAAGTAGCTTATAAAATCAAAGAAGCAAATCACTTAAAGGGGAACGGACACTTTCCAGGAATTTTAATATTATGTGTATGTATTCCTTATATTTAATAAGTATGTATTTGTCAGGTGTGGAAAATAAAATTAAATGTATAAACTCAATCATTTTTAACCTGCAACTGGGCACCTCCATCTTAGCTCTCTGCCAATCATTGTTATAAGTTCTCTATCACTATGTCAGTAGTCAGAATTCAAAAGCATACAGAGAAGAGGAGAAATTAAACAATGTGTTAAATTGTCGTCTTTCTTAGCAATCTTTGCCCTGGCTTTGCCTTTTCTGAATTGCATTATAAAATATATTTATAAAATATTTTACCAGGAGAGATACATTGAGATTTCTCTCGTTTTCAAGTATGTCCTGGGTCCACAAAACATTGCATTGATACAATAGGGTACAATGAAATACAAAAACCATATTAATACACAATATATATAATATATATTTGAGTTCTCATAAAAAGGTTAGTACAAGCTATAGGTGATGTTCAATGTTTTATTAAGTGCTGTAAATTTCAGAAAAGTGACAGATACACTTTGTAAATAAGTAATGACCTGTTCATCTGACATACATCAGGTCCCTTGTGTACACCTTTCACATTGTACTGTCTGAATACATTTTTTTATATTTGCATTATTTTGAGAGCAGATGTTTTAATTTATGCATCGTTGGCAAGGAGAGGCAGACAGTTAATTGTACTCAAAGTGTCTTTGTCAAGCAATAAAGTATCAGTGGCAAGGTTCCTGTCAAGTATGAAATATAATATGATCAATAGGATGGTGACATAATATGCAAATACATAATACCATATACACTTAACTGAGGTTTGATGTATTTGGATATTAGTGACATAATATACAAATGGACATATTAAACTATACCCTGATCAGAGATTTGATGTATTGTTATTGTCTGTATACTA
Organism: Pelobates cultripes; assembly: GCA_933207985.1. NCBI lineage: Eukaryota > Metazoa > Chordata > Amphibia > Anura > Pelobatidae > Pelobates > Pelobates cultripes. Next base: position 82,680,238 of record OW240915.1, read on the forward strand.
TATTTAAGCTATTATCTTTCCGTAAAACATGGTTATCGTGATAAGAACTAGTTAAAGGATGGTTAGTGACCCTTTCTCATTAAAATTATTTTACCAATGATATCACCAAGGAAGCAATTAAACAGGATTTAAAAAAAATCCAACCAATGGATTATGGTCATTATAACTTTGCATGATAGTTCTAATGAATAGTCTAATGAATGGATCACATGTTTATATCAGTGATCTTTTTCAGATCAGACTAGAGGAGTTGAGCTAACTCTGATCAAAGTAGTTGGAGCTACTTAAAGCAACACTCCAAGCACCATAACCACTACAGTGTGGTTTAGTGGTTCTGGTGCAAGGAGTACCCTGATGCCCCTCCAATGTAAGTAATCAAACTGTTTTAGAATGTTTTAGCTTCTTACCTTGTGTCTGTTGGGCCCGACACCCCATTTTCACTACAGCTTTCATAGAGCCAGAAGCATTTTGCCCTGGCTAAACACTGTACAGGACTAAGTTTATTGGCTGAGAGTGATCATCCTAAGCAGCGTCTAGCTCTCTTGGCTGCCGGGAGGAGGTGGGAAGCAGAGTCTAGTGGTCTCCAGGTATCATGTAAAACCATCCTTAGCAAAAGGTGGGGAATGCCCAGCACGCCTGGATTTATAGGGACTACAATGCACTATAGTTATGGTGTTTGTAGTGTTCCTTTAAGTCTCACATATAAAACAGATCTAGTTTAAAATCTCAAACAAAGTGGACAAGGCTGCAAACTAGTGTTTCTCTGTACCCAATCAAGAGTCATTTCACCCACTGCCAAACTCAAAAATTCAAAATGAAACAGAGAAAGTTAGTTCCCAGGTGTGGTTAAAAAATTTAGAAAACTGAAATATAACCATGAGTCGTAGGTATTTCATGAGAATTTCAGTATATGTCACAGAAACAAAGGAATTTGAGTTATGCCAGCATATATTTGCTAATGATTGTTGTTACTGTTAATTTTCCAATTAGAATTGCTTCATTATAATGTTCTAAGATATTTCAATGTGCTCTCTAACTAGGTCACAACAGCAAATGCAGACAGAATCACTGTAGCAACAAAAATGGGTCCTGGTGGTGTCTAAATACGTCTTTCTAAACTTAAACCACTAATTAAAGAAATGGTTTTGTTATTTCCATTTAGAGTAAAGGTTATTGTTTTGACCCCACAAAATGACTATTCCGTTCTAGTTCCCCTAGATTAATGGCACTGAAGGTTATATATATATTTCAAAATCTATACCTAACTTGCTAAAAAAAAGATTTTCCTCAACGTTGTCTGGGTAAACAGAAGTGGCACTTCTCTGGAAATGAGATGAAGCCTTTGTACCTTTATATAACTGAGATCAACATATTGAATTTGTTTTTGTTTTGTTTTTTAACAGAGGTCATTCACACAATGTATTCAACCTGTAGATTTGTGACTGTAGAACTGTCCACTACTAATTTCCTATTGGCTAACAATGTTAATAACAATATGATTACTACATTAATTCCCCTAATTCCAGTTGCAGGAAGGTACACAAAAGCAAGATCAATTTTTGGTAATGTAATAAAAGTCACTTGGATAATACCTTCTGATAAGTCTTGGGAGGTGAACTCTGCACCATCCCACTGGCATCCATGAAGAAATGCTAAGGGTACAACACTATAATTAGCATAAACACCCACAATAGCTATTTTCTTGGAACTGTCAAGCGTAACCTAAAAATACAGACCAACTTATACCAGAGTTCAGTGTAACACACCTAGCATATTCAGTGTATTTGGGAACAATGCATGAAAATGGAAGTACCTCCTGACTACATCCCTCACCTAACTTGATCATACAGACAATTAATGCATGAAAAGATTCATATAAATAGCCAATACTTTAATAAATATGGTACTCTGGGACAAAAACAAAAAGTCTATTTTCTCCTACCTTAATTAGACTTCCTTGCATCTCCATGGTTCTGTTATAGGGAGCATATTGCTGTTATACCAATATTGTGAATGTGCAGGTAGAATGAATGGAATGATCAAATATGCCAAGTACTGTGGAAGGGCTTCCTTTGCTACAAATTGGAGCTAATCTGGCTGTACCTCCTACTCATCAGGGTAAGTACACATAAAGGCCCCCGTACCTCCACTAGCAGGTGAGGGAGATACTTTTTATTAACCGTCACACTGCTGTCTATATTGTGGAAAAATTTGAAGAATTCTACCAGGTGTCCTTTGTTAATTGGGAACCCCAGTTGCATGTTTATTTGTGATTAACAAATTAAGAAGTGGGTTTGCAAAATTCAGAGCACAGTACTGTGTTGTAGATAGATCTGATTTGTGTAAAGCTCTTACAGTTTGGTTAAAAGTTGGAACTTGGTGCATACATTCATCTATAAGCTCCAATAACGAATCATAGAATCGATAGACATAGCACTCAAGGATGGGTTTTCCAAGGTAATATGTGGTCCCCTAATAATTAGAGATCCCATGTTGAGACACTCTGAAAGTCTGCAGAGTTTGAACTCTTAAATTGTCCATTTTAGTACCTTTCATGTTTTACACCTCAAAACACATGCAGAAACTAGCCAAGAAGACATCTGATCCATACACTTAGAAATCAGTTATTCAATTTCTAAAAACATTAAATAAAAAAGGAGTAACACTGTTTTCTTTAGGTCATTACCAATGTGATATATTATCATTTCTTGAACACTCTCAAATACACAGCCAGAAAATCTATTAACACTTAATAAAAATGAAACCAAGACTTCCAGGTTCTCTTACATCTTCACAACAATGGGTGGAGAAAGGTAGACCCCCACCTAGATTGAAAACTAGAACTAAGCAAAAAGTATAATATTTTCTTGTTTCTTTCCTTATTGTTGACATCTCCATTATTTTTGTCTCTTTGCCCGAGCTGATTACTTCTATAAAGCTGGATGGAACAGTCTTAGTACCACAAGTTTTGGTTGGCTGTTATTCCCAGAATTATGATATATGTAAACAACCAGTGGTCAGCATGGACATCCTAAGTAATATTAAGAGGATAGTGGCATTGTTTAAATATATTAATACACAATGAACCCACATTTTCCTATGTTGTTGCCCTGGGAAAAGTCTACAATTACTTCAATCATCTATACCCAGAGGAAGTTTGAGCTAGAAGAAGATTACATACCTTTGTATTTCTATTCTTATTCAGATGCATGCAATGTATGTTTCATTAACAGCATCAATAATTTGTTATTTTACCGGCAGTTTTCCGTTTGGTGAGATTATCGTAGATTGCCGAAGCCATTTAACAAATACAGTATATTTAGACACACAAGGGAACATTCTGCCAACCATCGAAAAATCTATTGTTTTCATTGTACAACAGCTCATTGTGTAACAGCTTATAGACACCTCATACAAATGCACACTGTGTGGCAAATACTAATTATTCTCTTGGAATTACAGTTAGGATCTCAGTAGTGGAGAAACTCAAAACATCTAACTAAAGTGAGCGCCATTTTAAAAACAATTCACTGAAGTGAATAATAAAACAATCAGACTATAGTGTAGTCTACATGAATGTCATCAAAATGGAATGGACAGTCACAATACTCAATAAAAAGACAATTTCTGTTTGTTTGGTTTTTTTATATTAGCTGTAATATAGATTGTTCTATGATTGTAACTTCAATAGCAAATAATGTTTAGCTTTTAAGAATGACCTAAGATTACAAAGCAATCTGTGCTGGTAAAAAGGCCTGGGGGACTACGAAAACCAACTGTTTACTCTGCACTGTACGGAATAAATTGAAATAAACTGGCATATAATTGGGAATATTGCTTTAGATAAATGTTTTATGTGTGTTTCTATTGATTTGCACATGTTCAGCTAATTACATTTATCAATCCATACTTGTTTGCAAAGCTGTATTAGATCTCTGCCATGAGTTAGAATTTTAATGTATTAATGTATTATGTCTCTCATTCATGTGTTAATACTGACTTGTAAGCTGTGTATTTAAAATAATACTCTGTATTATATCTACCAATACAGACTGAATGGACTTAATTACACTTCATTACTATTTTAAAATCTCTCAATATTACATTAGAATCAACCAATTAATTATAATCCATGTCTAATACCCTAGCTGGTCAACAAAATATATAATAGCCATGTAGTGGCCATTATTAAATATTATATAATGATTGGGCTTAATATCAACACCAGCGCCATGTAAGTGTTAATTCCAATGTTTAACCCTTCCAGTGATTCATGATAACACAAACTAAGATAACTAAATAGTTAATGAAACTAGTAAAATCGTAACTGATATTTAAAATGTATCAGTTATTTGGAGCCTTTGTGTCTCATTTAATCAAGAGACATTTTTATTCTTGTGATATATTATACAGGCTATCAAAGGGTTATGTTTTGCATGCTACCTTATGATAGATACAATTCAGATCAATTATTCAGTATATTCTTTGCATTATCATTAATATTATAAATATTGTTTTTATTACCATAATTCAAATTAGGTATGACCATATTTTATGTAGTTAAGCTGGCAAAAAAAAAATCACATTAACATATATGCCAAAACAATTAGTATTAATTATTAGCAGAGTAAATCAAATACCTCTGGCTCCTCGCTTGAGGCTTCCAACAGCTTTAGGCTGATTCGGCTTATTTCCAATCAAATCTAATCTCCTTGACTTCTGTCATTCTCCCACCTTTCTCTCCCTGTGTTTGTTTTGATTTTGTTATGCTCAGTGCTATTTTTTTCAAGCCTGGATCACTTGCACATACAACAATATGTAGTGTCTGAGCAGGCAACCAGCATAATAAACAGCCCCATCAAACTGTTTGCAGCCTGCTCATTCCAGCATAACTATGGATTAATAATACTTTGTTGTGGCTACAGCCCAAAAGGGAGTGTTCACATTGTGCAGCTCAGTGGCCTGAAGTACAGGGTTTGAACAAAGGGGCATGGTGCCCATAGACCAGCCTTGGCTTCCTTTTTAGTAATCACTCGTTATTTTCAGCACACATAAATAACCTCATCATACCCCCCGACCACCTCCTCCCCCCTTTATATAAACAGCACGCTACCCTGTGATTCATAGAAAACTGAGTCTAGGTGACATAATGCAAATGGCAATGTGCCTCTGCATGGTTGTATTAGTAAGTGCCATGCAGGATGGATGGATGGATAGATAGATGGATGGATAGATGAGGAAGGAGAGAGAGAGAGAGAGAGAGAGAGAGAGAGAGTGTCTGTGTCTATGTCTGTGTGTTTTGTTTATATTACTCATCTCCTCTATATATGTACATAGTATTAGTGCTAACTCTGGGGAAAAAAAGTACTAGTATTAAAATAGCAGGGCACTCTGAGAACTTTTACCATGAAGTATTCAACTGTAAAATAAATTGTTATTTTGTAAATGAATCAGAATACTTGTTTTAAAAGACCTACAAACGTGTGAGTGTTTTCTCTGCTATATATATATTTATAAAGTGAGTGTATAGGTACACTCACAGTAGACGTGTGTATTTGTGTGTGTAAACACACACACATTTATCCTGTGCCTGATTTTGAGTCCTTCCATTGTGATTTCCATCCTGTTGATAAATTGATGATTGATTATGTATGAATGTCACTGTATTCTTGTAAGCAAAAGTTGTATTGAGATATGTGCGAACGCTGCTCTTAACAGAAACATATAGTTACTATTACCAGCTTAAAGCCTGATCATTGCCTTGTTATAAAACAGCTGGCTAGATATATTTTCACCAGTTCTGATTTTAAAAAAAAACACTCGTCGAAGAAATCAGAAGTGCGTCTCTCCTGGAATTAAACAATATCCCTGACTAGAATGACCAGTTTCTCCCAGAAATTAGGAAGAAGGGCTCCAAGGAACTGATCTCAACACGAGAGCATTACTAAAATAAAAATAAAATAAAAATCCCTTAGAAGAATGAGTGACAGGAGTCACTGGCCCCTGTGTGCAGGTGCAGGAGCCCGTGTTCCATGGATGGAATGCTGGCCATTCCTTCCAGGAGGAACCCTGCTCTGAAACTTGATGGAGTTGAATACTGATACACCTGCAAGCTTCACGTTACCAGCCATCATTACCACCATCACACAATGTAACAGAATGGCCGGTGTGTACGGCAGCATTTCAGTGGTTTCAACAGAAAATCAGTGCTAGAAAGGTAGATGGCAACAGATAGCTAGCTGGATAGACAAAATCCCTTTTCTTCTTCATCTGAAGAGCAACAGGCGTCACAAAGAGAGCTCAGTCCTTACCTGCTATCACTACCTCACCCCGCTGGAAGGAGAGGAAGACAGGCACAGCATGCTGAGCTCCAGCTCTCTGCTTGTGACGGGGTAACACTGTGTGTAGTCCGGGTGTGGAGATTTCTCTCTCCCTTGTCTGGGTGTCAGGGCTCTCCTCCGTGCATCCTGAGGCTTGCCAGGGTTTGGAAAGGTCTCCCCCTCCAGCTGCAGCCCAGGGGAGGAGAGTCCGGGTGAGTGTGGAGGAGACAGACAATGAAGAAGCTGCACAGCCACACACACACATACACAGACCACTCACACCCAGCACATCCTGCCTGGATTTCTCCACAGCAACATTGAGCACTGAGATGCCTGTGTGGGTGCTGCTGGTAATGTGGGTGTGACTGGGATGGCACACCAGTGTCATATCTATGGAGAGCTCATGATCTTCAGACATGACCCTGTCTCCATGTAATAATCATCTCTCAGCAGCCATCACACTGGAATTTCATGACTCATCAGAGGGAAAGGTTTGCCTTGCTCCTGCTTCTGTGCTGTACCAGCTGTCATTAAAGAAACCCGTGCAGTATAAATAATTACACACACAGACACACAGAGACATGTCAGAAATGGGATGCTTAATGTATGTCATTTATACTAAAATCAGTGTCTGTACTTGCTGGTCCTAGTACTAAAATGTGGCATGGTCAGTGAAATATTGCTAACTGGTTTCCTAAACAGCTCTTGCAAGCTGGCTTTTACAGCACCATGCATGTATTTTTTAGTCGTCTTTTATACCTTATCTTGGTTTGCAGGGAATGTTTTGATCGCTGCTCAACTGCCCTTGGATATGCTGCTGACTGTGTAACTGTGCAGGGCTCACTCAGGGGCAAGCAGCAAGTAGGCAGCAAGAGAAAGGTGTCAACAAAGATTTTATAGACATACACGCACACACACATCACACGCACACACACATCACACACTCATTTTAAGGCAAGCAGTCAGCAAGTGGAAATAGTCAAGAAACTATTCTTAATTAAACATATATGCATTTATGTACATGTGGTTTATGTATGCATAACTGGTTATATGCTTAAAAATGACTGCCAGAGGGTTATCCTGTTGTCACTTTGTTACTGTAAATACGTGACTGTACAGGATCCTGAGGAAGACCCGAACGGGTCGAAATGTTGATCAAGCAACCTGTAAACCTTCTATGGATTAAAGACTGTTAGTATTTTCAAAAAGACTGAAGAGTGCATCTTTTTTCAATATAATTATATATATATATATATATATATATATATATGCTTGGAAATGTGTTGCCGCACACATTCGCAGGGGTGGGAATGAAGGGGTTAAACAAAGTAATCTTTGCATGTGCAATGCCCAGCATTTGGTTTTCAAACAGCAGTTTGGTACATCACACGCTTGGTTGGTTGATCTTGCAACATTAAAAGTGCCTCACATGGCTTAACTAAGATAGATAGATGTAATAAGTATGAAGAAAGCATAAATAAGTCTGTAAAGGCCCAGTAACTTTAAAGCAGCATTTTCCTATGCAGCGCACAGACTGAGCAGTCCCTTTGGTATTTACTATAGCACACGGAGATTGCTTTACAAATATGAAGAGCTCTTCTTATAAACAATGCTTTGCTTGCCAAGTGTCCCCCTAGAATTCTGTGTTGCTTTCGAAATATCAGGAGGGCTAGCATAATCCAACAAAGGATGAAAGTAACGAAATATCATTCCATGATTAGAGCCACCACAGAAAGATCTCAATTGGAACAAGGTGCAAGCTGTCTTATAAATATACATAGAAACACTTAATAATAGCCACAGTGTGCTTCTTGAAAGAATAGATACATTGAGTTTTTATGTGTTATCACACATCTATTTGGAATGGAATGCATGCATATTTGCATTAGCCTGCTTAACCCCTTAAGGACACAACTTCTGGAAGAAAAGGGAATCATGACGGAATATTTCCGTCATGTGTCCTTAAGGGGTTAAATGTAATGTTTCTATGTAGCAGCGCGAGAGCAGTGTTTGAACTTTTTCAAGTGTCATTCCATTGAAACATATTGAATTGGTTTGTGATATTTTTTACCCATTGCTCTATCTGATGAAACCACTAATATCTGCGTTCCTCTGCACCCTTGCCATTATTTGTGCCCTAACTCTGATAATGTCCAATTCCCAAGGTACTGTGTCATTAAATTTTCCAGCTATGCATCATTAGCACCCACATCTGCCATATTCACAAGCTCAGGGACCATCAGTTCCTTGTAAATCTAAATTACAAGTATAGCTGTGGCTCAGCTACCTGTCTTGAAACATAGATTTCTCCTTAAAAAAGTACATATAAATATAAGATCTAATATTCACTAATAACTTTACTCCATAGCAAATGGGACATAGAACTAATAGGATACTATTATTGTGCTGAATCAAAGTCCAATGGGGTATTAAAAATCAGAAAAGCAGATCAAGCCACAAAATGTAATTCTATATAAATATAAGTATAATTTCTACCTCACTTGAAACCGTGCATAGTAGAGTACAAGGGGAGGCACCATCTCTTCTGCAGCTTTACAAATAGCAATCCAGCTGTCATACCGCCAAAAAAAAAGAAAGAAAGAGGGCAGGTAAGAAAAGAAACACTCAGCAAAAGATGGCAAAAGAGTGCAAATATAAAAATGCATGGCACAAACAGACGAGCTGTCTAACGCATTTCATGTATTGACTACATACCAGTTTTTAACTGGATGATTTTTCAGGTTTAGATATCATCAAAATTTGAAGCCAAGACCTCCTTGTCACGTATTCATCTGCTTATAAAAATGTGGTTAATGGCATTTACTGTCCACACAGGAAATGTTGTGCCGAGCAGCAACCAAATCCACAGAAGGGTTAATGCTGAGCAGCAATTATGCAAATTAGAACCTGGTAACTGCATTTGGGGTCAAAGGCCGGTTACAGCCTATCAGATGTAGTTGAGGAGTATTTAGGCCCAGTTCTCATTCTGCTCAGTGCCCTGTCGTGGTTTCCCTTGTGGTTGTCCGAGAGCGCGTTATTGATTCTGTTTATTCTGGTTATTTGACTTTGGCATTGTTTTTGACTTCCCTATTTTCTGGCATCCCTGATTGCTGGCTTTTCCTTATCGTTGTGTCTCTTTCTGTATCCCTTGACCTCGGCTATTCATGACTATTCTTTGGTACGTTAGTCCGGCCATTCTAAGTTCCGGTATACATTACCTATCATTCCTCTGTGTTACACAATTCTATGTGCTGGATCATTCTGTAATCCTAACACTCCTATTTGATCAGCTAACATATTTTAATTAGGGAAACCAGCCAATTGGAAATAAATAACTGGCTCTGGCTAGTACTGGGTTCTGTCCATACGTCTGTACATCCTTCTGCCTGTCTGTCTGTCTATCTATCTAATCTTCATAATGGGATTCCCAAGGAACTCAATGCCTATTTACTAGCTGAAATGCATTGGGTGCATGTATTAACATAAATTTGCATTGGTCCCAATACATATAATAACATTTTGTTTACATTTTTTCTGTGTATAAGATGCCCCCATGTGTAAGATGACTCCTATTTTTTTAACCCAAAATTAAGAAATACATATTTTAAACATTTATAGCACTGAAGTCCAGTTTGGCTGATCAGGATCCCCTCCTGGGCCATCTCACACTCCGGACGCTGGTTCCCTGGACCACCGTCCTGTTGTTGATGGCAACAATGCCCACTACATGGGGATGTCCAGGCAAGGCCTCATTCTGAGGCATCTCTCTGTAGTCTGGAAACGTGAGGTCTTGGCGTGGTCCAGAGTGATGCGAGGAAGCATCCGGTTGCACAAGATCTCCCAGACTTGCTCATGCAATCGATCAAATTCACAGAAAAGTGCCTCCTCTGCTGTAAGTATATCAGAAGGTCGCAGAGGTATACAACACAGCCTATGCCTGCAGGAACCTGGCAGTAGCAAACCCAACAGTGAGCTGAGTGTTCTGTCAGCGAGTAGCCAAGCTTTGTGCCCATATTGCGCTAAGTACTGTAAGTATTTGGCTTAATGATTGGATTTTTGAAGGCGCTCCAGCCACACGTGACTAGCTTGGTTGGCTGTCAGGCCCCACTCACAAGAGTTTTTTTTTTTTTAACCAATGCAGTGACATTCCCTGTATAAGACGACCCCCAATTTTAGAATAAAAAATATAGAAAAAAACATAGTCTTATACATGGAAAAAAAACAATTTTCTTTGTTTTTTATTGTATGTTTTGAGCTGATGTGTACTGTACTGTGATAGCTGCCACCCAAGAGTAGAGGGAGCTGGAGCACAATACATTGGTATATTTGCATTTTCTTTTGTAGTGTACAGCCATGTTACAACCTTATTAGGGATTAATACTTAGGTAGGGGTTTAGAAAAATACCCGTCTGTCTCATTAGAGATTTTTACCTGAAGCTGAAAGAAGCAAGGTTAATTGCTAGTGTATGACTCACCTAAGTGGTTTGTTTTGATGTGGCCAGTGAGCTAACACTTAAATGTCCATTGGAGTGATACAAAAAAAACTCCAGATATTTAAATGTGCATATAGGGATTTGGTATAGTGCACAAGTAACTCTTTTCTTTGGTTTTTATTGTATAAATAAGCATTGCTCTTCTCTGAAATTCCTATTAATAGACTGAGCAATTTTATGTTGCTTGGCTGCATAAATATGCTCTTTTGAAACACATCCATAATTTGTATGTATTTTAACACTGTTCGTAGTCAAATTAATTTAAAATGGATTGAGCCTCTGGCATCACTCCATATTTAACATTGTAAATCTCTAGATTGAAAGACAATTCTGATGAGTGTCCTTTATATATTAAAGGGTTATTGTAGGCATGATAACCATTCCAACTTATTGAATTTGTTAGAGTCCCTTTAGTTTTCTAGCACTGTCCCTCCATTCAGTGTTAAACTGTTTTCAAGCAATTTAACGGTAAATACGTGTCCCAGTCCACCGACAGGCCAGCCCCTTACTGGAGATACAGCTAAGGCAGAGATTACACACTTCATTCTAGCCATACCAATACATACCAGTAATGGACACTTTTATAGGATTACAGCCTCTGTCAATCACAGTTGTCCATTGCTGATCAGGCTAATACTTCCTCAATAGCTCAAGCACAAAAGGGATGGGCTGCTGGGTACTCTTGCTTTGCATTAAAACTTTAAAGAAGGATTAACATGGATTGGAAGGACAGTGCTCGAGGCCTCCAGACACTGGAAGCACTTCAATGAGATACAGCAGTTACAGTGCTGATAGTGTCCCTTTAATACGTTTTCATCTTAAGACTCTGCTGGTTATGATGCTTGTCTTTTTAATGATACATTCCATTTATACCCTGCTTGGAAGGGTTCATAGCACTATAAACTATCTTGTGGCTCAGATGACGTGGACAAAATAAATTCTCTACGCCATTACAGAGTAATTCGAAACTTATCACAAGGTGAACAATTTCCTTCTCCAGGTCCTTGACGTTGTACATGGTCAAGCCACAAAATTCAGTATGAAGGAAAAACAAGGCAGCGACTCCGAGGAATGTTGTATTTTAAAACATACTCTTCTTTAATTCCTCATGTTTGGGTTAAAATCATCACGGCAGCACATAACATAGCCGGCTCCCATAGAGAGGGACATGCAGCAGTCTACATGTTTCATACTTGAAAAGCATTTTAACCAGACTCTAGTTTGAGCACAACAAAAATGAAATCATTTAGAGCAATTTCCTGGAGGGCAGATAACTCATCTTGCCTTACGATGTAGACAACCATGCCTGCAGTGTGTTCATAAGGAATTCATAGAAGGGAACCTAATTACATCTTCTGTACTGATTACAGTAGCAGCAGGAATATTTCACTACACAGCCCCAGTCACAGCCACAGCCAACACATAAGAGAACTCCAAAGTACTTTACTGATTTACCAGCAGGCTGAGAATCTTCCATTAATAACAGCTCTAAGAACTCTATCTTTATGCTAGTTTTCAGTTCATGGACACTCATTCTTTTCATAATTCCAAGCCATACTTCTGAAGTATATTAAATACGGGATATACTTATTAACACAAATTCAAAAAGGAAAGTACATATCATGAACTTTATTTGGGAATGTCAACATTTTGTGATATAATCTAGGTAAAATTTAAATATTAAGCATATAAATCTTGGACATTATGGTGGTGGCTACACCTAAAAAAGGAGTACTGTCACAAGAAAATTAATTGGTTGGGTTGAAGTTAAACACCATTCTTCTGGTTGGGGAATACTTTCACAGGCTTACTTACCACAGTGAGAATTGTTGGGAATTGAAAGTGAATTTAACATTTCAGACAAACTGAAAGTACAGATAAACTGCAAGTATAGATGACTTGGAGATTTTGTTTTACCAGTTTGTCTATTTTTGCATTAAATTTGAAATTCACTATGAATTCCTGACAATTCTCATGTTAATAAATAACTTAGGGACACTCGATGGGCCCTATATCTTAAGAGTGTAATAGCACGAACGGGCCCCTTTAAAAATGGCATCCATCAGTACTGCTGGGATGAAGTGACAGCCAGTCACTTCCTCCCAGCTCGCTCTGCGCGGGAGGGAGGAGGCAGAGTGGAGACCATGAGAAGGGGAGAGCCAGCTGGCTCCCATCAGCCACAGCCACCCTCCTGCACTGAAAAAGGTAAGAAACAGGAGGGTGGATGGAAAATGAGCTATATGTGTGTGTCAATGTATTTGTATGTATGTGTGTCTGTAAGTATGTATGTATGTATGTATGTATGTGTGTCTATGTCAGTGTGTTTATATGTATGTGTGTCTATGTCAGTATGTATGCATGTCTATGTGTGTGTATATGTGTGTCAGTGTATGTGTCTGTGTATTAGTGTGTGTGGAAGTGTATACTCTACACACAAATGCACTGCATTCAAGCACCAACATTTACACACATACTCCATACAAAAACATGCTTACATTCAAACACAAATTATGTCTGTGTGTGCGTGTATATACATATATATATATATATATATATATACACGCTCACTGCATCCACTACACATGCACTAACACACACTGAACTTTACACACTGCAGCCAATACACAAACACACACGGCATCAACAAAACACACACCCTGTATCCACTCTACAAACACTTCTTCCTTGTGGGTGGATTTGGAGGAGGATTCTGTGGGCGGGATTTGGAGGCGGATCCTGTGGGCGGAATTTGGAGGTGGGCTCTGAATACGGGCCTGTAGGCGGGCCCTCGAGGGGCCTAGACCTTGAGTTGTGAGTTTCTGATGGTGGCCCTGGGTACAGCAAAGAGTAACATTTAATGCACACTGTAGGCGCAAAAGTTAGACCTTCAGGTTGCAAGAGGTAAGTGAAATCATATTTAGATAAGGATTAAAGGCTCTTTAAAAAACATGTATTTTAACGTTTCAATTGCAATGCATGGGCATAATCACACTTACCAAAACCCTTATTTCCAAGAGATGTATTGTCCTATTTTTCTTTCTTTTTTTCTATCTTTGTTAAGTGGCTTTGTTTTATTTCTAAAATGAAAAACCTTGTGTGTGCTTTCTTTACAGCTGAAGTCCGGAGTTATAAACTTCCATTATGACTAATTCACTGATATTTGATGATAACTTGAGCAAGGAAAGGTTAATCTGTCACAATGACCTTTAAAAGTATCTTTTAACAAACCCAGACTACATTCTCAATTAGAACAACCAGTTGAGGATCTGTAACAAACATAAAGTATGTATTCATTCCGAAAAGTAAATTCAGTCTGAAGCTTAGAATACTTAGCAGTGCTTTTACATAGAATACCACATCGTACAATATCACATCAATTGTTCACTCGACTGTAGTAGGTGTAAAATGACAGGTAAACACAGAGAGACAAACAAGCAGATATATGGCCTGTCTAACCGATGGACATACAAATAATATTTCTGTATTGAAAGCATGTTTATCAAGATCAGTTTTTGCATACAGTATTAAAACAATATATTTGGTTACATTGCCATAAACTCTCTAATTCATAAATAAAAGTATACAGCAATTGAATGAGTGTTATAAAGTGCTAGAAAGCGTAAAAAAAAGTAAATTAAATTGGGATAAAAGTGGACAAGGCCTGAGTAACATGCTGGACAGAAACATCCCCGCTAAGAAGCTTAATGGCCTTTATTGTTTCATTTAGAAAAGTGAAATTTATATTTATGTATTATAGATTACATATTGAAAATCTGTAGAACAGATTTATAAAGTTACACATTTTGGTATCAATGACAGTTGAAATGTAATGATATATCATAATTGTTTTCTCAATAACTTCTCATGTTCATGATGAAGCAATGCCACCACATTTCCTTAATAGCGAAAACAAAGATTGGTGATGCTTTGTGATAGTAATCGATATGGAAAAAAATATAACGTGCATTAATTGGGTTTAAGACAAAATTATGTTTTGTTTTCTACTATTGTTTTAGTTAATTTATTGCACAGATTATATTTCACTTTTTACCGTTTAGAATTTATAATCTAAGAAATGATAGCCTACCTCCTGTGTACTAGAAAATATTTAGCTCTCTACTCACACAACAGTCAGTATACTTATTCATATAGTGTATAAAAACAGGCCAGTTCCCTAATGAAAAATGAAAAGCCAAAATCATAAAAATTCCCAAACCAGAAAAGAAAATGACAAAGTGTTAGTCTAATCTTAGATCTAATTTTAGATCAACCAAAATATAATATGGAACGAAATATATTAATTTTTGATTGGTGTTTTCTTTTACAGAGAAATACCTGATATGTAAAGGGAATGATCTCTGCATTAACCAATAGATTTTATAATCAGCCACGTATCAGTACAGGCCATGTCGACCACATGTGGAGTGTGTTATCTACCTGATAAATGTTTCTACATCCAAATTTTAAAAGTATAGGCCTTGATTTAATAGTTTGGGATTTTCATATGATTTAGTGTTTTTTTAAAAATTTTTTTAAAAAAAACTGTTATTTATTATTAAATCATATATTTTAATTATTTTTTCAAAATATTAAAATGTTAAAAAGTATATCAAATCTATTAAAAAAGTATCAAAATATAAAAATATTTCAGAAAATATTATTCACTTGAAAAGCTTATCCAAAAGTATTTAATCAGGGATAAATAGATGGAAAATCTTGATAGGGTAAAATGCCAGCAGAATAAGATTTTATCTTTGTGCAATTCAATGTGGTTCATAAAACTAGTGTACTTAAAATCTCTGAACAGTATATCTAGTAGGGATGTGCATGGGCAAAAAATTCAGTTCGGTTCAGAAATTTGGGTAAGAAAAAAGATTTGACTACTTCGGCAAGTCGGACCACTGGCATTCGTTTCGGTTCGGTACTTCCGCAATTCGAGACCTCGTCAATTCGGCACTTCGGCAATTTGGGACTTCAGCAATTTGGACCCTAACCCTAACCCCTAAACCCTAACCCCTAAACCCTAACTACTAAACCCTAACACTAAACCCTAAACTTTAACCCACTTTGGCAATTCGGGACTTCAGCAATTCAGGACTTCGGTAATTCAGGACTTCGACAATTCAGGACTTCGACAATTCGGTTCGGCACTTCGGAAACTCTGCACTTTGGCAATTCGTCAAATTGAACTTCGGATATTCGTAAGCATCCGAATGTCCGAATTTCACGAAATTCATCTGAATGTACATTCGGAATGAAACGAATTACACAAGTCTAATATATAGTGATACTTGTTTAGAAGCTAGTTTTGAAAAGTTTCCCAGTGGAAAACTTGAAATGTTTTTTTTCTTCTTTGGGTAATGGGATTCGTACATGTTTGACAAATGAATTATTTTTATTCATTCTTGAATACAGTGCCATTCAGATGATTCTGAGAAAATTAAAAAAAAGTCAGACCTATGACAAATTGCTTGGATATTAAACTGAAAAATACAGGGCATGAAATTATTATTTAATGAAACTTTCTCTAATAGTGTGAAGCACAGTATCTAACTTCTCTGCCCAAGGTAAGCTACCTTTTAATATGTCCATTAATTATCTTGATTGGGGAATTGAAATAATCGTCTCAGTGTCTACTGCTGACAAAATCATGAACAGCAACAAATTCAGAACACCATTCCAAATGTTGGTGGTATAGAATGGAGCATATACAACTTCAATCCAGTTGGCTTGGATTCCCAAGTACTTCAAAGTAAGTCTAGTGTTTCCATTCATCCAGTTACTATTATTGATGGAACCGAGAAGAGTTGCTCAGCTCTTCATTTCAGTGGATACATTCTAGAAGAGGTGATGGTGTATTTAATAGAAGTTCAAAAGGAAACATATACACAGCAGGAAATGAACCTGAGACTGTTTTTGGAGCTGTATACTTATGTATAATAAAGTCTACAATAGGCATGCAGTATGTTAAATGAACTTAACTGGTGCTAGTAACAGCTTAAATAAAATTAAAAAAAATATGGTCAGCACTGCTGGGACTTTGAAATGTAAATATCATAGTCAACATTTCAGCTTAAATTCTAAATGTTCATCAAAACCATATATATATATATATATATATGGTAGTGGTGGGAAAGGAGATAATAATAACTAGTATTTCTATAGTGCCTTTCTCCCAGTGGGACTCAAAATGCTTTTCAGTGCACGCTCTTGCCAGCTGAATAGTAGATGTTATATTACCCAATTGATGGTACTCATTTTATCAACCTTGATCTAATGAAGGGCTGAGTTGACCCTGCCAAGATTTGAACCTGTGACCTTGCTCTTTTGAACAGGCTTTGCAGGGAATTTACCAACTGAACTACCTCACCAGCTGGTTGTTAGTAGTAGACATCAGATAGTAGTTAGTTGCCAGTATTAGACCTCAGATAGTGGTGGGTTGCTAGTGGTAGTAGCGGAGTAAAGCCTGTTCAATGGTACTAACAGTGTTGAGGTAGTGGCTGGATGCAAATCCAAAGTGAAAAAAATTAGCAGCTTACTGCTTTACCTATAAAGTTCAGAAAATCACTTAGTGCAGTTACATCTAGCAAGCTACAGTTGCTCACTTCCAGTGAGAAAAATATGCAAGACAAAAACAAAAAAAAGATCCAAAGAACAACTGACTTATGGGTGCACCATCAGACACGATTCACTGATAAAGGTTCTGCCATACAAAATGTCTGCTTTGTATGTCCTTCATTAAAATCATGTAGCATTGAGGTGCACCTTTAATTCAGATGCACTCTGGGCTTTTTTTGTTCTTTAGCCATGACCCTTTAGATTAAATAGTAAAGATGATGATAGAGAACTATGATAAATCATTAAACATCAGTCACGGCTTGTCTGAGAGAAATTACTTAATTTAAATAATGAGAACTTTAAGAAAAGTCTACAAATCACAAAATATAAGTAAGTGAACCTGTTATTTGTTAAAAATAAGCTTGAAACAGGAAAATATCCTCAAAACAGCAAGATCAGAAGGACATGTTAATTTTGTCAGGAATCACAGATAACCTTCGCATATAGTAATATGATAACAATATTACTTCTAAAACACTGATAAAAACATGGTGCTTGGAATCTGTATGTGAAATGTTTCACTGAGGACTTTGCTTCCAGAGGTGTAACTCCACCCCCAGTGGGATTATTAGGCAGCTCTGAATGAGAGTTCTGTGCTGGCTAATGTTCTGTTCATATTGGAGATCTGTTTTCAGCACACATAGCATGCTGGCTGCCATTGGCGTCACAGGGCCTCCCACTCTATACCGGCCAAGTCTTTCCCACAGCACACACTTTATGGCATTCCTCCTCTTCATTGAGAGGGTTGATGTCACCTAAGAAGGATTGTGTTGCACAGAGAACTTGGTCATGGCAGTTGTTTATTTATTTATTTTGACAGGAGAACCATGCCAACACGGCGTATTGCTTAATTAACACACTATTTTGGATGGAGTTACCCTTTAACATATTGAGCTCATGGTAAATAGAAAAATCACAATTGGTTGGCAAGGCTATATTTTATAAAGCAAAAAACGGGTCGCAAGAGTATTCTGAGAACAGACAGCAACTAAAATAGCCTGCCCTTTGGTGGGTCCCCGCTCAGAACTCAAGCTGGTTTTAGCTCATCTTGTACCATTACAGAGAGAACATATTTGAAGCATATCAGACTGGTCCCACCCATACGGGCAGTCCAGATCCGAAATGCCAGCAAGTTCTCTCTGCACAAGAGACACAGCAACCCCAGACGATCGTTTCAGCCTTGTTAGGCATCATCAGTGAGGCATAGCTGATATCTCTCTAGGCACCGTGAGCAAAGGGTCCACGTCTGTATTGCCCTTTCAACTTATGGAGAGCAAAAAACGGGTCGCAAGAGTATTCTGAGAACGGACAGTAACTAAAATAGCCTGCCCTTCGGTAGGTCCCCGCTCAGAACTCAAGCTGGTTTTAGCTCATGTTGTAAATTATGGAGAGCAAAAAACGGGTCGCAAAATATATTTTACAAAACCTCCATAAAGTCAAATTCATTATTAGAACAATAGGCTGAAAATTTACAGTAACACAACTACCATGACACTTGAAAATAATATATGTTGCATAATGAAAAAAAGAATTCCCTACAATAAGAGTGTAATATAAAATGTGAAATTTACAATGCAAAGAGATATCAAATCCAGAGAGAGCTTAAGCAAAACATTTGCACTTTATGTATTCATTTATACATGAAGCTTGCTGATTCACAAAAATATTTTCTTTTGTAGTGAGTTAAAATTATTCCAGTTTCAGAGAGCCAACATCATTATCATTCATTCAATTGAATCACAGTGTTTGAAGGGAATGGTCAAGATAATAACCTCAAAGTGGCACTGTCATCCAAAATTGCACTTATGATCATCACAGAGTTCAAGTAACCCTTTCCTTTTCTGCTACACATTGAAAAGCTTGATGCTAGACCATTTCTAATTGGTGGATGATGTGATGATGTTGTTTGCAATGCTGGAAACTAAAATACAGTTCCAACTATCTAGATCTAGAACACCTGAGGATTGTGGGGAATAAAACAACCATATAAGAACATGTTTTGGAGTATTTAAAATCTGAGCACAAAACATTGAGAGCTTCCCTTCAAGTTAATATGAACCTACGATGACAAGTTTAAGCTAACGTAAATCCCCGCGAATGCATTGAAGAATTCACAGAAATTTGAATAATGTATTCACTGTAAAAATTGTGAGATACAAGCATACCTCCATGTCTTCACCTTTATAGGTTTTACAGTTTTGTAACATTCACCTCAGGTCCACCAGCTATCTGCTCACTGTCCTCTTTTATATGCCCTTTGGGATACTTTCCCAAGCGGGGCAAACATCACTCATGGAGTCAGCATGCTGGCTTCACTACCAGCATGCCATTCATTGTCAGTCACTCAGTTCTTTTTCTACCTTGCCAGAGCAAGCTGCCTCACCTATGGAGTTATCATAGCTACCATAGCATATGTGCTGTGGTTGCAATGCTGTGAGAGCCAACATTGTCACTCAGTTATTCTGCACAGGAGTCTAGATGTATAGATAGAATTCTGATGTAGTTGTTAGTACTTTTGATCCATAGGTGTTAGCATTATGACAGGTACCCTTTAAATTAAAAATTCTTCATGCACATAATTAATCACGGTCAATTCATTGAAGCAGTTGTCTAGAAATACAAATTTTAGTATTTTCAATCTTAGATTTTATGAGGGTGCTTTTCAATTTTAGATTTTATGAGGGTGCTTCAGAATTCTCCCAAAATTGTGTGTATATTTCCTCCTTAACCTATACTTGCATTCCTATTGTCAGTATTTTACATTTATTTAAAAAAAATTTATTTTATTTTTATTTTATTGTGAAAAATAAAAATGTAAAAACCAAAAATCCATACCTGTAGGACTTGTGCAAGGCAGGATATTCAGTTTGGCTCAAACAATTTAAATACTATGTGTATAATTTGCAATACACTAATGGGAGCACTTTCATGATATATATATATATAGTATATGTTTATTAAATACACAAGTTATAAATATAAATTTATTTTACTGATCCCACTTTTTTTTCCATCTATTGGTCACTTTTCACCAAATCTGTTCATAAATTAAAATTTAAGTTATAAATATAAATTTATTTTACTGATCCCACTTTTTTTTCCATCTATTGGTCACTTTTCACCAAATCTGTTCATAAATTAAAATTTAGTGTCTCTCCCCTAACCCTCAATCATCTTTTTTTCCCCCATCAATCTTCACTTGTTTTTAGGTGCCATGGGTGGAACGTCTAATTCCAAAGCATCCAAACATACATAATCTTCATCATTTTTTTTGCTTTTACTTCCGCATGGCAATTCGGAAAAATGGAATTCAGGCAATCAGCCGAATGACCAATTTTAAGCTAATCACAATTCGGCCTAAACTGAGTGCTCAAGTCATATAATTAGTATGTTTTACCTTTTGAAATCTCATTACCATTGCAAGACAGAATGCTGCTGGGTTATCCTAGGGAATCCACTGGATTTGCACGCTACAAATGGACAAAACTGATTATGGGCCTTAACCCCCCAATAAAGAGCAGAATAGGCAAAAAATAAACTAATGTACACATTTTCCAAACCATGTCACAGAAAACCAATGCAGAGAACTAAAACAATACCAAAGTTGTATTGCAATTAACATGTAGACATTGACAGTGGCGGATCCAGAGCCTGGTCTCGGGAGGGGCACTTGTAGATTATTTAAAGACATAATCAATGCACAATAACCACTACAGCTCTGTGTAGTGGTTATGGTGCCAGGAGTGCAGGAACCCCCTCCCAGAGTAAGTAGTCAAACCGTTTAAGAACAGTTTGACAACTTACCTGGGGTCTGCCGGGATATGGGGCTGTAGTAGGGCATAGGACCAGTGGTGTGTGAGTGGTGCAATGTGTGAGGGGTGACGTGTGTGTGAAAGGTTCAGTGTGTGTGTGTTAGGGGTGCAGTGTGTGAATGTGTAGGGTGTGTGGGGCAATGTGTGTATGGGGGGCTGTGTATGTGTGTGTGTGGGGCAATGTGTGTATGAGGGGGCAGTGTGTTAATGTATATGGTGTGTGTGAGGGCAATGTGTGTATGGGGAGCTGTGTGTGTGGGCGGGGGCAGTGTGTGTTTGGGTGGGCAGTATATGTGTGTGTGGGTGTGTGTATGGGGGGTGTATGTGTGTGTGTGGGGGGCAGTGTGTGTATGTTGGGGGCAATGTGTGTGTGTCTGTGGGGGACAGTGTATGTGGGGTCAGTGTATGTGGGGCAGTGTGTGTATGGGGATCATGTCTGTGTGTGTGGGGGGGCAGTGTATGTGTGTGTGTGTGGGAGTGAAGTGTGTGTATGTTGGGGGCAGTGTGTAAATGTGTAGTGAGGAGGCTAGGGGGGGCTTTTTTATAATAAAATTTTTAATAAATATAAATGTATGTCCCCCCTCCCTTCTTACCTTCTCTGATCTCCCCTCCGGTCCTTGAAGGCACATTCCAATTGCCCCATTGCCCCCCCCGGATACACCAGTGGACATCGATCCATTCCCACCCAACAATGTTTGTACATATGCCAAATTAAATTTAGCCCTTACAGCCCCACTTACCTTCCCCTGGCTCTTGTTTGCAAAGAAAATCAAAGAAATCTACATCTCTCCTCCCTCCACTCCTCCCTCACATTATAGGTACTTTTGGTCTAACTTCATGGTTGTTTTATAGAAGTCATCGAGTACACTGAGTTTACTATAGGTATTCTTTGCAGGCTGCATTAGCTGATTGCCATGCCCTGTAAAGTAAATGTACAATAATCAGTCACAACATTAAAACCACTGACCGGTGCAGTAAAAACATTGTTTATATTGTTACAATGCACCTGTCAAGGTGTGGGATATATCAGATAGCAAGTGAATAGTCAGTTCTTGAATTGCATGTGTTGAAAGCAGGAGAATTGGGCAAAAGAAAAAATCTGAGTGATTTTAACAAGGGTCAAATATTGATGACTAGCTCAGAGCATTTCCAAAATAGCAAGTCTCGAGTTGAGGGGTGTTCCCATTATGCAATGGTGAACCAGCATCAGGGTCATGAGGTGCCCAAGGCTCATTGATGCACATGGAGAGTGATGGCTAGCCCATCTGGTCCCATCACACAGAAGAACTACTGTAGCTCAACTTGTTGAAAAGCTTAATGCTGGATGATAGAATGATGTCAGAACTCACAGCACATCTCAGTTTGCTGTGTATGGAGCTACGTAGCTGCAAATCTGTCAGAGGGCCCATGATGTCCCCTGTCCACCAATAAAAGCACCATCAATGGGGACTTAAGCATCAGAACTAGACCGCGAAGCAATAGAAAAAGGTTGCCTGGTCTGATGAATCACATTTTCTTTCATGTCATGTGGATGGTCGAGTGTGTGTGTCATTTACCTGGGGAGACGATGGCAGCAGGATGCACTATGGGAAGAAGGTAGGATGGCGGAGACAGTGTTATGCTCTGGGCAATAATTTGCTTGAAAATCCTTTTCTGGTTTTATATATGGTTATGTGTGGATTGGCTAAGAGGCAACTGCTGCTAAATGTTTTCTGTTTAAGTTTTTTTCCTCACAACTATATTCTTTACTTCAAATAATTAAATTTTTAGGCTGAAATCTATTTACACATTCTGTTTTATTCTATATCTATCATATGTGCTAGCTATTTATCCTGTGTTTCAAATAAAAATCATGTTATTTTCTGAAACTGACAGAGTATGTAGTGAAGGCACTATATAAAATGTGTCTCTGTTAGAATATTGTCATTCATATTTTTGGTCCTTCCATTAACATGCTTGTTGCTTTAAATATAGATTGTAAGCATTGCATAATCCAGCAATTATGTATGCAAGAGTGCATGCAAAATCGCAAATCAGGGCAAACATGTTATGTCACTTTTAATGACACATTGCAGTACACAGTTAGACATCTTTATTTGTGATTCAGGTTCCAACTTCATTGAGACCCCATATGAGCATCTGACAACAATGCTCACCATTATATTGGGTTATACACAATGGATTGATGTTTGATTTCTTGGCTCATCACCTGACACATCACACTTGAGTTAAACTCATTTTTGTCCTGTGGATAACTTGATGAGTGACATTTTCTTTAATTTTCTTTATATCCATGCCTATATGTATGCTAATAATATTCACAGCTGACCTTCTTGTGTTGTGTGCTTCAAGTATAACTAAAAGAAGGCAAAATGACTTTGTAAACAACAATCATATAGTATTTACTTTTGTTGGACATTTCTGAATATTTTTCCTAATTCTCATTTTTGTAGTTTGGAATATGACTTTGAATAAAAAGATTTCTATTTTTTGTTTTTGATTATGAACAGTATATATTTGTCTAAAATTGAGGAATTATGTGATTTTTTTAAGAACTTAAGTCCGTTGCAAGCCATTTTAAATCTGTTAAGGCATTTCACCACCATATAGTAAGTTACATAAATAATAAAATATTATTTAAATGATTTAAAAATCAAATGTGTTGATTCTATTTATCTCTCAGCATCAGTGATATGCAATTAAACAGATGCTTTAATAGTTGTAAAATGTTGAACTACAAAGAAAGTCACAATTAACAATGTTAATTCTATCTATTGCCATCTGGTACCCAATCCAATTTAAGGCTATTACATCAAAATTACAGATCCCCTATTGCTTTTTGTATGTTTGTTCACTTTGCAATATGTCATTTGTGCAGTGGATTTCGCAAAGCCATTTGCAAGCATACACTTACTGGAGGCTAAACCTCGGCTGGTGGTAATAGTGTAGTATTTTCCAAAGGGATGGATGACATAGAAGAGGGTCAAAGTGTTTTCTAGCAAAACAAGAAAAACAAATTTAAGACAACAAAACTGAATACATATAACATTGCTAAAATGAATATCTCAATAATTGCAGCAATTGTATAAATATTTGTAACATGCTATGTGAATTTAGCTAATTATAGGGTTTAGATACACAATTTACTAGCCTAAAAAAAAGAAAAAACTTGGAAATAAACTATTATTGAATAATATATGCAACCCATCTATATTAGGGAAATCAAAGTACAAAAAGAATACTTTACCTCCTGGTAAGAAACCAGATACAGAATTGGAACCATTGTTAAACGATGCAAGAATATTTTTTTCCTTAACTCATCAGTGAGTTACACACGACTTGCAGCATGGTTAAAATATGCCAAAAGATTCAACATAATAGCCTAGATGGGGTAATAAATGTAATTTCTGAGTTAATTTAAAAACATCCAACTTATTTGAGGGTTTAAATAAACATTTGGGTCCATATATAAAACATTTAACCCCTTTAAGACCCAGAATCTATTGTACATTTGGAACCAAGGGCTTTTTGGCACGCCATGCGTTCATTCTACCACAATTTCCTCATTTCTGTTTAAACATATCGATACATATCACATAGGTTTTAAATGAGAAATAGGGCTTTATTACTCATTTTGTGTTATTTTCATGGGGAATTTCACAGACCACAGGTGTACTGCTACTTTAAAGACCCTATATTTCATTTTGATACTGTTCTCGAGTACAATGATACCCCACATGTATACCTTTGCCAAAAGCATGATGGACTTGTAGGGTCAAATAACAGACATGCCCTAGCTTTGATGTGCCTCTATGCTTACTTACCAAGGAAGCAATTTGGTAAAGTTACAATAACTGTGCCGCCATACTGAATAAGGTCAAACACTATTTTTAAACAGTGTTTCTAAACTTAATAAAAATCAACCAAGAGTTACAATTCAGCACTGAGAATGTATTGGAAAAAGCAAGATGTTTGAACAACCCAAGAAGAAGTCTCTCCCATCCAGAAAAAATATGAGGCAGTGGTAGGCATAAATTGGGAGTAGCACCCATTTTTGGCCTCTGATGGAGTATACAATAGAAAACAGGAGGACAAAAGTGGGGAGGGGGGCTCCAATATCAGAACTCTATTTACAATTATACAAATTACAAGCTCAGAATAACGAGAAATTTTCCCAAGATACAATAGTCCTAATTAAAAAATATAAAAATATGATTAATCAAAAGATCCTCGAAAGAATCGAATTCAATTTAAAACGATTAAAAATTACATTTTATTACCGGAGTAATAAAATAGATAAAATATTAACAAGTCGACTTAAAAAAAATAAAATAGAGAATAAGATTTACAAAATGATTGAAGACGGAAAGGTTTTATTGACCCCGGAAGATATAGGTAACTCATTCAGGAAGTATTACGAAAGCCTATATAACTTACACCATATTTCCACAGATCAGGCCATTGATAAATATTCACACAAAATAAAAATTCCTAAAATTACCCCAACCCAAAGAGAGAATTTAGATCAAAAAATATCTCAGGCAGAAGTAGAAGAAAGTATAAATAATTTCCAAACTTCAAAAACTCCTGGCCCAGTTGTTTTTTCTAATTTATTTTTTAAAACATTCCAAAAATTATTATTTCTAATATAACAGCAACTTTTAATGAAATTGCCTCATCAGGCAAAATAGCACAAGAATTATTAAGGGCCAATATAAAGCCTATTTTGAAATCTAATAAAATTTCAACAGAAATAACAAACTATAGGCCGATTTCTTTAATAAATATAGATATCAAACTACATGCCTCAGTATTAGCCAGAAGACTTCATTTATTACTTCCTGAATTGATACATATAGACCAAATAGGGTTTGTTAAAGGTCGCCACTCCAGTGATAATTCCCATAGAATCATCGATTTATTTGAATACGCACAATTAACAGGGACGCCCCTTCTGACCCTGTCGATCGATGCAGAAAAGGCCTTCAACAGGCTTGGATGGGGATACATGAATAAAGTTTTGACTGCATTCGGCTTGGAAGGATGGATTGCAGTTGCAATTGGAGCTCTCTATATGGGCCCATCAGCAAGAATAATAGGATATGATATATGCTCAGAATGGTTTGACATTAACAACGGGACGAGGCAGGGGTGTCCGCTATCGCCCCTGTTCTCTCGATTGAACCATTCGCCATAACCATCAGATAAAATTTGAGAATAAGAGGTATGATAATAGAGGAAGTAGAAGCAAATATATGCCTATACGCAGATGACGTACTGATCTCTATTACAGATCCTGCCATTTCACTCTCTCATTTAATGCAAGAGATTAAAAACTATGGAGATGTTTCAAACTATAAGATAAATCTTCCTAAAACTATTGCTTTAACAATTAATATAAATTCTTATATGCTAGGTTCTCTTCAAGAGAAATATAATTTCCAAAGGACTAAAAAAGAGTTCCAATATTTAGGAATTACTACTATGGCAAATCCTCAAAAGATAGTAGAGACCAACTTTTTAAAAATGATAAAACACACAAATAAAACTTTAAAAGAATGGCGCCCCTTAGAAATTTCTTGGTGGGGAAGAGTCAACACAATAAAAGCATATGTTATCCCCAAATGGGCCTATATTTTCAACATGATTCCATTGAAAGTTCCTAAACCTTGGTTAGATATGCTTCAAC
Organism: Pelobates cultripes; assembly: GCA_933207985.1. NCBI lineage: Eukaryota > Metazoa > Chordata > Amphibia > Anura > Pelobatidae > Pelobates > Pelobates cultripes. The sequence goes on from OW240915.1 coordinate 82,707,170, forward strand.
ATTCACTTTCTAATTTTATTTGGAATGGGAAAACACCAAGAATAAAATGCCAAATTTTAACAAAAAAAATTAAGCAAGGAGGAATGGCTTTTCCACTCATTAAAGATATATATAGCGCTAATATTATTTCCCATATTCATAAATTTCATATCCCAGACTCGAGAAAACAACCCTGGTATCAGATAGAATCAATTAGAATAAAAGAGAATGATCTAGTCCTTCTGATTTGGGACAATAGAACTAACTATAAGACTCATTTAATTCAACTCAATTCTATTATTGTATCCCATCTTATTGAAGAATGGCAACGAATAAAAACATTTCTTAAGATATCAAAAAAAATAATTGAAGGAGCATACGTTCAGGTTTTGGAAAGAGTTATGCCTGATATAAATCTCTCCAAATGGAGAGCTCACAAATAGATTTACATTAAATATCTCCTTCAAAGTAGCAGACTGATGCCATTCAATAACCTCAAATCCAAAATTAATATATCGGACATAGAAGTCTTTTCTTACATGAGAGTAAGAAGATTTCTAAATGAGTCCTTATTAAGAAATGAAGGGGATATAAATGATTTGGTTTATAGAATTTTTGACAAAAAAGAAACTAAATCAATATGCTCCATTGCTATTGATTTAATTAGACAAGTGTATTCAGATATTCACCCTACAGCTAAAAAGCAATGGGAAAAAGATCTTAATATTAAATTATCTGACAAGGCTTAGTGCTCACCTATGAAATTACTTAGAAAACATATACATTGCTTAACTTTAATTGAAACTTTTAAAAAAAAAATTCACAGGTGGTACCTAGTACCAACAAGGTTGGCTAAGATATCCTCGTCTAGTTCCTCCCTGTGTTGGAGATGTCTAACACATGAGGGAGATATGTTACATATCTGGTGGGGTTGCCCAAAAATTAGCACCTTATGGGAATCAGTATATTTTTTTTGGAGTTCTTCAATATTAAAGTAAAAAAATGCCCACAGGCAGGTCTACTCCATCTTAATTGGTATAGACTCCCAAGAGACCAATTAGTATTGACCATTCACTCCTTTATTATGGCGAAAATACTAATAGCAAGAACTTGGAAACAAATAACCACACCAGATATGAAACAGTTTATAGCTCAATTGTTATTCCAGCTTGAACTGGAGAGAGGAGTCGCATTTTTATATAATAATAGAAAATACATACACCATTTTGATAATTGGATAAAAAAGATTAAAGAACGTTTCCAATAAATATTCATTCTCCTTACCATATTAGATAACATAGGATTTTTCTTCAAAAAATTTTATTTTGTCAAATCTATAGACTCCAACCAATAACTTATGAATGACTGCTATGTTTAAGTATGTCTTGTTAAGTAATTGCAATCTTTTTTTATATATAGTAACGGTAACTAAAGTAATTCTATGTATTTATGAATGTTAAAAAATATTTCAATAAAGAGAAATTAAATATAAAAGTGGCGATAATATTGTATAGTATCTAATACAACTGGAGTGGAGAGGAGAAAAGAGATGCACTTATGGGATATGCTTAAGCGGTATAATCCTTGCTTAAGGATATTTGGTGCATCTCTTGATCTCAGTAGATGGTCCAGAGATATGGAATAGAAATTCTTGAGATAATCCCTGCTGCTGAGTTTGATTCTGCACTGTGATTTAAAGTGATTTAAAGGACTGTGTCCAGTGCTCTCTTTCAGCACTGCACATAGTTCACACGGCTGTCTTGGAACCCCAGTTTTGACTACAGCTGACAGAGCACAACAGTACATGGAACTCCCTAATAACAGTGGGAATCTAGTTCTGCTGGTATGTTAAATGCATTATCGGTCTATTCCAACTTTAAAGACCTGCACTGCATGATGGTATAGACCGTCATGTGGTCCTTGGAGTTAAGTAGCAAATTACTTTTTCTGTAAATTAAATGAATTTTTTTTACACAGGATGAAAGCGCAAAACAAAAATCAACAGCAGAGTTCCATAGGCATCAAACACTGGAAAAGTGGACTTCCTCTAAAGCCCAAAACAATAAAGAATACAAAATATAGCATGATAAGATGATCATTTTAATATAGTCCAGATAATCTTGATTCTTATATGAGTTTACTATTCATCAATGGGCACATTCATTAAGAAAAAGAAAGAAAAAAACAACAACAATAGTGTAGTATTTTTCAAAGGGATGGATGACAGAGATCAAGGTATACAAATGCCAACTCACACATCATAGAGCTTTACAGAAGTTCCACCAGTCCCACAATATAATGGTATAATCCCCATTTGTAGATATAAATATGATATAAGTGACTCCAGTAGTTCCAGTGAGAGATATAGAGTGACAAAATGGAAACTCCAATAGTGCAATATTGCAAATACACGTGGATAATGTGCAAAAAAAAATTACTACCAAAAAAAATAAAAAACTCACGATTTTAGGAGTATTCCGGCACAATTCCTGCCTAAATATATATATATATATATATATATATATATATATATGTCATAGTGAGAGCTCACTCATCAGCATAGATATATATGAGAAAAAAGGAAACAATATATAGTGCTCTCTGTAACCTTTTGAAGAAAATAAAGATTAAACCATTCTTACAGTTGTTAGAACAGTAAAACCGCTAATATAGACAGTGTAGGTGGTACAACCACCACAAAGGATAAGATGTCCACAGGTGATGTGCCTCACAAAAATAGCTAGGAACATTAAATAAAATTTAAAAGTAAAACAGTAAAAAAATATTTCCACAAAGATATAAAATTACACAACAAATCATTTCCATAATATTCCTGACAAAAGTATCCATGTGGGATATCATTGTACTTGAGAACAAATATAAATATAATTTATACAACTCCGTAGTGAAGTATAAACTAAACAATGGGATAGCACAAAAAGATATAGAGGATACAGCCTGTACAACAGGAGGTGATCTATGGAAGATCTAGAAATATAAAATCACAAATAGTGAAGTATGTAGAGTTAAGGTGACTAAATTCAGGAAGTAGAAAACTTACAAAAGAACAAAGATGTTCTGTGCTTATCTCCCCTCTGGGGTATGTAAGAGATGGTGCAGTCTCCTCCTTATACAATAAATCCTCAGGGGGATAAAGAAAATAGTCGTGTTAAAAAGTAACACAATTTAATACACTGTTTGTATGAAATCAGCTAGCATATCTCCACTAGCAAGTGGAACAAGGTGGTATATCCATCAAAACAAAGTGGAGTGGTAGTCAGATGCACAGGGTGGCTGCTCTAGGGGCCCCCAGGAGAAACTGGGCCCAGGGCAGCTGTCCCGTTTTCCTGGCGTTAAAGATGGCCCTGATCATGTACTTTCAGAACAAATTACTGGCATATTCGGCTGATATAGAAAATCTGTATAAAAATAAACAGTTCACAGCTGCTCAACAATTTTGTAAAAGTTTTCTTGTGGCCACAGCAATCGACCTGAAAATGTTTTGACCTATTTGGGTCTTTGTTAAACCTATAAATTTATCAAGGAAGACTTGCACCTCTTTTATTGCATTCACTCAATGTCTGGTGAATAACCTCTACAGCAATATATCACAAGGCATAAACCAGATACTCACAAGATAAATATAGATACTTTTATTCTACATCACTAGGCAGCATTTCAGCTGATTGAGCCTTTCTCAAACCTAACACATAACACACCAACCAATCAGAGTATCTAAAACTACACATGAATATGTGACAAAAAATAGTTTCAACCACCATATAAATCTAGTTCTCATTTCAAAAATCAGCCACTAAATGAGTGAAAAACAGGTCACTCATAATACTTTTATGCATTGAATTCAGGGCCGGTGCAAGGATTTTTGCCGCTCTAGGCAAACAAAAAATGTGCCGCCCCTTCATATGCTCTGCCCACCATGTGACATCACAATACCCCACCCATATGATCTGCCATATGAGCTAACACCAGTGCTGTGTGTGTTAAAATTAAAAAGCTTGCAGGGATAGGCTATAGACACCAGAACCACTATATTAAGCTGTAGTAGTTCTGGTGACCATAGTGTCCCTTTAAAGTGAGTTAAATTAGAGATTAGTGCCACTAGTAATATACTAGATTGCCTACATACCACCAGATGAGGACAAGATGATGATGATGGGCTCAGGCTGCAGTCTGGCTCCACTGGTCTTGTGTTAAAACAGGCTCTCTGGAGGCAGTGCTCACAAAAATCAACTAACAGGAAGCAGCTCCATTTTTTGGGGCCCCTTACACAGATCACGGTTTGGGTCCCCAGGGCCCTGATCGTGAGTATGCCTACAAGGCCCACCCATGAGTTCGCTCACAGGGAGTGGAGCATATGTATGATGGGGATGTGTTATGTATTATTGTAGAGGATGTAATTTGTGTGGGTTCCTATGGACTATAGTGTATAGGGATGTAGTGTGTGTGTGTTAGGGATGCATTGTGTGAATCGATGTTTGTATGTGTAAGGGATGCAAGGTGTGTTTCTGTGTATGTAATGTAGTCCAGTGTTTGTGTCTGTAATGGGTGCATTGAGTGTGTGTAAGAGATGCTTTAAGAGAAGCAGTGTGTGTGTGTGTAAGGGATGTTTTGTGTGCTTCTGTATATATGTGTGCAAGGGCTGCATTGTGTGTGTGTGTTTGTGAGGTATGCATCATGTGTGTGTAAGGAATGCATTGTGTATTTCTGTGTGTGTAAGGGAAGCATGGTGTCCTTCTGTGTGAGTGTAGGATGCATTGTATGTTTTAATGTGTCTGTATGGGAGTAGAGATGCATTGTATGTTTCTGTGCATGTGTTTGGAGGCATGCATTGTGTGTTTCTGTGTATGTGTAAGGATGCATCATGTATGTGTGTAGTGTGAAAGAGAGGGTTTGTGGGGTAGGATAGGGGCTGAGAGGGGAGCAGCTATTTACTTTTATTATACTTATTTTGTTAATATCATTTTTTTGTATATTTTTTCTTTAAGTTTTGTGTCTTACACCCCCTTTAGTGTATCTCTTACAAGCCCCTTGTGTGTCTCTTATCCCTCCCTCTATGTATGTCTCCTACTTCCTACCAACCCCTTTATGTGTCTTACTCACCCAAGCCCCTTTGTGTCTTACTCTTCTCAGCTCCTTGGTGTGTGTCTCCCTCACAAGCGACTCTGTGTGTCTCTCTCCCCTACCAGCCCTTCTGTGCTTCTCTTTCACCCCTTCCTCAGCCTCTCTGTGTATATTACACTCCCCCTGTCCCTTAATGATCTCAACCACTTCCCCCATCCCTAAGTGGTTTCATCTCCACTTCTCCGCCTGTCCCTTAGAGGTCTCCCCTCCTGTCCCTTAGTGCTCTCCACTCCCCTCCTGACCCTTAGTGCTCTCCTATCCCCTCCTGTCCCTTGGTGCTCTCCTATCCCTTAGTGATCTCCCCTGCCCCTTTGTGATCTCACCTGCCTCCCTGTCTCTTAGTGCTCTCCACTGTCCCCCCTATCTTTTAATGCTCCCCATGACGCTTAGTGCTCTCCCCTGCACCCCCCCATTCCCATAGTGCTTTCCATTCCCCCTTTCCCTTAGAGTCCCCTCCCCACATTTCCCTTTATGGGTCTCCCTCCATCTTTCTCTTGTGATCTCCCCCATCTTTCATTTAGTGGTATCTCCTTCCCCTCCCCCATCTTTCCCTTAGTGGTCTCTCTCCCTCCCCATCTTATCCTTAGTGGTTTCTCCTCACCCCACCCTCCCCCATCTTTCTCTTAGTGGTCTCTCCTCCCCCCCATCTTTTCCTTAGTGCTTGATTTCTCTCTCCCGCCCAGTGTCCCTTAGTGTTGCCCCCCAGTGTCCCATAGTGCAGTCAGCTGTATACCTAATTTTGGGCCACTTTGTAGTTTTATAAAGCCACAATTGTCATTTATATCCCAGGAATGATAATTTTTCTGACATGAACCATTTCCACCCATTTAATGTCTTCAAATGGGCTATAAACGACAGCTTACCCTCTCCCTTCCTAACCTTGAAACAAGCTCCAAAGATCAATCAAGATCTCTCAAATCTCTATTAGCATTACAGACTACAGATAACAAACTAATGTACTTAACATAATAAATATTGCATCGTTGCTTTTAATGTATTATTTCAGATGCTATATGAAAGATTGCAAGATAAGGAATATTGTATAACATATAAAGCTTTTCATTCCCTAAATATTTCTAATAAGGGTGAACAAATCGATGAAAAATAAAAATAATGTAAATATATACAATTTTACTTGTTTTATGATTAAGTGACTAGCAATCTATGCACAAAAGAGTTTCATCATAAGATCATGTGCTAGAAATGCCTTCCCAAATTTCAAATAAATGTTATGCTAATACTTTTTGCAAATATAAACTGCTTGGTAATCAAGGGGTAAAAATGTGTAACGTATTTGAATTGAAAGACTTTCTTTGTGACATCCTAAAGACAAACTTATTCTGTTACTGCAAAAATAATAACCACATGGAAGATATTAAAATATGCAAATTTCACTGGTGTACATCACATTAATTGTGAGATTAACTTCTATCCACAAACTTTGGTAACAGTTGTAAAGTTATCTGTAATCTGATTTTAACATAATCAAAGTGAAAGGCATTTGTCAGTAAGAGTGACTGATGTATGAAATGCAGAATTTCAATTTACTGCTAACGAATTAAGATTTAAATCTTTTTCCCACATGCTTTTATGTACAGAAAAAAATATGTATGTTAAGAAATTAGGTTTTGGCTGTAGCTATTTGAAATAATATTATTGCTGACACTTTTTCAGAGAAACCACTGTGAAACTTCAATTAATTTAGAATGAGATTAAACATTTTTGTATTTTATATATGAGGTCACTGAAAAAAACACACGTGCAGATTAAAAAAATAATTTATACAGCTGTATAAATTGTATATACATCAAATTGACACTATTTAAGAAGGTTTTGTGTATGGCGTATACCCCTGCAGTCTCAATTTTCTGTCATTTAGGTGTTAAGGTGTTTCATTTAAGCAACCCAAGTCACACCTCCTGTGATGAAGTGCCCTTCACCACTTGTGCCTGGAGAGGACTAATTGCCAGCCTCTTGCCATGTGATTATGGTCCCTGGGAGATTTGGCCCTTTAACCCCTTAAGGACACATGACATGTGTGACATGCCATGATTCCCTTTTATTCCAGAAGTTTGGTCCTTAAGGGGTTAAATACAGTATTTGGGCATAATGGATTTTTATTGTGCTGCTGCTGGCCCTTTAAGAACCATCTGGGGACATACTGTGACTTTTGGGAAAAATCCCCCTTTAAGACTGTGTCCCCTGTCCCCTAAAATACTTTGTTTGTGCCCTTTTTCCCCACGTGGTTCAGTAAATGGGGCTTACTGAACCAAGTACCACACAGGCGGACCACCCAGAAGTGGAAGCGTGCAGGCAATTTACCTCCCAGGCTGGGAGCCTGCTGTAGGTAAATTGCCGACCGCTGGGGGGGCTGCCGTTCGTGCAAACGAACACATGGCAGCGGCCATCTTTTTTCAGCCGAACTTAGTCAGCGGTGTGTGTAGCCAAATTCATAGAACTGAAATCAGCTACACATTTGAACGAACACTGCTGACCTGTACCTTCTCCTCCACTTCGACACTGCGGCTGGAGACTAAGTCCCGTTCAAAGATTCGAACACTTGTTCGAATGGGACTTAGTCATTTTTTCAGTGTGAAATTGACTGACCGCACAGCCCAAATCCACTGAACTGTTTTGGGCATGAAAATGTGCTTGCGGTCGGTCATAAAGGACTTCCGACTAACTTTTTAACCCCTGGGAGGAATTACCTAAATTTTGGATATGTGTGTAATTAAAGTGTGCTGAATAATAATATGTCGTTTTTATGAATATTTAATGTATAGTAATGTGTAAAAATTTTATTTCTCTGCCTATGATAATTACATTAACCCATTGTGTTCAGAAATTGTATCACAGACAGAGGGGAGGATTTTGTGTGTAATTGCTGGGAGTGTCTGAGTGTATTGTACGTATTGATTGGTTGTTCTGCAAAACCCTGTGGGTGGGACTTTGTCTGTAAAATGTGTATATAAGGCCAATAAAGACACAGCTCTGTCTGTTCCTGCTTGACCCTCAAAACGGAACCTTGTCTTGTTCTTGGGGGGATTTATTGTATGCTGTTCCAGTTCGACTGCTAGGAGTGTAAACCTATTTGTATGGTTTTTCCTATTCGGCTGTTTACGGCATTCATATGGTTTCCTGTTCGGCGTATTGGTGTCTTTGGTAGCTGCCTGCATATCTGGAAGGGGAATATCTACTAAACGGCTTTAACCCCTTTTATGCCCGGGATGCCATTACACCTCCCTTCACGTAACATGCACAGCCTTCCTAAACACTTCCTGTAAAGTGAGATCAAATGTTTACACTTTTTTATCGCAAATTCAGTTTAATTTAGAATTTCTTATCTCCTGCAATGTTAATAGCTTGCTAGATCTTGCAGGAACATCGTATATGTGATTAAAGTTCAATTAACAGAGCAAGACATTTAAAAAAGTCTAAAGTAAGTTAACATCTGATTAAAAATCTAACTTTTTTTTTTGTGGCTAGGGCTGCATGGACAGAAACAAAAGAGATTTAACTCCAAAATGGCAGTGAATTGAGCAGTAAGACTTCACGATCTATACACAAAGATGGCTTCATTAAGCTAAAAAAATTTTTTGGCGACTAGAGTGTGCCTTTAAGAAAATAACTATTTAAATATAAATTAATACAAATTTTAATGTTTTCTCTCATTTATGTTAACAACATAAGACATAAGCTTAATACCTAAAATATTTCACTAATGCTTAGAATTAAAAATAATTGCCATATTGTGTTTGGATACATAACATGTAGATGCCCAGTGTGTAGGTGATGGAAGGTCAGTCGTTGAGACAAGCATGCTTCACATAGGGACAAAAGTGTCAATGTTAGGGGGAAGTGAACTTTACTCAGATATACATAATGATGATCTTTTTCTGCTTTTGATGTTGTAGATGCCTTTCCTTACAGGGGATTCACAATTACGGCTGATCAGCTAAACAGAAAACTGGAATCTGGATCTCCGTCTATGATGGATTGGAGAACAGGGGGGGTCAGTTCAGACAGCCTTGCAGTTACTAAAAACAATAACATTCCCACTATTAAACTGTCTCTACATAACTTTTTAGCAAAGCAAGCTTATCTACGCAGGGCTCATCATCCGTACTGTTAACATTGCTCAGTGTTCCCTTTCAGATGTTAACACCATAAGTAATACAATCATCCCCTAGTTAAGCAAGCATGATGAATAAAATAGCTTACTGATGCTCGCTCAAGATCCAATATAATTTCCTTTTTATAAAATATAGCATATTAATTAGGCCCAGATGGTAGAAGATGGGAGAAAGGAACTCTGCTTAGAGGGACAGGGGTACCATCACACAAGGAAGAAGGCTAGAAGCACATACAGACAGTGCAGAGTGCTTCTTGAGGTACGAGGGGCATATTGAATGCTGCAAAACCTTTGGTGGTTCTCACCAAATCAATAATGACCAATGTGCTCCTTCGTATTTCGAACTGATAAATTAAAAGCTGTGAGGTGGAGGCAGACCTGGGAGCATATGCAGAATGCTTCTAACATGCTAGAAACCTGTAAAACAGCAATGCAGAACATTTTACAGTCTGAGGGCCTGATTTTAGCAAAAATGTTTTTACATATTCTAACTCTTTAACTTCAGACTATACTTTCATTCACTTTCTCCATTTTAGTATTTTTTTTTTTTCAATATATTTTTTATTGAAATTTCGTCATCAATGATACAGTTTGAACCAGTGATACAATTGAGAGTAGTACATCAAGGCGGTACAGATAACAGGTACAACATTAACGTTGGGGTACGGTTGGGAGCATGTACAGTTAGGTAACATAGAGCGGCCTACATAGTCGGTTATACAGTCATTGCTCATATGGCCAGCCCGACATCTGGCCTGCCTGTGTTCACCAGGTGGTGGGTACTTGTATGCGTCCCTATGCACTATCGTAGTTCACACATATGGTTACTGGTAATGATTATAAGGGGATAGCGGATGTCCCTGACATTACAGCTCCATCTTGCATATGCCGGTTGTATAGTTCTATCCATGGTGACCATGTTGTGCTAAACTTCTGTGCCGTTTTGGTGTGGCCATTTTTTCGTAAATGTAGAATTGGTGTATTTTGTCCCATAGTTGGGTTTTGTTTGGGCAAGTTGTGGATTTCCAGTGGAGGGCCAGTAGGCTGCGAGCCGCTAGAGTGATAATGGCACACAGCTGTTTGTGCGAATTTCGGAGCGTCGGAGGAAATCTCAAGAGTAAATATGTGTCGGGTGTCTTTTGGGTGACTGGGATTTGGAGTGCTCTGATCGTATTGTGTACCTCTGTCCATAGGGGCTGGATGTTGGGGCATTTCCACCAGACATGTATAAGTGTGCCCTCCTCTGCGGAACATCTCCAACATAGAGGAGTCGTGTTTGAGTATATTTTGTGAAGTTTGTGAGGGGTTAGGTACCACCTGTATATGAGCTTTCTATGTGCTTCTATGTGTGTGTAGCATTTTGTCCATTTAGATAGGTCGTTCAGTACATGTAGCCAGTCTTCGTCTGTGAGTTGAATGGCACAGTCTAGTTCCCACAAAGTTTTGCAACGTGGTGATATCTTAGGTGTAGTGTCTTCCCATGCTTTATAGCATAGGGAAATAGTTTTTGGTTTTGTGGTTTTGTGGGGTGTTTCCAGCACCTTTCAATGAATGCCTTTGTTGGTAGAGATGTTTGGGCATGGTTTGATTGTTGGTTGCTTACGTGTGTGGTAATGATTCCCTTAAGTTGTAGGTACGTAAAGATAGCGTCATTGGGAAGTTCCCATTTGTGTTGTATGTCGGGGAATGTCATCATTTTTTGGGATTTAAGCAATTGGTGTATGTGTGTTATTCCTGCCAACGACCACTTGTGTAAGCGTAAGTCTGGCGAGATAGCCCTTAAGGCTGTCAATGGTGCCTCTGCTTGGAATTTATTTTTATCCCCCACCTTTTCTAGAAATGTTGTCCAAAGTTGGATAGTATATTTTGTTGTGGGTAATAGATCAGACTTTAGCGACCTTAATTTTCTTGGTGTCCACAAGTGTGCTAGTGCCGAGTTGCTGATGCTGAACTGGGCTCTTTCCATGTCCACCCGTTGTATGATCCCCTCAGTAGTATGGAGCAGTATTCCTGTTGCTAAGGCTGATGCTTTATAGTACAGATCTATGTTGGGTAACCCCAGTCCACCATGTTTTGAGTGTTTATATAATATCGCACTTGCAACGCGTGTTTTTTGGGTTCCCATATGAACGCATTGCATATGGATTGTAGTGTTCTTATGAGTGTTTTTGGTGCTTGTAGAGGGAGCATTCTGAATATATAAAGTATTTTTGGTAGGATCAACATCTTATACGCATTTATTCTGCCTAACCAGGAAATGTGTGTTTGTGACCATTTGTGTGTTTCGTTCTTGCATTGTTGTGGGAGTGTGAGATAATTTACTTTTAGTACTTCTGCTATGGAAGGTGCAATTTTTATGCCAAGGTAAGTAAGTGAGGTTGTCCTCCAATCGAAGAGGTATTTGTCTTTGAGTGCGGCTGCGGTGGGGGAGGGGAGTTTGATGGGTAGTGCTTGCGTTTTGTCTTGGTTTAGACTGTAGTGTGATACGTCCCCGAATCCTTTTAAGGTCTCCATCAGGGGGGGCACTGATGTTTGAGGGTTTGCTAGTGTGATTAAGATATCATCTGCGAATAGCGCTAGTTTATATTCCTTGCCTAAGATTTTGACGCCTTGTATGCGTTCGTCATTTCTTATTTTTTGTGCTAGCGGTTCGAGGGATAATATGTAGAGCAGGGGGGATAGGGGGCATCCCTGTCGTGTCCCATTGGAGATGTAGAAGGGGGCTGAGAGGAAGCCACCATGGGCCACCTTGGCCGCTGGTGTCACATATAGCGCCATAATCCCCTTGATAAATTTGGCTGGGAAGCCGAATTTTTGTAATACTTTCTGCATATAAGCCCAATTGAGCCGGTCAAAGGCCTTCTCCGCATCAAGTGCTAGCAGGAGGCCTCCGACCGACCCCCTCTCCATGGTCACTAGTATGTTAAGAATTTTTCGCGTATTATCGGAGCCCTGTCGCCCCTTGACGAACCCTGATTGGTCATTGTGTATTAGTTCGCTTATTATGGACGTGAGTCTGTTACTTAATATTTTCGCATGTAGTTTGGCGTCCCCATTTAGAAGGGAGATTGGTCTGAAGTTTTTGCAGGTGGTGGGTGGTTTGCCTGGTTTGGGTAATGTCGAGATGTGAGCTAACAGTAGTTCCGCTGGCAGGGCTCCCGTGTCTAAACTGTGTTGGTATAGGTTTAGGAGGTGGGGGAGTAGTAGTTTGGAGAATTCTTTATAATATCTATTTGGTAGGCCATCTGGTCCTGGGGATTTGTGTGATGGTAAGTCAGCTATGGCTTTAGATATTTCTTCATGGGATATCGGTTGTTTGAGTTGTTGTATTCTATCTGATGCTAGGGATGGAAGGTGAACGGTTGCTAGAAAGTTGTCAATATCTGCAAGCGTGGGGACTTTACTCTTTCATCTTCACTCAGGTTATACAGTTTGTGATAATATGTGGAGAATTCGTTTACAATTTTGTTCGGGTCGCTAACTTTCTGGCCAGTATTTGTGTTTAGGAAGGCAATCCTGGAGGCGGCTGATCTTTGTTTGAGCTGTGAAGCTAGTTTTGCTCCTGCTCTGTTGCCGTGGGCAAAGTATCTGTGTTTGTATTTTTGTAATAGATATGTGGTTTTGGCCAGTTCAAAGTTTTGTAATTTAGTGTGAGCTTGTAGGAGAGCTGTCTTGGTCGTGGCTGATGGTGAGCCTTTGTTTCTATGTGTTAATGCAGTTATTTCTTGGATGATTCCTAGGTATTGAGCTTGGCGTACTTTTTTGGCTTGACTCGCGTGTTTTATAAAACTGCCCCTGATCACCGCTTTGTGTGCTAACCATACAGAAGTTGGCGGTGTGTCGGAGCGAACATTTTCTGTGAAGTAGTTTTGGAGGTCTGTTTTAATTTGGGATACTATGACTGGATCCTGGAGTAGAGATTCATTTAGTCTCCAGGCGGTTTGGCCAGGGGAGGGGCATTGTTCAGATATGGTCAGTGTGATAGGGGCATGGTCTGACCATGATATGATACCGATTTCTGCACTTATCATTCTCTCTAGTGATGTGTTCTTTATTAGAAATCTGTCAATTCTGGAGTAGCTATTGTGTGCAGCGGTGTAGCATGTGTAATCAATTTCAGCTGGGTGGGATATTCTCCATGGGTCTACATAGTTATGTGTCGTTAGTATTCTGCGGATGTTGGATGTTTGTGTGTGTCTCTGTTTTGAAGTAGATGTGGTTACCGTTCTCGCTGCGGAGGAGTCCATATTGATGTCTAGGAGAAAATTAGTGTCGCCTCCAAGGATTACCTCCCCAAAACTGTACATTGACAGGAGAGAGAACATATTAGCTATAAATACTTGCTGGTTTTCATTAGGGCTATAGACATTTATCAATGTATACGGTTGATTGTTTATACGACATTGTAATATAAGGTATCTACCTTTTTTGTCACTTATTTTCCGTACAAGTTCAAAAACAACATTCTTATGTATTAATATCGATACACCTCTTTTTTTTTTGTGGTAGCACGTGTGGTAATCTACTGGGAACCAAGCAGAGTTAAACCTGGGTTTGGATCCCCACTGAAAGTGAGTTTCCTGAAAAAATGCCACCTGTGCTCCTTGTTTCTTGGCCTCCTGGAGGGCCAATCTACGTTTGTTAGGCGAATTTAAGCCTTTGGTATTTAGCGAGAAAAATTTTAGCGACATGGTACAGTTTTCCCTACTCGTTATGGTTTGATCACCGACTAGATCAGTTGGTGGGGTGGGACAAGCACAGGTTTGTTGGGATGTTACCTAAACTGTGGGAGGGTGACCTGACGGTCAGTCGATGGGGATTGAGGGGGAAGTAAACTATATACAATTGCCCGTTAGCCTCTCGGGCTTAGTGCAAGGATTTGCAGACGGGTACTTGGAGGCCTACCTAGTAAGCCTTGCGTGGGGGTTAGTGGTTGTTATATAGGTAAGTTGCGATAGCCAGTGTCTACCTCGTGTATAGGGTGGAAATGAGAAAAGAAGAAGTAAAGAAAAAGAAAGAAAGGAAAAAAAAAAGGAAGCAGGTATAAAGCTAAAACAGCAGTTATACAGTTAGCAGTGGCCTAACGCCCACCGTGGGCTTAATTCGTTTTTTTTTTTTTGTCATTGTTGCGTCAGAGATGTGCAATAAATCAGCACAGTCTTATACACATTCAACCTGTTAAACATGAAACCAGATTAATTAGTAAGGTTACGTATCCATGTGCGCAGACGGAGAGGGCTTAGGGATGAGGATTTCTTCGGCTTTGAGGGGTTGTCGTGATCCATGGAACGTGTTGCCAGTCTCTCGCCACTTTGCGGGGTGGTGGCATGTCCGAACTTCTTGGGTCAGTTGTTGGGACAGGGACGTTCCATTCGCCCAGAATTTTCCTTCCTTCTTCCGGTGTTAGAATTGCTCGATCTATTCCATTTCTTTTGATGATTAGTTTTGTAGGGAATCCCCATTTATACAGTATGTTTGCGTTTCGGAGAGCCGTTGTTATCGGTGCAAATGATCTTCTTTTAAACATGGTGGCCGCTGATAGGTCTATGAACAATTTAATGTCTGTATATCCTTCAGGGAGGGGTACATTCAGCCTAGAGGCCTGCATTATTTGGTCTTTGACCGAGAAGTAGTGGATTATAGTGATAACATCTCGGGGAGTTGTTGCAGCCAGATGTCGTAGCTTGGGCAGTCTGTGCGTTCTGTCAAGTCGGAGGTCGGCTTCTGTTAATGTTGGGATCATCGATTTAAACAGCTTCTGTATAAATTGTGGGAGGTCTTGTGGACCCACATTTTCGGATATTCCACGAATCCTAATGTTGTTTCTTCTATCTCGGTCCTCATTTTCTGCAATCTTCCCCTCTAAGTATTTGACCTTATTTTCTAGCGCTACATGTACCACGCTGTGAAGCCCACGGTATGGCGGAGCTCACCACTTATGCGTCCGCTTCCATGCGGTCCGAACCATTTTAGTATTTTTTTATTGCACACTCTCCTAGGTCATTGTGTGCTTCTAGTAGTCCCTCTGTCTTTTCTTCCAAGTGTGCTGTCCTGTCCCCCAATGCCTGGATGTCAGTTCTGATATCAGATGCCATTTTTTGTAGATCCGAGCATAGGGCTGCTTTAAGCCTTTCTAGCATTGTGCTTATTGCTGCATCTGTGGCAGGTGTCATGTCTGTGCTGTGAAAGCTGCTTTGGCTGTCTCCTACCTCAGGTTCCAGTATGGGGGATCCAGTGTCTCTGGCGCCATCTTGGATTTGCATAGGGGTTGCTTGCTGCAAGTTCAGGTGCGATTCGATCGTTTTTTGTTTCATTTTTTTAGATATTTTTGTTGCCATCTTGTTCCGGGCGTTGTTAGTGCCTGGTAGGGCCGTTTTCGGTGGCTGGTTTGCTGGGGTACCACGCTGTGAAGCCCACGGTATGGCGGAGCTCACCACTTATGCGTCCGCTTCCATGCGGTCCGAACCATTTTAGTATTTTTTTATTGCACACTCTCCTTATTTAAATACCCATTAACCTTATTTGATTTATCCTTCATCCCATTAATTTATTATTTATCCAACATTTTAGTTATCAGTTCCTACCTATCTTTTTCCAGTCTTTCCCTCTCAATCCACTCTCATTTTCCCAATTCCATAAGTCATTTTCTCAGATCCATGGAGAAATCCGGTGTTCATTATGGAGTCAAGAAAGATTATTTTTTTAAACTTTGTTGTAGCATAATTGGAAATGCAGCAATGTTTTTTTTGTTGTTGTTTTTTTTTACTTCTTTTGGATCAACAGCATAAATAATGGGTTTCATGGTTGAACTTGATGGACTCTAGTCTTTTTTCACGTAGACAAGAAGGCGGGTTACCTGATCATAACTAAATATCCCTTTTTTGTGCTGTGGTGTGCATATTATATCATCCATATGTTATTGGTCATTTCAATCATATTTGTGCAGTCCTTTCAATGTGAAACATTACACGGTACAACACAATGTATATCAAAAAGTTTGCAAAATCTTTTGATAAATAATATATTTTGATACACTTTCCTTTACCCATACATGTCTTAAAATTTACTGTAATCTTATATTATTCATTGTATCACAGGGGATATACTGGCATTTCAAGAATACTGTCTGAAAGATGAGAGCTAGATTTCCCTGGAGTCTCTTGGACAATGTCTTTATAAATGATAGAAATGAATCAGTGCTCAGCCACTTCAAACTACAAGAATTATTCAGACAGTCAATTAAGTAAATGTCTAGAGAGGATATTCAAATTCCTTCTAAAATGAATATCATGCTTTCATTGCTTTTGTTTCTCACAATGGACCAGCTATCCGGCTCTGTGGTGGCCAGTCTATTGGTCACTTTCTAATGACCTTGATTAATTCTAAACTCTTCTAATGTGTTTAATTTAAAACACAGAAGAACATATGTGAAAATACAGGGTTTTATTCTCAACGTATGATCATATTATGCTGAGCCCATCTTTGTGTCTGAGGACTCCAATATTGGTGGATCCTAAACTAGTTTTATTATGATCAATATTATAAATGCTATTAGTTATGATGGGGATGAAAAACAAGATGTGGCAATAGGAAATTTGAAAGTAATGGACAAGGGAGCCTCAGAGCAGATTGCTAAGATGTGATCAAGGAGGTAATTGGGCTAGACCCCTAGATGGAATGAGGAGATAGAATCTGCGTGAAGGTATGTATTTCTGGGGAGGGGGTAGGGCAAAAACTAGGGCAAAGGGTGGAAGAAGCAAATATCTATTGCATAGAATTGAAAAGTGACCAATGTATTCTATCCAAAGTTTTACAAATAAATTCTATCTGCAAATAAATTAATACTCACATGTAGAGTACAATACTAAAATTGTAGTAGTATATAGTATTACAGAGTTCAATATTTGTATACTGTATGAACAGAGTACAATAAATATCATGGAAGATTAATATTATGAAATCCTTATTCCACATTAAAGTATAATACTTGAAGGGATACTATAGTGTTAGGAATGCAAACCTGTATTCCTAACACTATAGTTCCCTCTGCCTCCCCCCACACCCCAGGCCTTTATTTACTTACCTGATCCCAGCACTGATGTCCCTCTGCACTGGGTCGGCACTCTGCCTCTTCTGACATCATCTGATGGGGTGGACCTAATGCGCATGCACAGCGAGTGCATTAGGCCCTCCCCATAGGAAAACATTGAATCAATACTTTCTTATGGGGATGTCTCTGAAGCTCGATGTCCTCATGCAGAGCGCAAGGATGTCCAGCGTCAGTTAAGTGACCAAATGTTGCCTAGTAAACAGGAATTACCTCTAGTGACTGTCTGTTAGACAGCCACTAGAATTGTCTTAGTGTTTCAATGTAAACATTGCAGTTTCTTTCTCTGAAACTGCAATATTCTACATGGCAGGACTAAGGGCAATAGGGACACTGTACCCAGACCACTTGAGCTGAAGTGGTCTGGTGTCAGGAATGATCGGGGGGCCTACACGCAGAAAGCAAATACTAGTAATGTGTACCGGACCTTAGGCTACACTACAAACTAAACTAACACTACACACACAAAGAATAGTCAATAGCAAGCCGGGGTCAGGGGTAGCAGAAATCGAGATCAACGATAATGCAATAGTCGAGGTTGACTGATACACAAGGTAACCTGACATGTGGGTGCCTATAGTGTCCCTTTAATGCTTCATATTTTCCTTGTAACTCCTAATGTTTAATGCTTCTGATGACACTTGTTAGGAGGGACCTGTCGGGGGGGGGGGTTCTGTGGCCCAAAGAGTGGTCCAAATATTCACAAGAAATAATACATGTAGGAATAACTACCAAAAACATGTACTGCTTAATGTTAATGTTAGTACAATCACCATAAAATACAAAAGAGGATGTCCAGTGGTGGTAACACCCGCACTTTTCCAATTTGACAGGTTTTAATTGTGTATTAAAAATATAAAGTGTATACTAGGGTGAACATTGACAATGATTTTGAGTGTTTTATGAGTTTGTCAACTGAGAGTGTTGGGAGGGTGCTAAAAAACTTTTTTGTTTTTGTGCCTGGCAATAATAAGAAATAAATAATAAAGCTGCTATTTTACCAGTCAGTACATGTAAGTGATCTATATGTTAGATTTTTTGTGGTTCACTTTTTGGAAAGAGAGTTTGATGTATCAGTATCAGTGGGAGAGATGGGGTTGGATTGGCTAAAACTAGCAGTACCTAATCTGTGAAGAATTCAATCTTTTCTTAGCCTACAAAATATACAGAGAATAGGGCGGTGGCATATTAACAGTCCTTAGAGAAGCCAGTCTTGCTGAGGTGAAATAAGCAGTAATAAAGTCAGTAAACAAGGCCATGGTCAGGTAATCCGAAAAATACTAGCTCAAGTCAAGGAGTACAGATATCAGGAAAATCAAACTGGAAAAGTCAGTATAACAGAAATATCACACTGAACAGAAGGCATCCTATGAGACCACAACAGGGCAATGAAACTATGCTTAAAGGAGGCTTATTTAGATCTGGCATTTTTAGCCAGGCCTACATCATTCCTACGTGCCTAGAAGGTACGAGTGCTTAGACAAATGGTTGCATCCAAATTTTGACACTGGAACATTTCACAATGAAATGGCGAAGGGGTATAAGAGGAGTTATTCCTTAGAATGGTAATCAATACCAAAATGACAATCAGTGTCAAAATCAACGCAAATATATCACAACCACAAGTGATGTCACTCAGCATCAATATTGACGGGAATAGATTACGAAGAACTAATATGGAGCAAATAACTGCAGGTAACCTTTCAGTAATGTGGTCTTGAGCTTAAATAGCACACATTAAAGGGCTCCACGGCTAAGATACAGAGTAGTGGGAACAGTGGGCAGGTTTTTTTGGTGCTATTGCTGATGTTAAAAAATCTGGAAAGCCGCCCGGCTGTTAAGAATAATGCATAGGAGTAGGAATATAGAACCATCATTGTCCTTATAAATGTTCAATAGTTTTTTTAATACTGTATGCATAAGCCTTCAATGTAGACAGCGGAGTGCCTTCTCTGTGTCAAAAGACAGAAGAAGACACTCAACCTTGTCCTCATCTGCCAAACTAAGGATGCGTGTTATACTCGTATTGACATCTAAGGCTTGTCTTCCTCTTACAAAGCTACCCTGCTTATACTGAATTAATCTAAGTGGGCATTTTACATATTACTTTGTAATCAATGTTCAGAAAGGATGTGGAGCAGATGTTTCCATACTTTGGCCTCATTATAATATTCTTTACCCCCAAAAAAGTTGATAAATATTGATTGTTTTTTGACTACTTGTTTTTCCAATTCTGATTGGATTTTATTCCAGCTGAACTAGAAAAACAGGTCAGCTGTTTGAAATAAAACTATCAATAACTATGTTTTGTTAGTACATTTATCAGCCTTTCAATGTCTAACACTGCTAGTCAGTCAAAAGAAATTAAACACCCAAAAATCTCACTAAAGAGTACTTCTTTGTCTCCTCTTTGCACTATAAACTCTCCTTTCACACCTACATTGTCTAAGTCATTTCGTCTGGTGCTTCTTCCCATTTAATGTCTCTGAAGACCTACTATATCAAGTAACATATCAGATTTAAGTCTAGTTATATAGAATTAGGCTGGGCTGTAATACTGGAATAATGTCTGTTGCAGTTCTGAAACATAAATAATCGCAATAAGAAATAAGTGATTAGTGTAGCGTTAAATTAAGGAATGCACTTTGGTTTACATAGAAGAAATTCAGCACTTCAGACACATTAATAATTTGCTTATAGCAGGGCATGTGAGTTTTTTTTTCCATGTCAGCTTTCACTCAATAGTTTTACTTCAGTTTATTCATCCTGCAGCTTCAACTGCACTATGACCTCATCACGAAGATCACAGTAATGGCTTGAATGCAGCCTGCTTTGTGATTTCATCATGGAATCCCATAGCAACTTAGATATTGCAAACATTCTGAGGGCAAGCTGGCTGTCCTGTCAGAATGGTTGCAAGCTTCTGATCTCTCACCATACAAGAATGCATGTAGAATGGTTTGAAACTAGTGATTTCAGTGTGTGTTTAAGAGAGGTAGGTTATACTGCTTAATTATTATTCTAAACCACATTAAGATTTTTGTTATACACATGTTCCATACTAGGATATATATATGCTTTTTCCACAGAAATTTCAAATTTGTAGTGATGTTACTACTGCAAATGATTCTGAGTAGGCATTTGCAAGTTAGTTCAACAAAGAATACAATTTTTGCCTCATTATTCCTTGGCGTTTATGTTTGTTGTATACATAAGCTTTTATATACAGTGTATATATATATATATATATATATGTATATATATATATATATATATATGGGAAGGCTGAGCCGTTAGGTGAAGCCTGTAATTGTGGGAGGAGTTACCCGGCCTATAAATACACAGACCTCCCTTTCCTCTGGGCTGAGACTGCCTGGCTCAGTACAGATCCATCTACTCCTAGTTCAATGGACATCAACCCAAACTGCCTAAACTCCAAACAAACTGGTCTGGTCTAGTGTGGCCCACGCAAGTATTCATTTTACCTCACTCTTCGAAACTCATGGGGCACTGCCGCTTCTATCCCAGCCGTGAATTTTCCTGTTGCTGTTTGCACGTTTATTACAACAAAACCGTTCACTCAGCCCGCATTGGCCCATGCTGTCCCTGACATTCAACATATATTCGCCCCATGTTCAGCCTGCCACTAACTAGTAAGGCATTCGCAGTTCGGTCCGTATTCTGCCCTCATTCAGATATGGCGATTTTCACTACTATTACTATGCAAATTTGACCTATTTTTTAATTGAGCTGATACCTCAATTAGGTTAATGCATTCTGCTTACTGTATTTGGTCCTCATTTGACCATATCAATTTTATCATATGCAATTAATTTAGTCACCCTGCATTTTAATGTTTAATTAATGCTATGCCATATATTTAGTTTTTCATATTTTCATATTATTATTGTCAACCCATGTGGCCTTAGTTAAACTTGTCAGCTTTGAACAGATCAGTATTTGTTACTTATGTTCACCCGGCCTCTTCTAGCCTCTGTACCTAAATGTATTCTATATGTCTGCCATCTTGGTATTCAGGCACTCATTAGGCCTACATTGTTTAATAATTATATGGCTAGGTGTTACTACTGACTGTCTAAATTTATATCAGGCCCAAACGTGGGCCTATACATGTGGTTAGCATTCATGGTACTGCCTGTTAATAATCTTCTTTCACGGTCCATCACTACTTACATTGCTTAAACCCTTTCTGGGCTCCTCACAGGCCTGATCAAGTGTATCATAACATAATGTTGGTCATAATTATGTCTGTTCTATGGTTGTATGGACATATTCATGGCCCTCATCTAAATTTTATTTTTACACTTCAAATCAAGATATGCCACGAACTAAGTCCGCCACTTGGGTGTCACCAATAACAAACTAATTTGCAACCGGTCTACTTAAATATTTTCAACATTCATTAAACCCCATTTAATCCTATCATTATGTACCTGTAATTTCTTATTAGGCCCTCATTTGGCCATCCTGCATCTAGGTATAGTTTTGCTGGGCCCTCATTTGAAAGTTGAGGGTGTGCTAAACAGTGTGAAAACAATATGTATACTTATCAACAGAGTGCTAACTGCATACATGTAGAGAATAAAAAAAAGCATAACCTTGCATGAAGAAAAAAAAGGCATAACTTTTCATGAAAAAAGGCACAACTTTTCATGCAAAAAGGCAACATTTTTCATGCAAAAAAAAAAGGTAAAATTATTAAGTCCCCATGAGAGATGCAGGACATCACACATATATGTTTATATTAGGCCCTCACTTGGCCTTCCACAACATATGTTTCATTTGGCCCTCAGTGTGCAGCCTACTACAATCAGTGCCATGTTACTCAAGTGTCTCATTATTATTATCTCTAATTAACAGACCTACCTTTCTGACCTCTCACGGGTCAAGTTGGTTATATACACGTTATGATATGGTGCAGGTCTGTAATTTTGCATCACTGTGTAAATTGCAACTGCTCCCCAGCTCAGCAACCATTAACCAACCCACATTGTATCACTTCATACACCTGCAAATTCTCATACTGCCCTTAAATGGCTACCCCGCTACTCATGAATCATAATGAGCTCTCTCTGCCTTCTATTCCTATACCTTGACACACGGATCTCACTAGACCTTCACTTACATAAGCTTCATACTGTCCCAGGTGGGCTTACAGATACAACCTAAGTTTGGCCTTTCTGTCACTTGGGGGTTATATTTTGCCCTATTATACTGTGTTTAAGTACAATAAATAAATAAAACTAGAGAGAATACAGAGCATCACTACTGTCCATACACAATTCCCAGTCCATATCTAAGACTTTGGTACAATTAACCTACATTTGTTCATGCCATAATCATTACTTTACCTACACCCTATTATACACCTGGCAGCTCGAGACTTACAGCTGGTAATATTGGCCATCGGCTGCAATACCTCTACATTCGGCCCTCATTAGGCCTTCACTCCATATATTACCTATGGCCCTCTGTGGGCAATCCAATACAACACAATTTCTGCCACTCATTTGGGAAATTACATACAACAATTCCAGCTTTACAAGGGTCAACTACAACCCTGTCATACTACGGTTCACTATTCCTCTCAGCCTTGTTATGCACACGCAATTCCTTCCTTCATGACCCTCTCTCTGCACTCCTGAGAACCAAGAACCCCTAATTACACATTTAACCATATTCAGGCTTCCTCGGTCAGTCACGGTTTTACCTAAGCCTTGTATAATCCACAACTCCTGTTGCAGGCACCTACTAGATCTTACATATGTTGCTTCCTGCTAGTAAACTAGAGCTGTTCCGATCTTTCTCATACATACTTCAGGTCCTTCTTGTGGAAGGACGCACAGTGGGAACTCATAATTAGAAACATCACTACTAGGTATCTCTTTCATATCCATATTGACAATCATAAGTTCTATTATCTAGGTTTCTACTATGCCTACTTATCATCCTGTTAACATTTTAATCCTTAACCACAACACAGGTACTTTATACCCTTACCTCAACAAGCACTTACACCATATTGGACATATTTCCGTTAACTTTCCCATTGTGTCTTTAGGTTTCTCTCTATGATATTCCTTTCTCAAGCTCAACCACAGACTAGTTGGGCGACACACGTATGTTCCAACATACTTTCTATCAATTCATTAAATTTCCATTCCCCTACATTACACACGGACTTGCTGTAAAGGGCATTGGCATGTGCCACATTATTGTATATTTGTAATTCAGCCATGCAAGGCCTACACCCATCCTTGCACGGAGGTATTCGTCCATCGGCCCAACTCATAGCTAGAGCCTTGCTCCTACCTCTCTAGGTTTTAGATAGAACCTCATAAGTCATGTCCACTCCTTTGAATCTCTTACTTGCCACCGCCAATATTCCCACCACAATATTCTCGCCACATATACTGAATTTTTTAATACAATGGTGTACTTTAGAGCTCATGTTATTTAACCCCTTAAGGACACATGACGTGTCACATGTCATGATTCCCTTTTATTCCAGAAGTTTGGTCCTTAAGGGGTTAAATGCATTATCACTGAGCCAACTGGAGGGCAGTGAAGCATATAACAAAGATACAGGAAATTAAAAGCTGTGTGCAGCATATGTACAATCTTATAAGACAACAGTGGCTTACTTTATTGCTCTAATATGTAAAGAAAGCAAACTTACTCAGAACATGTCTTTGATCCCGGTGCCTAGCAATAGTAAATAAGACAAATTAGCAGCAGGCATGAGTAGATGAAACAAGCGATGAATAGCAGGGCATGCAGATGTGAATTTAGACTAATGTTACTCACCTGATTAAAGTACTGTATGGAAAAGCAAGAAAAGCAAAATCCAGAGATAAATTATTTAGAAATATCTGAAGCTGATCTTTTTTTAAATTTATAAAAGCAGAATATATATTGGCAGGAACTCAAAATTCATTTAAAAATTAAAGAGATTCCATTCCTTATTTAAAATGATGATACATTAATGTGAGATTTTTTTTAATGAATGCTAATAATCCACTGAAATTTTCATACCATGTATAAATATGGCTTTTAAAAGAATTATAATAAACATGGGCTATCAACAAAATCAGTTTGTTAATAATCACAGGTGCATAATTTTCTCATTGTCTTAAAGGAAATGTGATTAAATTTGAGTGGATTTTATAAAATGTATTTTAAAGAAATGTATTCCCTCTATTTCAGAACACCTTGTTCTCATTCTACATTGCTTTGTTTCAGGCATGACCAAGGAGAACAAGGAGTTTGATGTGTTTCTGATCTAAAAACAATGTATATTGCTTTGAAATTGTCTCAGCTAGCAATTGGCATTGTGCTCACATGGATTACATAATTGATTTATGCTGGTATAGGAAAACAACAAACAAGCAAGCTAAGTAGCTAGAGATCTGAGGGTAGATCCGCATTACAGATGAAATTTAATTCATCCTAAAGCAGGGATATATAATATTAGAAAGAACCAAAAATATATATAATATTATCCTCCTTGTTCATATAATGCTTTCAAGAGATAATTTAAGCTTTAGAATACTACATCTTAATATAGTTGTTTTAGTGTATAGATGCTGCTCTTTTTCTTACAATATAAACATTGCCATTTGTGAGAAATTACATTTGGTAAAAAAAAAACACACTGGCAGCTGTCAGACAAACTCCAGAGGTGTTTCCTTCTTTTATCTTTCAATTTTCGAAGAACTTCACATTTGGAGTTATCATACTATTTAAAGATTTGACCATAGTTTATATACATGGGAACAAACCATTTTAAAATGCCAAGAAAATGCCAAGATGACAATATTTCACTCCCTACAGTAGTGAATAAAATAATACAGACACTCCTCACTCACTAACCATAATTTCCCCGAACATAGTTTAGAGGGTGTCCCTGCTCTGTTGCGTTCATCTATGTTTGGGAAAATATCCCTGAATATGGAAGAACACAGAAGAGCAGGGAATCCCTCTAATTCCCACGATGGCTCGCACTTACCATCCCACGAGAGAGCTGTGGTCGTAAGTGCGAGCCATCGTAAAACAGGTAGGTTCCAAAACGAGGACCACCTGTAAATAATAATATAAACATTACATGGTGATAAATTACCAAAAAAAGATATATTAAAAAGATGTTCAAGAATACACAGATGGCTCCTTAGTACATTTTAATATGGACCTACAACAATCAAAGGCAGGTAAAATGCTAATGCAATGAGATACACAATTAAAAAAATTTTCCATGAAAAAATTAGTGGAAAAAAAATACCTTAAACAGCTGTTAAATGAAAAATCATATAACCCAATTCAGCAGCAATTATGTGACAGTTGCTTAGAACAGCTGTTGCTGAACTGATATTTCTCTATAATAAATAAGAACCCTCCATAAATACACATTGTCATTTACACCACTGACAGGGGGTTATCTGATAGTTCCTATGGTAAAACAATAATTTGTTTTCTAAATTACACGTTTTACTCGACTTTGCTTGCCGTTTTCATTAACAGACAAGTTTATTTAATGTAACATCAACAGGAAAAAAAAATTAAGTTGACTGTACTATCACCTTTATGCTGTGCTCACAAATTTTTTCATTATAAATTATTCTTCGTTGCTCTGTCGTGCATTCATTCTAAAAAATAATTTTAAAAAAATGTATGCATCTAGGAGATACATTGATCTGTTGGAGATGGAATGAGATTTACTTATCTGAAATAAATTAATTAAATATTTCTCATTGGAAAACACAATCAGAGGTAGGTCCTGCAGCTTACTAGTGGACAATATGTTTTAACAGTAACGTCACTTAGTTAGCATGTTTATAGTAACGGATATTATAAAACAACACTCTACAGGGCACTTGGAGATTTGACATCCATATACTCTGAATAAAAGGCCAAAAGGGATCCGGTAGGGATTACTAACATTGGCTTGTGCTTTACCTGTTTTTTATGTATTCATTTTTTATTAAAAGGTTACGGAAATAAAAAATATAAACATAACACAACAAGCATGCACAAATATGGGTACAGGGTTATTTACTAAAGTGAGAATTCAAAGTGAATTTTAAATGTAAGGCCAAATTAGTCAAACTGAAAGCGCAGCTAGCTTGGAGAATGTTTCCAGCTTGGGTATTTTTAACTTGAATTTGAAATTCACGTTGAATTCACCCTGTTTTCTCACTCTAGTGAATACCCTGATAACATTACATACAAAGTGATGAATGACCTCTTCTTCCAGCGAGGAGCAAACAGTGGACAGTCTAGAGACAGTTATCAGAAACAGTGAGGTACAAGACATGATACACATCTATATTATCACTAAAAGCCAATATGACCAGGCTTCATCAAACATCTAAATGGAACTAGTAAATGTATGTGACATTTCTTCAAACAATTCAGTTACTGGCCAATCTCTCCAGACCTGGCTTTTAAAATCCATTGAAGGAGTTTCTTCTTGTTTACAATATACTCTAGAATTTTTTGTACCTTCACATTATGCCACTTATAATTTTTGAGTGACATTTTCAAAATGTAACTGTCCTTATTGCCTGGTTTCCTACATTGTAACTATGTTTCACTAGCAGTCTCTGTTCCTCAAAAACTCTTCCTGGTGGTAACAGAGAAAATCAAGTTGACAACAGCTACATTCCATGCATCTTATAGACACACACACACATACACAAACATTGGCTAATTGGTTCTCTCTATTAATACTGTACTTAAAAGCCAGATGGAGTCTCCTGGATCTCAATAATACCAAGAAGGAGCCAAGTGACTGTTTCCTACCCATCCTTTACCCCTTTGCCAGTGGGGTGATGTATAGTAATGGTATATCCATCAATAATCCCATTAATATATCCCCCCAACTCCCATCACTCTGTGCCACGCTGGCGGAAAAATCTCCTTCCCCTCTAAAGTGAAACAGCAGCTGATCTGTCAAACCGGCTACCTAACTGAACGTAGTAAAATCATCAAGCTAGGTGGCTAACACAGAGGAAAAATAATAAAGTTTAACAGCTTCAGCATAGTCCCCTGTCAACCCCCTCCACCCGTAAGCTATTAAAAGTCCCGACGCGCGTTTCGCCGAATATCGGCTCTTCCAAGGGATTTTGCCACCAAGCTTTTAGAGTGTCAAGGCTTAGATGCCACATAGTTCTGGGGCTCATGAAAAAGCATTCACCTGGGAGGGGTGAAGGCTGGAAGCCTCTAGAGTACCACCAGATCACCGGGGATTGTAGTCTACCCTCTCCCTGGCCAGAAGTAAGAAACAGGGAGAGGGGAAAATCTTGAAAAAATTAAATAAAATAATATTTATAATGATTATAAAAAAAAAATAAAAAGCTGTTCTACTCTCTCACCCACAGAAAACACAAGCCTTATCCTACCCTACAACTATCTCATACACAAACATACACACATAAACACACATTGCATGTATCCTTTACACACTCATACAGTGCATCTACTATACGCAAACACACTACATTCACTATTTACACACAAACACATTCCTTACATGGTAGGCCAATTGTTGAAAGATTGATGTCAGAACCAGTTTTCCTAGATTCTTATTAATACCTGCATCAATAGTGTAAACGTGTCAGAGATTTTTACACATGGAAAAAACTTTATACCTCAATGTGATGAACTAATTTCTAAAGTCTATAATCTACTGAACTCCTACCCTCCCCTCCCTATCCCGTGCCTTCTCCTGTCTCCCTTCACTGTGTTGAAGACCAAACTAAGTGTTTGATAATTTTGTATATTTGCCCCTGTCCAAATTATAAGATTAAGTGCGTGCACGCTCCCTGAAGTAATTCACACCAGACACAGGTTCCAGGTTAATGAAAAACTTGAGGAAATCTTTAATCCAGTGGGCTGGTATGCCCCTTATAAAGCAAGAATGCATATAGTCAGACTAGAAACAGATACTAGGATCTCGAAAAACACAGCAGCCTCTCATTAGGCACACTCCAAAAGAAGACTAAGAAATAACAATATACAGGAAAAGGTGGAATATCAGGGCAAGCCCAAATAATACACCCACTATGGGCGCTAGGAGATCGAGAAGAGTGACTACAAAATAGTCAACTATGACTATAAAAGTAACAAAATGTATTCTTACATAAAATAAAATACATATAAAAATATATACATAGAAACAGCACTATTAAGAGACCGGGATAAATATCTGGCACCAACCACTACATAAAGAAAAAGTGGGTATACTCAAAGCCCTTGGTCGTGACTCCTAGGGGCTAGGGGATACTTGTACCTAAATAATCATCCCTGCGCCATCTTGTTAGTCGATGGGTGGGGTACTCTTGACACCTAGCGGCCATTTTAATTAATTATTGAATAATACTGATTATGGTTATATAGAGTAAATAGACATTTTTCTAATGTCCACAACAACTGAGACCCACTCTGGAACTCTGGTCCGGCCACTTGTTACAGGTTTCCCTGGTCACTTTGGACCTCCATGTTCACCCATTTCATGACCACCTAAGAGAGCACTCTTTGGAGGGAAGCCTCTTAACACAGAACTGAGTAATCACTCCCTGGAATACCCAGAGAGCTCCTATTCCCCACAACGCTGTGACGACCGACAACTCTACGAGGATTGACCCCCAACTGCATGGAACGCTTTTTGGCCAAGGCTGTTATAGTGGTTGGGTGAAACTTTGACTGCGTGGCATTTGGGCGATTTTGTATGGATCAGAGTGCTATTTTATCAGAATGGGTGCTCTGACCTCCCCTTTAAAATGATGTATGCCTTGTGGGGATGTGTTACTATTTGGGGTATGTTTTGAGGATGTTCCTATGTTGCATTCTTTTGTCTGGGAGATAATTAGTTTATCGGTCATCAACTAAATTATTTCCCAGAAACAGAGACGCCTGGGCCGGTATAAGGGTCTATATATGGAGACCCCATGTTGGGGGTCTTTGTATAAATGTGTGTAATTTTGGCTGAATATACCAGTTCTTTTTGTACCCTTCATCAAGTCTCGACTGATGTTTGGGTATGTATGTGCTATAATCACTGCTTCACTACGGGACCTGGGAGAACCTACGAAGGAGGTACCACTCTGGGTACAGGTGCTTTGTTACACTCAAATTTTGAGTTGCTGGTAAAGAAACCCTATACAATTACACAAACTTTCTCTGAACCAGTTTGATGTCTTTTGGTCATGTTCTTCTGCCCTAGGAACCATGCTTTATATCTGGTGGTCACACCACTCTGTATATGAGAACTGTAACTTAAATGGATTCCAAACCCATCCTCAAGGCACACCGACCAGTCCAGGATTTAGGGATTACCTGGTGGTGTCAAGGTGTTTGTTTTTCTTTCTAATTCCTAAATCCTGGACTGGCAGGCTTGCCTTGAGGACGTGTTTGGAAACCATTGTGTTACTTGGATTCATCACACGTTCCTGCAGGACTCAAGCCCTGCTCTTCCTCCCCTCTCTTCTCCTGCCACACTTTTTTTTTTTACTTTTCTCTATTTCCTTTCCTTCTTTCTATGTATCCTCCTCTTCTGCTCTTTAGTTCCTTTCATTCTTTCTTTTCGTTG
Organism: Pelobates cultripes; assembly: GCA_933207985.1. Taxonomy (NCBI): domain Eukaryota; kingdom Metazoa; phylum Chordata; class Amphibia; order Anura; family Pelobatidae; genus Pelobates; species Pelobates cultripes. Next base: position 82,737,137 of record OW240915.1, read on the forward strand.
TGTTTGTACCCTCCAGGGCATGTGTGTGCAGTGATTATCGTCTTGGGAGGGTGTTAAACTTTATCACAGTGTTTAAGTGCTTCATTGGCGAGGGCGCACCACCCTGGGCGGGATATGTTTTCTATATTGGATTAATCTTTTCTGACTTTAATTTGTGCAACATCTTAAAACTTTGGCAATCAAACCTAAAGGTTATGGGAATATGTTTGAATAAACATTTGTATTCAGATTTTTTATGAT
>OW240915.1:82744106-82758769 GCA_933207985.1 Pelobates cultripes
TCCTCACCTCTCCCTTGCCCTCCCCTGTAGCGTGGCCGAGCTGCTTGCTGGTCCGCGGTGCCGGCCGGACTGATAGGAAGGTGCACGCTGAGTGTGCACTTCCTGTCAGTCCGGCCAGTTACAGGAAACAGAAACCCCGCGCGGAACTGGAGTTTCTGTTTCCTGTAACCGGCCGGACTGACAGGAAGTGCACACTCAGCGTGCGCCTTCCTATCAGTCCGGCCGGGCACCGCGGACCAGCTCGGCCACGCTACAGGGGAGGGGGGAGAGGAGCAGCCGCAGCCGCCTGAGGCTCTTAACAGAGCGCTCAGGCGGCTGCAGCATTTAAAGGGCCGGCCCTGCAGCGGCCGGTCCCAACAGATTTTAGGGCGGCCTGGGGGGCAATTGCCTCCCTGCCCCCCGGCCCAGCCCGCCCCTGCGTATAACCAAAAGGTTTATGAATAATACAGAGAAAAGAGATACAGACAGAGATTAAGTGAATTGAGACACGAAGAGGTAGACAGACAGAGATGGAAAACTGCATTTTATCTTTATTATTTTTTTATATTCGTGTTCATTTTTCTATTTAAATATTTTCTATGTATCTGTAGTGCTGAGACTCCTGGAGTATTGAGAAATTAGAATCCAAAGGAAAGGGCTGGTCCTCCCACATCGGAGTCTTGTTATGCTAATGACCAATCAGGATGAAGCCAAATATCTGAGGATTAAAAGAGAGATCAGGGGACAGGAGGCAGGGAGAGGACTAAGGAAGATAAAATAGAGCCAGCCTCTATACTCTCTGCACACCAGACAGGTTGTGCTGTGTATATCTGGACTGAATATATTGCTTTATACTGAGAACTCTGAAATATTCCCTTGTAGAAACAGGCCTGTCTAGATCAAATAGACTTTGTATATAGAGAGTTAGTTTTTAGAACAGTTTTTTGAATTTGGCAAACATGTATTATATAGAAAGTTACTGAAAACACAGCATAACAGATCGTCGGTTATAATGAAAAGTAAGACAATGGTTCTTAAAATATACAAAAATGCCCCCTAGTCCTAGCTTCTTTTTCTGTAACCCTCTGATTGAAAAAATACAAAATGCATCAGTCTACTATTATTTTAAGAATATCCGAGCTAGTAGATGGAATGTATGGGGTGTAAAGTGCCCCTTATTTCATTGTACATTTGGCAATTCTGCTAATCACACCAAATCCAGAGATGGCATTATTTTTGTCTAATACCCTATGATGATTTGTGTAATTTTCAGTATTTATTATCTTTCATTTATATTTAGCATGGTTTTTTTCTGTTATTTTTAGGGTTAGATCTAAGGTTAGAGTTCCCTTAAACTAATGAGTAACATGATGGATTCCAGTTTCCAACTTCAAGTAAGCTCCAGGCTGGAACTAGTAGGTCCCTTGTTGATTTTCAGGGCTGGCTGAAAAAGAATAACCTTGTCAATGTTGCAGTTATGCGGGCACTGCACTTTAGAAGCCGTAGGCAAGGAGGTGATACCTTGTGTGGTAGACATTTTAAATAGTTTATGCTGGTTAGTAGAAATTTGTATTATTATAAGACATTCAGGGAGCCCCATCTTTATTTTATAGTGTTTTAATCAACAGCATTAATCATGAATAAACTAACAATCACATGGATGCCAGGTTCACTTTATGGCAAATTTAGTTGTAATCTTTACAGAAAGCTGGCAATATTACCAACGAGTGTGTTAATTAAAAAAAACTTATAGATTGTTTCCTGTAGACTTCGTGAACTGAATGGAGCACCTGTGACCACATCATTAGGGTTTATATGGCATCTCATAGCTTTTCTTCTAAGCTGATGGCATGCCAATGGCATAGCATTAAAATCCAGGATGGTTAGGTAGAATTAAGTACAAAATAACTTTTCTTCTATACTTTTGCGAGCACAGTGTACTAAATCTGAAAATGCAATTTAGTTCAGGACCTCCAACATTTGTTTATTGCTAAACCAAATATTGTCCAGGGGAAATATTCAGGAAAACAACTTGAGGGACCAAAAGAAGAGATCAAAAATTAGCCAATCAGTATACATCAAACTGTATACATATTATAACTATTACATACAAGATCCAGCTCACTCACTCATTCACTAAACAGCAATTTCAAAGCTCCCAGAATGAAATAGTTTTTTTTAAAACCTAGACAAAAAAAATGGGGGTTTAGTTACAGTGCATGATCATACTTTGCATAAACCTGACACATATTCAATTATGTACATGTTTTGCAGTACATTGATAGGCACATTTTGTTTCACAGATCAGTAAAAATAAATAAATCTAGATTTAGATATTAAAATATTTCATTTTATTTATTAAGTATGTAATATATAGAGATTTGTTTACTTTTTTATAGGGATGTGCAGGGCAAAAAATTGGTTCAGTTCGGACTTCCGAAATTCGGGACTTCTGCAATTCGGGACTTTGGCACTTCAGGTTCGGTTCAGCACTTCCGAAATTCTGGAATTTGGCAGTTTCCTAACCCTTATCCTAACCCTAATCCTTCCCCTAACCCCCAACCCTAACCCTACCCCCAACCCTAACCCTACTCACACCCCTAGCCCCACCCCTACCCCCAACCCTACCACTAACCCTACCCCCTAACCCTAACCCCTAACCCAACCCCAACCCTAACCCCAACCTTCCTCTACCCCTAACCCTTCCCCTAACCCTAGCCTTAACCCTAACTCTAACTCCACCCCTAACCCTTACCCTACCCCAACCCTAACCCTACCCCATCCCTAACATTACCTCTAACCCTAATCCCAACCTACCTCTAAACCTACCCTACACCTAAGCCTAACCCTAGTAAGGTTAGCGGTAGGGTTAGGGGTAGGTGTGGATTTATGGCTAGGGTTAGGAGTAGGTTTAGATTCCTGTCATAATTTCCTTAATTTTCCCTCCCTCTCCTGTTTTGCCACTTTTCAGAAATCCGAAGCACTTTGGCACTTCCGAAATTCGGCACTTTGGCAATTCGGTTTGGCACTTACGAAATTCGGCAATTCGGACATTCGGAAGCATCCAAATGTCTGAATTGGCAAAATTCGGCCGAATTTTAATTCAGGCTGGAAAGAATTGCAAATGTCTACATTTTTACTTTTTTCCCTCTATTTGTCATTTCACCATTCACATTTAGCGACTGTCCCAGCATGGCCAGATTTACTCTCTCTGTTGGCACAAGACCAGTTTCTTTAATGTACCATGCCATATATATATATTTGTTTGGGGTACAAAGGTAGTATAGAGTGATAGAGAGAAATATAGGAATAGCATAATACAAAATGGAAAAAGTTGGTTATGGTGTGCCAATGTGTGTGTGTGTGTGTGTGTATGTATGTATGTGTGTTTGTATATTATTTATTCAGTATAACCATACAAAAGAAATTGAAAAGTGGAAAGGAAACAAAACCTTGCCTACCGTATTTTAATAAAACTCACAGTAACATGCAGTATGTTATCTGTATTGCAGAGTTCCAACTAAGTACATCTCACAGTTATGTGCAAAGTGTTGGAATGTATCATAGACCTATATAGCAAAACAACTTGCAATAAAGTACAGCATTTAAGTGTATCACAGATTTCCACAGTAATATGTGCAGAGTACATCATTAATTTATCATAGAGCTCCTCTGAGTTAGCATAGTTAAGTGTGGAATGTGTGTTTGGTTGTCTAAATGTTTTGTGTCTCACAAGGATTAGTGTATTTGTGTGTGGTGGCTGAATGTGATTATGCCTGGAGGTTTGATGAATGTGATGAGTTGGGCTGGCTGATAGTGATTATGTTTGAGGTTGACTGAGTGTTATGTGTGTGCAGGTTGTGTGTTTTTAATTTCAACTTGCATGCATGCATGCACAAGGTCTCTGTCTCTCCCATTTGAATACAAATACTGTACATACTGCTCATTTGACTGATGGTGAGTCTCCTGCCATTGTACAGAACACTGGTGAGACCTCACTTGGAGTATTCTACACAGTACTGGAGACCGTATCTTCAGAAGGATATTGATACCTTAGAGAGGGTTCAGAGAAGGGCTACTAAACTGGTTCATGGATTGCGGGATAAAACTTACCAGGAAAGGTTAAATGATCTTAACATGTATAGCTTGGAGGAAAGACGAGACAGGGGGGATATGATAGAAACATTTAAATATATAAGTTATCTGCCGTCACATTCTATAGGAACATAATGATTCTAGCTGTGGTGAATTCAGAGCCCAGTCTTGGGAGGGTCACTGCCATATCACATCAGGTGGCTCACACTGCATGACATGGAACATGAAAATAACTGATATACTTCTCTCCTATCCTCCTGTCACCTCTGTTACTTGGTCTCTTCTCCATAAAGCACATTAGTGGAGCTCAGTGATATATTCATTCATACAGTACACTTACTGTGTTTTTTATTCCTCTAAGTTTAGTGATACAGTATTTCACACAGCACATTACAATTACTGTTGCTGATTTCTGGCATATAGTCAGCATGTTACTGTGAGTTTTATTGCTGCGGAGCTCTGTGAAATATTCAATCACTATACATATTACCTAGAGTTTTATTACTGTGGAAGTTGGAACACTGTGACACATTGAAATGTTCATGTCTACATTTTTACTTTTTTCCCTCTATTTGTCATTTTCACTATTCACATTTAGCGACTGTCCCAGCATGGCCAGATTTACTCTCTCTACATTTATACACGCAGCAGATTACTGCAAAATAGTCCTATACAGTGAGAATTCTTGTCATTTATATTGCTATGGAGCTCTATGATAAACACGTTAACACTACACATGTTTTTTTTTGCGGTGAAGCCCTGTGATATACACATTTTGTGCATTTGCTATTGAACTTTTTGTGGACTAAAATCACTGAGCTTGATTGGAGTTGTATTTCAAAAAAGCATGTTAGTAAAGGATTGCCTTAGCAGTTAAATGTAATGTGAACTCTTACAAACTTCATCCGAACAGTGATTGAGTCTTATGGAATTTTCTGTCCAATAGAGATAGGAAAAGTCTGTCACTCAATTTCATAGAACATTAATACATTATGTTGTATAGTCTGGTGTCACTCTTGCTTCTATGAACTGCATTGGTGACATGTCAGAAAGTGAATCAAAATTGAATTATGTTTTAAATAGAGTTGAGTGGAAACCTGGATGTTCGGGTCCGGCGGGTTCGGCCGAACTTTGAAAAAAAGTCCGGGTTCAGGATCGAACATGACCCCGAATTTGACATCGAAGTCCTAGAAAGGGCTAGAGGGCTGCAAAAGGAAGTAAAATGGGGGTAAGAATAGGACAAGTGCCCTGCAAACAAATGTGGATAAGGAAATCACTTAAAATAACATAAAATATATAAAAATGTAAAATACAGCTGAACCCTAAAATAGCACTAGATGTAATCTTTGATTTTAGCTTTGGAAGAACATAAATCAAAATCTAAAGCATGGCTGTCAGGAGGATCACCAGAATTATCCATTTGAGAGAGGGTTGGAGTGCAGGGTATTCTCTTTCATTGTTCAAACTGAGCTCAACTTCTGATGCATGGAGAAAAGGCCTTCACAAGCCTCTGCTATTGTGTACATAGTTTATACTACGTGATCCATAGGTTGAAGAAGCGGTGACCATGGCGGTGTAGGTGGAAGCGGCGGTGCAGGAGGTAGCCAACACTGTTTTTTTGTTTTTTTTTAATTGGGGTAGCCATAGACATATAAAAAAAGAAAACAAAGAATAAGTGCACTTGAGTATAACAATGGCTGGGTGAGGCCGGAATAAATGTCTATTCTGCACAAGGTACAGACAAGTCTGGTGAGATCCATGCCTGGTTCATTTTAATAAACTTGAGCTTGTCCACGTTGGCTGTGGACAGGCGGCTGTGCTTGTCTGTGATAACGCCCCCTGTCATGCTAAACACACGTTGAGACAATACACTGGCTGCAGGGCAGGCCAGCACCTCCAAGGCATAAAGGGCAAGCTCAGGCCATGTGCCCAATTTGGAGACCCAGAAGTTGAATGGGGCAGACCCATCAGTCAGTAAGTGTAGGCGTGTGCACACGTACTGTTCCACCATCTTGCTGAAATGCTGCCTCCTGCTAAGACGTTCCATATCAGATGGAAGTGCTGGTTGTTGTGGCGTGCTGACAAAGCTTTTCCACATTTCGGCCATGCTAACCCTGCCTTCTGAGTTGCTGGCGGTGCCCCAGCTGCGTTGGCAACCTCTTCCTCCTCCTCTGCCTTCACCTTGTGCTTCCACTGAGCCCATGGTGTCAGCTGGGAATGCCCTCAGCAGCGCGTCTACCAGCGTGCGCTTGTAGTCGGGCATCTTCTGATCACGCTCCAGTGAGGGAATTAAGGACGGCACGTTGTCCTTGTAACGGGGATCCAGCAGGGTGGCCACCCAGTAATCAGCACAAGTTAGAATGTGGGCAACTCAGCAGTCTTTGCGTAGGCACTGCAGCATGTAGTCGCTCATGTGTGCCAGGCTGCCCAGAGGCAAGGACAAGCTGTACTCTATGGGAGGTGTATCGTCTGTGTCCTCCGTATCCCCCCAGCCATGCTCCAGTGATGCCCATGAGCTGCGTTGGGTGCCACCCTGCTGTGAACACAGTTCCTAATCATCCTCCTCCTCATCCTCCAGAACTGTGCCCTGGGTGGACAATTGTGTACCTGGCCTATGCTGGTGCAGGAACCCACCCTCCAAGCCACTTATGAATGACTGGCCTGATAATCGTGGGAATGACCCCTCTTCCTCCTCCTCTTCCTCCTGTGTCACATCCTCTTCCATCATCGCCTGAAGCAGTTTTTCAAGGAGACATAGAAGCGGGATAGTAAGGCTGAGAACGGCATCATCTGCACTGGCCATGTTGGTGGAGTACTCGAAACAGTGCAAAATGGTACACAGGTCTTGCATGGAGGCCCACTCATTGGTGGTGAAGTGGTGCTGTTCCGCAGAGTGACTGACCCGTGCATGCTGCATCTGAAACTCCACTATCGCCTGCTGCTACTCGCACAGACTCTCCAGCATGTGCAAGGAGTTCCACCTTGGGGGCACATCATATATGAGGCGGTGAGCGGGAAGGCCGAAGTTACGCTGCAGCACAGACAGGTGAGCAGCAGCAGCGTGAGAATGCAGAAAGCGTGCACAGATTGCCCGCACTTTATGCAGCAGCTCTGATATATCTGGGTAGTTTTTCAGGAATTTCTGCACCTCTAAATTCAGTGCATGCGTCAGGCAAAGGATGTGCGTCAAATCGGCTAGCCCCAGAGCTGCTACAAGATTTCGCCCGGTATCACACACCACCAGGCCGGGCTTGAGGCTCAGTAGCAACAACCATTCATCGGTCTGTTGTTCAATGCCGTCCACAGCTCCTGCGGTATGTGGGGTTTTCCCCCCAAACATATGAGTTTTAAAACAACCTGCTGTCGTTTCCCCCTGTCTGTGCTGAAGTTGGTGGTGAAGGTGTTACGCTGCCTGGATGAGGTGGTGGTAGAGGAGGAGGAAGCAGAGTAGGAGGAGGAGGCAACAGGAGGCAAAGAGAAATGCTCTGCAATCCTCGGCGGCGGAAGGACATGCGCCAAACTGCTATCCGCCTCAGGCCCACCTGCCACTACATTTGCCCAGTGTGCAGTTAGGGAGATATAGTGTCCCTGCCCATGCTTACTGGTCCATGTATCTTTGGTTATGTGGACCTTGCCACAGATGAAGTTGCGCAGTGCACACCTGATTTTGTCCGGCAATTGGTTGAGCAGGGAAGGGATGGCTGGAAAAGTAGTGGCGGCTGGGAACCATGTACTGTGGGACAGCCACCGCCATCAGGTTTTTACCTCCACCAGACGGAATGACAGCATTTCAAATGCCATGAGCATTCAGGGCCAGTTATCGCGTGTGGCTAGGGGGGTACTTCCTCTTTCTCTCCAGTCTTTGGGAGCTGAACGCTTCCATGGGACAGTGTGGAGATGCTTGGGGACGGTGGTGGACGTGGTGGCATTGCTGCCACATCCTCTGTTTGCGGGGTGGCAGATGCCACTGTGACTCCAGAGGTGGAGGAAGAGGCAGAGACAGTAGCAGAGATCTTTCTTGGTTTTTGAGGTGCTTACTCTACTGCAGACTTACCGTCTAGGGGACGACCGCTCCGCTTTTGCACCCTGCTCCCTCTTATGCTGTGCTGGTGCCTCTGTGCGACCACCGCCTCTTCCTCCAAACTGCACATGTCACTCGCATGGCCTTCATTCCATGTGGTGTCTGGGACCTCATTATCCTCAACATTATCTTCCACCCACTCCTCAATCCTACCCTCCTTGCCGGTTTGCACACTGCAGAAAGCCACAGTAATTGGCACCTGTGTTTCGTCATCATCAGAGACGTGATGCGGTGGTCCTTGCATGTCCACATCCTGACACATAAGTAGTTGTGCATCAGTGCACTCAATCTCTTCCACTTCTGGGGCAGGGCTAGATGGATGGCCCACGGAAACCCCGCCAGCAGAGTCATCAAAAAGCATAAGAGACTGCTGCATGACTTGTGGGTCAGACTGCTTGGCTGATTTGCAAGGGGGTGAGTTGAAAGAAGGATGGCCATGGGCTGCAGGTGCCAGCTCTGAGCTTTCAGCAGGGACCGGGTAGGAGACAATGTGCAGGAACTGGAGGCACTGTCAGCCATCCAATCTACTATCACCTGTACTTGTTCTGGCCTCAGCATTCGTAGAGCAGCATATGGGCCTACCATATAACGCTGAAGGTTCTGTCGCATACTCGCACCTGAGGAAGGTGTTTCACTTGTGCGTGTAGCTGGCACAGCTCGACCACGTCCTCTCCTTGCAACAGGAGCTCCACCAACACTAGCAGCACCACAACCAGGGCCACGTCCCTTATTTGACGCTCTCCTCATTCTTTGCGCTCACCCACCAAATTAACAGATGGTTTATGTCAGGCGACAATGTAACCGCCAATTGTCAACAATTTTTTTTATTTTATTTTTTTAGTTTATTGGACTGCAAGAAATGCACCGAAGGCCGCAAAGGTACTATTTAGCAGCCAAAAAAATGTAATGTTTAAAACTGCTATGTCACAGCACTATTTGACGGTTCTATTTGACTCTCAGATATGAAGTGCAGGCACCAAATTGACTTTTTAGCACCTAAAGAATTAGAAGTTTTACAACTGCAATGTAAGCACAATATTTGGCAGTTCGATTTGACTCTCAGATATGAAGTGCACCACAGGCCGCAAATGTACCATATATACTCGAGTATAAGACGAGTTTTTCAGCACATTTTTTGTGCTGAAAAACCCCCACTCGTCTTATACTCGAGTCAATGTCTGTATTATGGCAACTTACATTGCCATAATACATACCAGGACCGCCGGGCTCATTACAAGCCCGGCGGTCCTGTTGGGGGCTGGCAGTAAGCTGTAACTTACCTTTCCTGCAGCTCCTGTCAGCTCCCTTCTCCTGCGCTCCGGTCAGCTCCACTGTCAGCTCCACTGTAAATCTTGCAAGAGCCGCGGGGTCAGAGCATTGCCATGGATTACCGTGGCAATGCTCCGCGCTGCACTCACACCGCGAGACTTACAGTGGAGCTGACAGGGGAGCTGACCGGCACGGAGGAGAAGGGAGCTGACAGGAGCTGCTGTGAAGGTAACAGCTCGCTGCCAGCCCCCCTCCTACACAGCCCATCCACTAGACCACCAGGGAATGAGAGCCCCCCCCTCCCTGGCCATGTATCAAGCAGGGAGGGGGGACAAAAAAAATAATTAAATAATACAAAATAAAATAAAAATATTAATAATAAAAAATAAATAAATATTAAAATAACAATAAGAATTAAAAAAAAAATAATAAAAATGCCCACGTCCCACCAAGGCTCTGCATCACATACACAAACACACTCTGCATCACATACACACAGTGCACTCATACACACACACACACTGCATTCATACACACACACACACTGCACTCATACACACACTGCATTCATACACACACACACTGCATTCATACACACACACACTGCACTCATACACACACACACTGCATTCATACACACACACACTGCACTCATACACACACACACTGCACTCATACACACACATATTGCATTCATACACACATACTGCATTCATACACACACACACACTGCATTCATACACACACACACACACACACACTGCATTCATACACACACACACCGCATTCATACACACACTGCATTCATACAAACACGCTGCATTCATAAACACACACACACTGCATTATATACACACACACTGTAAATAAATATTCAACTAATATAATTTTTTGGGGATCTCATTTTATTTAGAAATTTACCAGTAGCTGCTGCATTTCCCAGCCTAGTTTTATACTCGAGTCAATAAGTTTTCCCAGTTTTTTGGGGTAAAATTAGGGGTCTTGACTTATATTCGGGTCGACTTATACTCGAGTATATACGGTACTATTTAGCAGCCAAAACATTTCAATGTTTAAAACTGCTATGTCACAGCACTATTTGACGGTTCTATTTGACTCTCAGATATGAAGTGCACCGCAGGCCGCAAATGTACTATTTAGCAGCCAAAAAATTTTAATGTTTAAAAATGCTATGTCACAGCACTATTTGATGGTTCTATTTGACTCTCAGATATGAAGTGCAGGCACCAAATTGACTTTTTAGTACCTAAAGAATTAGAATTGATGGTTCTATTTGACTCTCAGATATGAATAGCACGCCCCAAATTTACTATTTAGCAGTTTAGCACCAAAACAATTCGAATTTTTACAACTGCGCGGTAACCACAGTATTTGACGCTTCTATTTGTCTCTCAGATATGAAGTGCACACCCCAAATGTACTATTTAGCACCAAAAAAATTGACTTTTTAAAACTCAGATGTAACCACAGTATTTGACGTTTCTATTTGACTCTCAGATATGAGGTGCACCCCACTAATGTACTAGTTTGCAGAATTCTTTCCTAATCTGTCCCTGTCCCTGCACTAATAAGAGCTCATATGACATGCGGCGCTACGTGACTCCAGCTTATATATAGAGGCTGGGTCACGTGCTGCACTGGCCAATCAGAGCCATGCCATTAGTAAGCATGGCTGTAATGGCTTCTAAGGGCACACGAGTCAAACGCTTGTTAATTGGCTGCCCTGCAGCCTTTCAAAACGCGCCATTAAATTGATGAACACCGAACTCCAACCCGAACATACACTGATATGTCCGTGTTCGGGTCCGGGGTCCAAAAAACGTAATGTTCGGTACGAACCCGAACTTTACAGTCCGGGTTCGCTCAACTCTAGTTTTAAGCCATTTAAGATCTGCTGCAATTTTTTTTTTTTTGTCTATAAAGTAAAAGCAGTGGTGTATTTTGGTTTTGTGCTGCCCTAGGCATGACAAAACTTGGGCAACCCCCAATCTAAGTTTGCCACACCTCTTCCTGTTTAAGACCAACACGCTCTTTGACTGACAGACAAGCGCCCTCACTGATGTATACACTGACATACACTGACTGACAGATACACAGTCATTGGCACACACACTGTTTAACCAACACATACTTTCACTGGGAGACACACACTCACTGACAGACACAAATACACAATTACAGACATACACATTCACTTACAGTTACACACACTCATTGACAGACACACATATTCACTGACAGACACACCTATTCACCAACAGACACACTTATACACTAACTGACAGACATACAGTCTGACAGACACACATGCACTGACAGACACACATACACATTCAGTTACAGACACACACACTCAGTGTCAGACACACACACACTGACAGACACACACTCACTAACAGACACACGCACACTGACACACACATCCAGTGACAGACACACATACACACTCACTGACAGATATACACACACTGACAGACACACACATTCGCTGACAGACAGATACACATACACACTCACTGACAGATACATATACAGTCTCAGTGACAAACACACATACACTCTCAATGATAAACACACACTCAGTGACAGACACACACACACCCTTTGACAGACACACATACACACTTAATGACAAAAACACACACTGATACTGACACACTCACATTTTTATTTTTGAATTTCTATCCACCCATCCTCCCTTCCTTTGGGAGTGCTGGAGTGTATTCTCTATTTCCTTGGGGTCCAGTGGAGATCCTTTCACTTCTAGGATACTGGTTAATCCAGGCGGTGCGGGAGCTTTGATCTTCTTGCCCTGCTCCCTACTGCACCACTTAGTGACGTCATGTTCTGGCTCTGGCATCACTGCTGGGTATGCAGGGAGGAGAGTAGAGAGCAGGAAGAGATCAGAGGACAGCGCTCCCTCGCTGTCCGCCTAGAAAATGTGCAACTCTCTGCCTTGGGGGGGACCTAAGGAGGCCAGTCTGCCAGCTCTTGGGCCCCCCCAGAAGAAAAGGGCTGACGAGGCATTTTCCAGGCATTTGAAGGGGTAGCATTTTATGCTGCCCTGCTGAAAGTGCCGCACCTAAAGCAGATGCCTTGTCAGTCTCACATAAAATACAACTCTGAGTAAGAGTAATTGCTGGGGCCATGAAAGTCATTACATTACTCACAGTCTCACCCATAACTGTCGGGCAGCATGGAATCTCTGTTTCTACTCCTTTCTGTTGTTTGCAATATAGACTGTTGCTTCACCTTCTGGACATATGTTTCTGTCCAAATGCCTTCCAGATTCTATATAGTACCTAAAGCTGTCTGAAGTATTGGAAACCATCTTAGGTTTGGGACACAGTTCCCTATATGTTCTATGGTGCTCTTACTTCAGAAAGTCACTGCCAATCACATAGTAAATAAACTATAGTAAATAAACTATCATATTAAATCATCATAAGTCATCATAAAACTTTATTACACTTTATTAAATAAACTTAAATATCAAATAATAATACCTTTAACATAGAGAATTAATATATATATATATATATATATATATATATATATATATATATATATATATCTCATGGCTAAATCTATGTATAATTTAGATTTTGAACCTAAATAAGAGAAAAATAGGTCAATGTCTGGAAAGGAAAAAAGCAGCAGAGAGGCAAAAGGGGGAAAATGTCATTACTAAAAACATATACATTTCTCCAGATTTAAAACATAAAAAATATATATAAAAAAATATACCCCAGAAGTATATCATATATCTGGTTACAAAAAATATAAAAAGCACCTCCTTTAATTTAAAACTGCCATTTCGAAGACCACGTTGAGCCCATTTGGAGACAAACTATTTAGATCAAATATCCACTTCATCTCACACTTGCTCAACGTGGACTCCAAATTACCGCCCCTTCAATGTTTTTGTACAGTTTGAATTTCCGTAAAACTGTAAGGTCAACTCGTGGGGTCACTAGTTTGGCACCTCAAAAAATGTAGAGACATACTGTGATTAAGGTAACCTCTTTTGATGTTGTAAATGTGCTCACGTATCCTCGTTTTGAGACTCAATGTTTTGCCTATGTACTGTAGGCCACAAGGACACGTGAGCCCATACACAACGTTCTTTGAATGACAAGTAAGAAGTAATTTTATTTGAAATACATCTTGTCATACACATGCTTTTAAACTCTCAATTTTATAACATGACAGGAGGCTTCGTATTTGCATTAACTTTCTTTACTAGCTCCATAGCAGCAAAGAAAAAAAAATCATTAAAGAAAGAACCAATCAGAGTAGAACAGAGGATATATAAGTCCCAGCGTAGCCAATCATTTCCTCTTTCTTTGCTGCTCCATCACAAGTCAGGTCAGAGTACTGATTTCTTTAAGATTCCTGTCAGGTTTCTTTAAGATGTTTTGACTGTATGTTTTGACTTAACTGTACTTTATCTTATTGTTTTATTTACCTATATGCTGTAGTGGATTGGGGGCCAGGGGGAACCTGAGTGGGACTACCCTTTCCTGTCAGGGGAGCTGTGCTCCCTTTGGGACAGGGTACTGGGCTGAGGCTCTCCTATCACTGCTCGTACGGACTGTTGTCCGACTGCCTCCCCCCCCCCCTCCACCCCCCTCTCTTCCATTTCACCTATTCCAGGGTGGCTACGCTCGCCACCCCCCCCCCCTTTTTTCTCTGCTGTCTCGCTCTGCTCGCGCTCTAGTAGAGCGAGCAGGCGAGACCCTCATCTCTCAGGGCGCCGGGCTTTCGCGGCCCGATCCGTTCGCGCCGTCAGCTTCAAAGGCGCGAACGGCGGACCGTTACTGCTCGCGCCCCCCTCCCTAGCCGTTCGCGGGGTTTTGCCGCGAACGCATTTAATTTGCGAACGGACAGTTTCCCGAACTACTCAAGGGAATTCAGTCCGTTCGCGGGTTTTTCTTATGCGCACAGCGTTCGGCGGTTTCAGCCAGGCGAACAGCTGTTCGCGGCTAATCTGCCGAACGCTGGAAGGGCTCCATTTTCGGGGGCTTTGTGCCTGATTGTCTCGCGAGACCCGTGCGGCCATTTTGTGGGTTACCGGTTTCGTGGAGTGTAACACCTATCAAGAGAAGGCTCTAGCCCTATCAAGCTTATTACTAATTCTGCTGTGGTGGAATTCGTTTGGGACCTACACAGGTTGGTGTCATTGCCCCTGGGGAGTGGGACTGCCAGTAGGGTTTAG
>OW240915.1:82758869-82774298 GCA_933207985.1 Pelobates cultripes
CTGCGCGTTTTACCTTGAGTCCCTCCCGTACGGTCCCTCACCTCTCGTAGCTATACCTGTGCCTGTTAGTGCCCACGCCATGGAGGACACAATTAATACCAGTGACCTTCAAGCAATGATCAACGCGGCGGTAGCTGCGTCTTTGGAAAAAGCGTTAGCAAAAGCGGCTCCTGCCCCCGCTGAATCTCATACGCTGTCTAACAAGCCACACCAGGCTCACGAAGACTCAGATGGGTCGGATGACTCCACTAGAGAAAAGAAGCGCCCGGCGAAACGCCACTGGAAGGGCGAAGCTTCCAAGCGAGCCGCCTTCAAAGGCAAGGCCCCTATGAAGCGCGATAAACGCACTAATCAGATACCTCCCGTGTACGCTGGGGAGGCCTCCTCGGATGAGGAGCAGGACGTGCCCCACTCTCTCTCCATTCTGGATGAGTGGCAGGCTGAGACCTCCGACTCTGACGAAGGCGATTGGGGCCCCAACGCCTATGTCACCGAGACATTTCTGGGTGAGCCCCAGCAACAAGGAGATGCGGAACCCCCCGCCACGGCCACGCCGGAGCAGGAGGTATTCCTGGATTCCACGGGCCAGAGAATGTTTGATCCTAGGAAGATCCGCCACCCCCGCTCGGGTGAGTGGGCCCCTCCTGATCATCTCATCCGCTTCATGCATTTTTGGATCAGAAAACCTTTGGAAAAACATATCCGTAAGAGGATGCGGGCAGAGTGCCTGAGACCTACCCTGCCCGATAAGGTGGCCTATACGCCGGAATTTGATCAGCTTATGCTGACCTTTATGGAACAAGGGGGCCGCGACCCACGGAGGGGGATTGAGAAGAGTTTTAAGGGAGCTCAGGATAAACTCCTAGACACAATGGGCCCGTTGGCCCGAGTTATGTACCTGGCGGACGAAGCATACGCCAGAGCGGACTCCTTCACGGCAGACATGGTACGAGAATGGGCACATAATATCCGAGAGTGGGCCCAGAGGGGCTTTTGTTTCCTCGGTAATACAAATGCGGCCCTCTCTACGGAGCGGCGCCGGGCAGCACTTTTTCGTATCGACCCCAAATTAGCTGACCTCGGGGTCAAAGAATTGGGCCCACAGGCACAGGGCAAGCTCTTTGGTGAAGCTTTTATGAAGGAACTGAATAAGCATGTAAACGTTTTTATCGAACCGGCGCACACAAGGGGAGGATTCTTCAGCAACATGTTCCTCGTCCGCAAGAAGACCGGGGACTTCCGGCCAGTGATCAATTTGAGAGGACTAAACACGTTTGTGACCTACCGCCATTTCAAAATGGAGGGCATCCATTTACTGCGGGATCTCCTCCAAGAAAGGGATTGATTTACGCGGCTAGACCTCAAGGACGCTTATCTGACAATTCCAATCCACATGGACAGCCGTCCATTTCTCCGCTTCCTCTGGAATGGCACGCCATGGCAGTTCACGTGCCTTCCGTTCGGACTGAGCTCGGCACCGTGGTGCTTCACAAAACTGCTCAAACCGGTGGTATCCCACCTCCGAACACACGGGATCAGATGCATAATTTATCTGGACGACATTCTCCTGTTCTGCAGAACAAGGGAACTGGCCATCCGGCACACTATGTATACAGTACAACTGTTAGAATCCTTGGGCTTCGTGGTCAACAAGGCCAAATCCGCAATGGTGCCTGCCCAACGAATCCAATTCCTGGGCTTCGAGATCGACTCCAGGTCTTGCACCCTACATCTCCCCTCAACCAAAGTGGCGGCTATCAAGAAGGAGATCCGCAGGGTTCTCAAATTGGATTCCATTCCGCTCCGTCAACTGGCACGGATTGTGGGACTCTTATCATCTTCAATACAAGCCATATTTCCGGGACCCCTTCACTACCGAGCGATGCAACGGCTGAAGGCCAGCCTCCTCCGCCAAAATCCCACATACAACCAACCAGTCCCGCTGTCGGAAGAAGTATACTAAGAACTCCAGTGGTGGCTCCACTGCATGCAGGCCTGGAATGGTCGGGCCATCTTCGGCAGTCAACCGGACTTCGTCCTAGAGTCGGACGCGAGTCGCCTAGGATGGGGCACCACGGACGGAGAAACGTCCACAGGGGGCACGTGGACACCACAGGAATTATCGATGCATATCAATTGCCTCGAACTCCTAGCGGGTTCCTTTGCTATCCGCAGCCTCACAAAAGGGCAGTCCAATTGCTGTATACTGTTGAGAATGGACAATGTATCCGCGGTACGATACATCAACCGCTTGGGGGGCACCCGGTCGAGAACCCTGGTGCATCTGACGAAGGAAATCTTCGACTACTGCCTCCCGCGCAATATCACACTATGGGCAGAACACCTGCCGGGGGAGACGAACCTCACGGCGGATTGGTATTCCCGTCATTGGAGGGATGCCAGCGACTGGCAACTGGACCCGCGGACATTCGCACACCTACAAGACCAGAAGGGACCCTTTCGACTGGACCTCTTTGCCTCAAGAAACAACCGGCAGGTCCCGCAATTCTACAGCTGGCTACCGGACCCGGATTGCTTAGCGGTAGATGCCTTCACTCAGCACTGGCCACATCAAGGGGCATATGCCTTTCCCCCTTTCGCCATGATTGCCAGAGTTCTCAATCACCTTCGCAGACGGAGGGTCCGACTGACCCTGCTGACGCCACTTTGGCCGAGTCAGCCCTGGTTCCCGGACCTTCTCGAATTGTCTTATCAGGACCCGATCCTCCTACCGAACAACGACATGTTACTCAGGGACCCGACGGGGAACGCACATCCGATGGTGTCAGACGGCCGTCTGACCTTAGTGGCCTGGACTCTTTCAGGGGAACCTGGCGTACCGACGAATTATCGTCAACGGCTAAAGACCTCCTTTGGGATTCCTGGGCCCCGGGAACACGGAGAAGCTATCTATCCGCATGGAGAGCTTGGACCAGTTGGTGCGTGGGATGGGACTTGGATCCCTTTACAGCCCCTGTTTCCGATATCATGAATTTTCTCTCAACCCTATTCGAGGACGGGAAGTCGTACCGCACCATAAATGTCACGAGATCAGCTATCTCAGCAGCGCACGTGCCGTTTCAAGGAAGGGCAGTTGGACAGGATCCGCTAATATGCCGCCTGCTACGGGGCATCAAACTAAGGAGACCGCCAGCACCTAAATATCAACATCTCTGGGACGTGGAGATAGTCCTTCGTTTTCTCAGGGACTGGCCTCCCAACGAACAGCTGTCATTGAAACAACTGATGGCGAAGTTCACCTTCCTGTTGTGCATGGTGTCCTTCCGGAGAGTGGCTGACGTTCGGACTTTCGATAAGGACGCTTTCTCCATTGGACCCGAAGGAGTCACGTTTCACATATCTCAGCGTAACAAATCCAATACAACATCAGTGTTCTATCCGTTTTTCAATTCGGATCCCCAGCTATGCGTGGTCCGGACCCTCCGAGCCTACGTGTCGGCAACGGAAGGCTTACGCTCACCGTCCGCACGACAACTCTTGGTATCATATGTGACTCCACACGGCCCGGTCTCGGTCATCACATTGGCCAGATGGGTCAGGTGGATTCTGGCTCTAGCTGGGGTGGATGCCTCATTTGGCGCACACTCCGTTCGAGGGGCAGCGGCATCATCGGCATTTTTAGCAGGCGCCTCTCTGGCGGATATCCTACACACGGCAGATTGGTCCCGGGAATCTACCTTTCGGACCTTCTATTTTCGCCCGTCATCCAATGCCGCTTTCGCTCTTCTACCTAAGCGTTAAAACTGCAAATACGAAGCCTCCTGTCATGTTATAAAATTGAAGATTATGCTAGCGCAGTGTACTAATAATCTTAATTTTAATAATGACAGGAGGCGAGTATTTCCCACCCTTTCTTTCTCATAGAAGTTCCCGCCCAGATGGAGGTAAGTAGTTGGTGGGAGTAGTTTGGTTGTATATCGGGACTTACTTACTTGAATTAGCTTGTTATGCTGTTATATTTATTATAAGCTATTAGACTAGTTGGTATGGTGAATTTTAAGATGTCTTATTGACTAGTTGATTCGTTACAGATAATTGGTTTTTCTTTGGTCAGTCCCGTATCATTGATACTACTCTCCCTCTCTTTTCAGTTTGACAAACCACAAGGATGATGGGAAGGCTGAAGAGGCCATTGTTATGACCATGTTGGATTTCGTTATGACGGTTGGAATAAAGTTACTAAGGACTTATTACTACGTTTGGATCTTGTGATGTCGCAGTAGTCAAGAGGAAATGATTGGCTACGCTGGGACTTATATATCCTCTGTTCTACTCTGATTGGTTCTTTCTTTAATGATTTTTTTTCTTTGCTGCTATGGAGCTAGTAAAGAAAGTTAATGCAAATACTCGCCTCCTGTCATTATTAAAATTAAGATTATTAGTACACTGCGCTAGCATAATCTTCAATTCTTTTTACTTTTTGTTTGGCATTTTTGCAACCCATACAGATTCTGCAATAGTGGAAGCCCTTCATTTGGTCTTTATGTGTGCTAATAAAATCAGTATTTTTAACATTGATAAAACTGGAGGTTAAAATTTGTTTCAGATTACGAGCCCCTGTATAAATAATTCTAGGTTTATCTTCTAATAATGATGTTAGTTCTTGATCATGTTGTAAAATATGCCAGTTTATGTTTAAAATATGCCTCAGTTCTTTCTGATTATTATTATAATTAAAAATCAGGGGAACTTTATATGTCTCCATTGTGGTATTTTTGAGTTTGTATTCAAGTAAATTCTCTTTCTCTATTTCTCAAACTTCTTGAATTTTTTTCGTTCAGGCTTTGAAGTACTTCAAGTCTCCCTACTTTAATCTGTGCATGAATAAGCTACAGGACCAAAACCACATCACATCAGCCTTATTCATTGTCAAGCCAACAAAGGCAGAGCCTGCTATACATGGCTCTGGGAAGTGTGAGTGACCCATTTCCGCTGTGTTTTATTCTTTCTGCGCACATACAGTATTATGCTATGTGAGCTTTTTTATGTTTTACAGATTAACCAGAGGTGCACCATCAGGTTTTACTTGTTATAAGTATATATCTTTGTGTGTTGGTGTTCACTATTGCGCACCCTGTGCTTTGTACTATTATTTTGGTCCTAGCTAACAAAGGGGAACCCCAGATATTTATTAATACTATAATCTCAGTTATAGCAGGGAAATGGCCCATGTTGGTAAAATGCTGTATGAAGAAATTATTCCATCATGGTCCTAAAGGGTAGGATATTCATGATGGAATAATTTTGTGATTGGACTTTACGTGTTTAAAGGGAGAAACTGTAGAAACCCTCTACGGTAACACAGTTTTAAGTGAGCTGTTGTTTCAGCCAACTATTTATATGAAAAAAAAAGACCACACACACCTTTCTAGCAGTGTTAATACTGCCTGCCGCCCCAACATCGTGTCCTCTGTGACATTATGGCAAATATGGGCAGAATTCTGAAGCAAATGAACATGCTCCTCCATCGTGCTAGTCATTTGCTAGTACTTATATCTACCATGCAAGATGGTAGATGCAATGTTCTTTGTCTGACCGTGCACCTGTTTTATCTACATTTTCTGCTTTATAACCACCCACAGACTACAGAGTAATGTATGACACTTTAAAAAATAAATAAAAGAAATTGTGGAACAACATTTCGTGTTTCAGATATAGGGTTAGATTCTCTTACCGGAGTAAATGTTTATGCTGCTTATTGAATAGAAATGTTCCCATTAGCTTTAATGGAGGAATTGTTGAAAATAATAAAACAGCCCACAATACAATTAAAAGTACAAGGTAAATTATAGTTTTGTGGGGGTTTTAGGCTACCCTGAAGAGGTGATGCTACTCCTAATTTTTCTTGCATCAATAGAAGTAAATATAGCCTATTCAGCAGTATTTTAATAATTTAACTTTTTTTGTGTATTACCCGGCAAACTCAGCCCAATGCTTAAGGCAATGGTGCAGCTGCTATTTAAAGAAATGCCGATTTCTTTATTTATTATTCTTTTTTTCCATTTGCACACATCCATGCTTGAGATCACTTCTGTATGTGTTTCTGTCTTATAACTTTGTCTTGGGGTAATGTTGACATGGCAACTCTTCTACTCTTCATTTAAATAGACATCGATCATAATTAAATGACTTAATATTCTAGTGATTGTTTTTAGTAACTTAAGTCTTGTATGTAAAAAGATAATGGTGGCTGACAGCTCAACCGGACGGTCGCATGAGCTGCTAGCTCCTCCATAGACTGACCCTCCACAGCTACTAGAATAGCCTACTCTGCCCATACCCAGCGGCAAAAACCTGCTACAGGTACCCTCACAGCATGGCATCCAAATCTGCCAAAAAACCGAAGCAGAAACAATCCCTGCTGCAAATACAAATGCTCTCGACGCCACGCTCGCAGGCCCAAGATGGCGCCGAATCACAGCGCTCACCAGCGGCCTACTCTGACGCCAGCGACATCACCTCGGTCTCTGAACCGACGACGGCTCCAGCTACAGACCTCTCGGTCCACAAGATGTTGCAGGCCATGCAGTCCTCCCTGCAAGCCGACCTCACCAAAATGGCGAGAGATATAAGGACGGACATCCAGGCGCTTGGGGATAGAACCTCGCACTTAGAAGAGAAGGCAGAAGAAATTATCTCCGCTCACAACACCCTGGCGGACGCCTATACAGACATACAAGAACAACTGAGCCGGCTGACGGAAAAAGTCGCGGACCACGAGGATAGGGACCGGCGCAGTAACATCCGCCTCCGCGGCATCCCAGAGGAGGTCCCCCCCCAAGAACTTCAGGCCTACGCCACGAGCCTCTTTCAACACCTGGTCCCTGATCTCCCACAGCCCGACTTCCTCATTGACCGTATTCACAGGCTGCCGAAACCGAGGGCCCTGCCAGCGTCAACACCTAGAGATGCAATAGCCAAATTGCACTATTATACAACCAAAGAGAGGATCATGCGAGCTTCCAGACGTGCACAAGCCCTACCGGATAAATTCAAGGGAGTCCAGCTATACATCGACCTCTCCGCAACTACTCTCCAGAAGAGGAAAGAATTCTCCCTGATAACGAGAGCCTTGCGCGAAGCAAATGTGCTCTACAGATGGGGCTTCCCGGCTCGGCTGATTGTGAGAAGGAATGGAACAGACCGGCACATCACTAACGAAGCCGACGGCAAAAAGATCCTGGCTGAATGGGGCATTGCTCTACCGCACCAACACGCTCAGGAGATGAACAAAGAACAACGCAGACCCCCGCAGAGACTACAGAACGACTGGAATACAGTCGCTGCAGATAAGTGACATTTACATAGCAGTTACCTATTTCTCTAATACCGGGCAAGATAGCCCAACTTCCTCAACATTGTGAACTTTACACAGTTACACCCTTTGAGTTTATATTTATTGTTTCACAACCGGTTATTCACTACTTGTATTTAATCTTGGCCCACTCTATGTCACTCCCACCCGCCTGCTGGGCCTGGCCGCGGTGCCGGGGCTCCGGTCACCGTGGTGACGTCAGTGAGGCTACCGACAGGCTCACAGGAGGGACCAGGCCAGGGCTTGAGCCCCTGTAGTCCAGACCCCACTGAGCAAAATATGGCAGGTGAATATGTTGCCTCACACCACAAGCAAAAAAAAAAAAAAAAAATTTATAATACTATAAAGGACATTGTGTAAATACATGTGAGCCACCCTTAGAGGCTGCTCACCACAACCACGACAGGGTTTGAGGCAACCCACGACCAAGGGCAAACCCGAATCTCCCCTGACATAGAGGGTCGATCATTCCTAGATTTGTCAACCCCCCCCGGGCTCAAGGGAGCCGTGTTATTCCCGTCTGCAAACCCAAGGCTCTCGCCGAGACGGATATTTGTATATACTCCCAGTTACTCCCCCGTACCCAGTTTATCTGCTACCCACCCCCGATCTCCCAACTACCCAACAACACAACTCTCGCACTACCACGTACAGCTCACAAGATGAGCGCATATGACTTCAGTGTTACAACCAGACAACAGATTATAGGGTCACTTACAAAGGCAACCCCTCATAGAACACAGGGATATATGACGACAGACGCAGACTGGCAGACTGTGTCATTCACACAAGGTCATTCCACACCACGCACAACTACCTGGCCTCACCACCATAAATGACACTCACGATATTGTCTCTTAACACCAAGGGGCTGAACTCTCCGCACAAGAGGAGGTTAGCCTTAGACGAAGCGAAGAAACTCAAATCCCACATCGCATTCTTCCAAGAAACCCACTTTAAATGGGGTAACCGCCCTAAATTCTGTTCCGCAACATTCCCCCACGACTACCATTCCTGTTACAAAAAAAAGAAAAGAGGCGTTTCTATACTTATCAGCAAAGCAGTGGCATTCTCATTAGTTAAAAAAGTGGGAGATAAACATGGGAGGTTCCTCTTACTACAATGCTACCTTAACAATGAACCTTACACCCTCCTTAATCTCTACGGCCCACACACGAACCAAACAGACTTCCTAGATAACATTCTTGCGTTAACCAACAGATATCACTTTGGGGAACTCATCATGGGAGGAGACACCAATTTCCTTTTAGATTGCACATTAGATACAACCTCAACCCACAAACTTACTTCTGCGTCAACTCGCAAACAAAATAAAACCACGTCAGCACTCTGTGTCCAAATACTGCAAAACAACCTTCTAGACCCCTGGCGAATCCTACACCCATTAGAACGGGACTATACCTTCCACTCCCCGGCACACAACACCTATACAAGAATAGACAGATTTCTCCTTCCAACCTCAGCAATGCACAAAGTCCTATCGGCCCAAATAGGCCTGATCACTTGGTCGGACCATGCGCCGATCACAATTTCTATCGAGGAACACTTCCCCTCTAAGGGCAAGGGGTCATGGAGGTTGAATGACTATCTCCTTACAGACCCCAAAGTCAACGAACAAATAAAAGGGGAGCTAATCTCATATTTCCAAATAAACATGACTCCAGACGTGGACATATCCACTGTATGGCAGGCACATAAGGCAGTCATCAGGGGCCAGCTCATTAGAGCAGGTAGCTACGCTAAAAAAGAACGACTTAAGGAATATACTACTCTCATCTCAGAATTAACAAAACTTACCCATGATAACAAAACGGCCCCAACACAAGCCCTACAACGCCGAATACTAACGTTACAAGCCAAACTCCGAGACTTAGAATTGCGAAGAACGACCTTTATGCTCAGACGATACAAACATAACTTTTTCATGCACGGCAACAAAGCAGGGGCACTCTTGGCAGCGCAACTCAAAACACGGGCGGCAAATTCCAGGATAGCTTACTTATGCACAAGCTCGAAGCAAAAACTTACCAACCCACAGGATATAGTGGAGGCATTTGCCTCATACTATAGCACCCTATACAATCTTAAAGAGGACCCCGGGACCACCCCACCCCAACCACTTGCGCTTCAGGCCTTTTTGGCCAAGGCGAACCTACCCACACTCACTCCTGAAGACATCAGCGCCCTATCTGCACCATTTACCACACAAGAATTAGCAAAAACTATCGCACAACTACCCAAGCATAAAGCACCGGGCCCAGACGGATACTCGAATCTCTATTATCAATCCTTTGCACAAATCCTCTCCCCACATATGACTGCACTGTTCAACCATTGCTTCTCTGAGGGATCTCTGCCCCCCGAGATGCTGAAAGCCCACATATCTACGCTTCCGAAACCGGGAAAAGCGCCCACACACTGCCCTAATTTTCGGCCCATTTCCCTACTCAATGCAGACACCAAACTTTATGCCAAATTAATAGCGAACAGACTATCTGAAATCCTCCCCAAGCTAACGCATAATGACCAATCTGGCTTTGTAAAAACGAGACAGGGCTCGGACAATACTAGGAAAATCTTAAATATTCTTGCACATGCACACACTCACCACACTAAGGGTCTTCTCTTGGCACTAGATGCCGAGAAGGCCTTTGACAGACTCAACTGGGATTACATGCGACACGTCCTACAATCGTTCGGCTTTACCCCTCACCTCATCTCAGGCATAACGGCTCTGTACAACAACCCCACGGCACAGGTAGCGAATGCCGGGTTCACCTCTAAGCCATTCAACATTACTAATGGGACCAGACAAGGCTGCCCCCTTTCTCCCCTGTTATTCGTCCTCTCCTTAGAGGCCCTAGCACACATCATTAGACATCATCCAAATATTCGAGGAATGTCCATCGGTAACACCGAATACAAACTTTCCATGTTTGCGGACGACATCCTCCTGACGTTAAGCGACGTACCAACATCCCTGCCAACGCTGATACAATTACTAGACACATATGGCACACTAACATACTACAAGATGAATCAAACCAAGACCCAAGCCTTGCCTATAGGACTACCACGCTCTGAGACCCAAGACCTTACCCAGACATATAACTTTGACTGGAGAAAGGACTATATCACCTACCTAGGGGTCAAAATAGCACCTACAATGAATGACATGTTCCACTACAATTATAAACCACTGCTCCCTCTTTGTAAGTCGACCTGCCTCCAATGGAAGCCTGTAAGGCTGTCATGGTTAGGCAGAATAAATACTATTAAAATGACCCTGCTCCCGAAATTGCTTTACGTATTCCGCCTCTTGCAGATAAGGGCACCACTCGCATTCTTCAAAACCCTTCAACGGACCCTATCCTCATACATATGGGAATCCCGCAAACCCAGACTGACTCACCGTCTTCTACACCAACGCACTGCGGAAGGGGGGGTAGGACTGCCAGATCTATACAATTATAAAGCGGCGATCTTAGAAACCGCGGTTAAATTACACGCACCCACAGGCATACTCCAATGGGTAGATATGGAAACCACCCAAACAGGCTCGACACCCCTAAAAGACTTCTTATGGACCCCCAAACCGCTCCGCCCTAGGGTTGGGAACTTGTTCCCGACCTCATCGCTGACCATTTATCATTGGGACCAGCTACGACGCAAACAGAACCCCACGCACAAATTCCACCCACGCACCCCTTTAACAGCCTTGAAGGCGATATCACCTTGGCTCTCGATGAGAGCCTGGGCAAAAGTAGGCATCACCTCACTAGACCAGATCTTACAAAACGACACTATCAGGCCATTCCCAGACCTACAGAGGGAGTTCCAGTTAACCAATTCCTCAGTCTTCCCCTACATGCAACTCCGAAGCGTAATTCCATCACATGTGGCACACACTTCAACAATTGACAATCCAACCTCCAAAGCAATAGATTTACTATACGACAGATGCTGGCAAACCCCAACTAAAAACAAAACCCTCGCGCTATGTTACCACACACTCTTAAAACTGACGCCAGCGTATGTCCCTGCTTACGTCACCCAGTGGCTTGCAGACGATGGAATGATGCTCACTGACGAAGAAATACTCGACTCCCCCCACGCTCTGAAAGGTCTCACGAGGTGCTACTCACACGTTGAGGCCCACAAAAAACTGGTCTACAGGTGGTACTTCACACCCCAAAAATTACACACGATATACAACACTGTGTCGCCCCTCTGCTGGAGATGCAATGAGGCGACGGGCACGATGATGCACATATGGTGGAGATGCCCACGAATCAGGCCCATATGGAAGGTGGCACAAACTGTCCTAAAATCCATGGACATCCAGACACCCCCCTTGAACATACACACGGGACTGTTCCTCCAATACCCGAAACTAACCCCAAAACATATCAAATGCAAAATGTCTCTCACTGCCTTAGCAGTGAGAAATCTCATCGCAACCCAGTGGAAATGCACCCAATGCCCCTCCAAATCCCAACTCCTCACCAAAATACACCAATACTACACTTACGAATATATGTCCACAAGCACTGCCTCACAAAAACAGGCCTTTCTGGCCTCTTGGGCATCATGGACGGACCCTTGGGAAGACCAATCCAACACTAAATAAATCCTACGCCTATAGAATTATACGACAATATAGCTGACACACACCGTTCAAACTAGGCAACACGACTACCAGGGAACTAAACGGTACCAACACAGACAGAGATAAATACCAAGCCATATACGCACATTACCTACTCAAACAATGAGTCATACTGCATCTATAACGCTGTATTACCAGGATATATGGCACAGCGTATCCGCTGCTTTGGCTTTGTTCCTGGATCTGAATGCTACCACTGCTTGCAACAACTCTATCTCACCAATGTGATACTAAGGTTTCGTTTCTGATTGGAAATGCCTATGAGGCATAGACCTGACTGTGCCCGCATGCAGTGCAACACGCTGTATGGTTAAATTTTGCTCTGCACTGTAATACGTTGTACTGCATTGTAATGTATCATATCTCTGGGCAATACCCCTCACGTTCGATAAGTCGAAGTATCCAACCAGATAACAAGCCTCACCGTCCCGATAACGCTACATTACTGCCAGTATACGTCATAACGTACCCACCGGAATAGTATCAACACTTGCACATAGTGGCTCCATTACCTGCAACATCACCACTCTACCAACATGAAATTAAGGTACTGTCTCTAATCAGAGACACCAATGCTGCACGGACCTGACTGTGCCCGCATGTACTGCAACGCACTATATTGTAACACATTGCTCTACATCGTGGTACGTTGGGCTACCCTGTATTGTACTGTACCACTATACTATACTCCTCACACCAGATGAGCTAGTCTATCCAACCAGACAACAAGCCTCATTATACCCCATTACTATTAGCATGCACCATAACGCAGCCGCGGCTGTAATACTGAGCCCTACAGGGAATGCCCCTTACACCCAGAATATCACCATACTACCATTATGACGCTGAGGCTTTGCTCCTAATTTGAATTACCACTGTCGCCTAGAATTAGCTACGCCCGTTTGTACTGTAACGCTCTGTATTGTAACACACTGTACTGCATTGTATTGTACTATATCATTGCGCAATTCTGCACATACCCCTCTACCTTTTTCCTTTCTGTACCCCCCCTGATCTATTGAACCTATGAAAATAAAAAACTTTGAATCTGAAAAAAAAAAGATAATGGTAGTTTTACATTTGAATTTGTTTAAGAAAATAAACACAAAAACAGTTAATACAAACAAAATATATTTTTTTTAATCTTTCAAGGCAACTGAAGCGTAAGTGAAAAATATGGAAATGTGGAAAGGGTGTCTTCTAGCACACTATGTCAACTCTTCATGGGTGCAAACTGTCTATTTTTTTGCCTCTCTTGGGATCCCCACTGCCCATGTTGTGATCTTTATAGTGTCCTCTAGTGGTCATAGTCTGGTGGTTCAAGTTATCTAAATTGTGACTTCTTCTATCATTGTCCCTTAGTGGTCTAAATTGTCAGTTTTGTGGATGAGGGGGTTACTTTTTTTTCTTGTGCCTCCCTCTCCTGGATCTGTATTGCATGCTCTTGTTTATGCTCCTTTTCTGTTGACAAGCATCAGCAAAACCAGAAACATTTTGCAAGTTAATGTCTACTACATGTGACAATACATAAATTATCTGCTCCAGGCCACATGCTAAGATTGGCATACAGAAAGACCCTAAGAGTGCGTCCTTGTACTGAGTCTATATGCCTTTCAATTATATATTTATTTTTCATTCCATTTCTGCTTACAATTCCATAAATCCCCATCTCCTTCTGTCAAGACTCCCTTCAATGCTAGGCCTATTTTACACTATATCCTCTATTCTCTCGTTTCTGTATGAAACTTACTAGAAGGGCCAATCCATTGTTTTATTTAGCCTAAAAACATGTCCTCTCCTTAATGCCAGTGCTTACATTCTCCCTTTACTTAATGCAATTTCCTCTCTAACTACCCTTATGACCATTTCCCATTTATCCTCCCTGAGCTTAAAGCTAGACCCCATTCCTTTCTGAATGACACCTTTTATGCCCGTATGATCCCTTTATTTCAGTCCACTAGCCCTTTATTGCTGCACTTTCCCTTGTATGAGCTCCCTCCCTTCAAGTATAATCTCTCCTTTTACGGCAGACAAATTTCTTTAATGTAGCTTCTTTCCTTTATTCACACTCTCATTTATTTATCATAAAACCTCCTCTTAGGCCAACTAATTGATGTTTGGTGTGTGTAATATTTTTTTAAATTTTTTACACCTTTGGGTTACATGACCCTCTCTAAGTTTTTACAAAACAAAAATGACACAATAGACACATCCCCTCTGCATATTTATTTGGATTAGTAAATTGAATATTGTAGCATTCTAACAGAAGCCAGCACAACAGGATTCCAAAAGAATAATGTTATCATTGTGTCATCACAGAATCATCAATCATTCTTTTGTGTAAAGTAGCTGAAAACATGTCATGCTGATTATTATTATTTTACTTTGTGGTACATTTGTTGGATTACATCCATTTTTCAGAAAACTTGGATCAAGGCCATTATCTACAGGGATCAGTGTCACAAACCATAGTCATTTTCAATTGCGCATAATTCAAGTCAAGGTCACAAAGGAAGGTCATTACTCTTTTTATATACTTGCTAGAATTTATTCTTAATATCCATCAGTACACCTATTAAATCCCTGTTTACTCAACCAGGTCTCCTATATTCAGAGGACATAATCTAACAGTAAAATAGTCTAAAATAGCTATTTCACACAGGGGTGTTATAGTTCACTCCACTGTGAATTTCCCACCATACTTGTAATAAACAGTAAAATATCCCCAAACTGAAAAATACTATTTTTATTTCATTTAAATAATCAAGGCAATAGTACAGACACATATGTATCAAAAGCAAACATTTTTGAAATCCGCACCTCTGGATAGACACCCTGATCTGGCTTGGACCAACACCGCTCCCCCAACAAGCCCTCCCCCTAGCCTCCCTTGCCCCTCTCACACACCAGAAGATCCTCCTTTCACCCTCCACACCTCCCACTCACAGACTGACACACAACCACACCCCCTACTGGTGCACCCATCACCCCAATATGCAGAACAGGAGTCCACACACTGCTATTCAACCATCACACACACATCGCAAGACCTCGTAAAAGGGCCCCTTGCACACTAAACCAAGTACGGAGCACCTAAAGACACACAAAGGAAACACAGTGCCACCTTTGCTACAGACAGCGCACATCAACAAAGACACAAAATGAGGCCAACAAAGAGGGTAACCGGGCATGACTGAAAAAAAGGGCACATAAACCAAAAGTTAATCATATACAGAACTCAAGACTATTTACCCACCCACACCATGTCGAGAACGACATTAAACGTCACCGCACTACCCACTACCACCCACACACAATAACTGTTACTCTATAATTGAAATCTCCAGTTGAGATGTTACTGTTCCTTTACATACGTGTAGAAGATGAAGACACTATACCAAAC
>OW240915.1:82779302-82805426 GCA_933207985.1 Pelobates cultripes
AAGAAGAGTCGACAGTCCTCGAACTCTAAAGGAGTCTTTCCTTGTAGCGCTGCCAAGAGCCCCAATTTGTCTGACATTGATTGGCTTTGGGGTGTGCGGTAGCGGTTTCTGAGACCTGCGCCCCATCTTACCTGTACTTGGTAGGCTGTGGTGCCAATCTTCCAGGTCTGGTGTGCCCCAGGGCCAGATTCCCTCTGCTGTGGCATGCTGCCATCCGGCCGCGTGGTAGGCCTTGCCGCCTCGGCGTTGAGTTTTGGAGCCGAGCGTAAGAAAGAAGGGCATCGACAATGTCAGCTGGCTGCCCCGGAATCAGCTTTAGGGTCTGTGACCAAAATTGGTGCTAGATGCCCCCGATGAGTTCGGATTTAGACAGTCGCTGCAGGAGCACCGGGAATGTGCCTCCACTCGGTGCGGTGTCAGGCTCTGCCCCCAACTGATTAACTTTTTCCTTTAAGTGATGCCAGTCTGGAAAGGCACCAAAACAAACTCCTCCAAACAGGGGAATGATTGTCTGTATTTGCAAGTGATGGTGTTTTATTTGTAGTATAATTGTGCTTGTTTTCCTTTACAGTTCTGCTATGGACTATTGTTCCTCAAGCAACATTGTTCTCCCCTGCAACAGATTATTATTATTTTTTTCTGTCTTTTACCATTTTTTTTGTTCCCAAACAGCTGGTAGCATACCTGCATACCACATTACTCAGTACTCCCTGTAAACAATTTTCATGCTTAGTGGCACTATAAACAAAAGTGTATTGCATTTTTTTATGGTTTTTATAACCTGATTTTTTTTGCATTTCATGTACCTTCTGTAGTGGTGACCGCTTGGAGCAGCATATTAATAAGCACTTTAATCTAAATTAATCAACACAATGTCTAACTATACTGTACTGTCCATTAATACCAGGGGTTTAAATCACCCTGAGAAGAGGATTAAGGCTTTACATGCTTCAGTTATGTTTATTCAGGAAACTAATTTCTGTGGCCCATCAACCCCTGCTTGGAATATTCACTTTCTACTAATTAGCATACAAACAACCCAATTTGGAAATTGCTGGGGCGCTGCCATTCTGTTGCATACTCGCATTACCTGTGATAGAAGGTGATTTTAATCTGACACTAGAATAATCTAAGCGTCCCGGTCCTTATTCAGGATTGCCAAACAGGGACAAAGACTAAAGGATTTCCTGCATACACAACAGCTCACTGACACATGGTGGTTCCAACATCTATCAACAAAGGACTACACTTTTTTTCATTTGTTTAAGGAACACTATAAGGTCAGGAATACAAACATGTATTCTTAACCTTATAGTCTTAAAAACATCATCTAACCTCCCTGCCCCCACCCGTTACCACCTAAATTGTCAAATCTTACCTTTATTGCACTCTGCTGCTGCTGACTCTGACCCTGATCTGCCTCATTGGCTGACATTATCAGAAGTGGTGATTAGTGATGTCGCGAACCCGAAATTTTCGGTTCGCGAACTTCCGCAAATGTTCGTGAACCGACGAACCGGCGAACCGGGCGAACCGCCATAGACTTCAATGGGCAGGCGAATTTTAAAACACACAGGGACTCTTTCTGGCCACAATAGTGATGGAAAAGTTGTTTCAAGGATACTAACACCTGGACTGTGGTATGCCGGAGGGGGATCCATGGCAAAACTCCCATGGAAAATTACACAGTTGATACAGAGTCTGGTTTTAATCCATAAAGGGCAGAAATCAGCTAACATTCCTAAATCACAATGGATTGACACCTGACATATGACATATTGACACCTTGACATATGGATTGACACCTGTCCTCAGAGCCCCTGATACACACTGACACAAAGCAGAATAGTGACTGTTCCTCCTACATAGGGTCACTTGGCAGATATGGATTGACACCTGTCCTCAGAGATCATGATACACACTGACACAGAGCAGAATAGAGACTGTTCCCTACATAGGGTCACTTGGCAGATATGGATTGACACCTGTCCTCAGAGCCCCTGATACTCACAGACACAGAGCAGAATAGAGACTGTTCCCCCTACATAGGGTCACTTGGCAGATATGGATTGACACCTGTCCTCAGAGCCCCTGATACCCACTGACACAGAGAGGAATAGAGACTGTTCCTCCTACATAGGGTCACTTGGCAGATATGGATTGACACCTGTCCTCAGAGATCATGATACACACTGACACAGAGCAGAATAGAGACTGTTCCTCCTACATAGGGTCACTTGGCACATATGGATTGACACCTGTCCTCAGAGCCCCTGATACACACTGACACAGAGCAGAATAGAGACTGTTCCTCCTACATAGGGTCACTTGGCAGATATGGATTGACACCTGTCCTCAGATCATGATACACACTGACACAGGCAAGAATAGAGACTGATTTCCCCATGAGGGTCACTTGCCAGATATGGATTGACACCTGTCCTCAGAGATCATGATACACACTGACACAGAGCAGAATGAGACTGTTCCTCCTACATAGGGTCACTTGGCAGATGTAGTTGACACCTGTCCTCAGAGCCCCTGATACACACTGACACAGAGCAGAATAGGGAGACTGTTCCCCCTACATAGGGTCACTTGGCAGATATGGATTGACACCTGTCCTCAGAGATCATGATACACTGACAAAGAGCAGAATGAGACTGTTCCTCCTACATAGGGGTCACTTGGCAGATATGTGGATTGACACCTGTCCTCAAGAGATCATGATACACACTGACACAGAGCAAAATAGAGACTGTTCCCCTACATAGGGTCACTTGGCAGATATGGATTGACTGTTCCCCTACATACACACTATTGGATCACCATAAAACTTACCAAGGATCTAAATCATGTTCGTATCGTACATGAAAAACCTACTCATACAAAATCTCTTCCCAAACGTCATTTCGTTCAAAGTGGAGAGAATGTTAAAAAAAAAATATTTTTGTTCTGATTGTGAGAAATGCTTTTCAGCCGCTTCCAATCTTAAGCATCATTTGAGGAGCCATACAGGAGAGAAACCTTACTTTTGTTCTCATTGTGGGAAATATTTCTCTCAAAGAGGCCACTTTTATATTCAATCTATAACAGTGAAAAAAGTTTTTTGGTTTTAAATGCAAGCTATTGTGACACCAGTGAGTGAGTGGTGGCATTGGGCACAGTATCCACTGTGAGCCTGACACACCCGCTTTAAGGACACTGACTGCTATTCAATCTATAACAGTGAAAAAAGTTTTTTGTTTTTAAATGCAAGCTATTGTGACACCAGTGAGTGAGTGGTGGCACTGGGCACAGTATCCACTGTGAGCCTGACACACCCGCTTTAAGGACAACTAACTGCTATTCAATCTATAACAGTGAAAAAAGTTTTTTGTTTTTAAATGCAAGCTATTGTGACACCAGTGAGTGAGTGGTGGCACTGGGCACAGTATCCACTGTGAGCCTGACACACCCGCTTTGAGACAACTAACTGCTATTCAATCTATAACAGTGAAAAAAGTTTTTGTTTTTAAATGCAAGCTATTGTGACACCAGTGAGTGAGTGGTGGCACTGGGCACAATATCCACTGTGAGCCTGACACACACCCGCTTTAGACAACTGACTGCTATTCAATCTATAACAGTGAAAAAAGTTTTTTGTTTTTAAATGCAAGCTATTGTGACACCAGTGAGTGAGTGGTGGCACTGGGCACAGTATCCACTGTGAGCCTGACACAGAAGCTGGCAGGCAGGCAAACTGCAATTACATTACACAAAAAAAAAAAAAAAGCAGACTGATGTTCTAGCCCTAAAAAGGGCTTTTTGGGGTGCTGTCCTTACAGCAGAGATCAGATGAGTCCTTCAGGACTGTAGTGGACACTGTATACCCTAACCTAGCTATGCATTTCCCTATCTAATCAACAGCAGCTACACTTTCCCTCCTCTCACTAAGCATGCAGCTTGAGAATGAATATAAAATGGATGCCTTCCAGTAGGTGGGAGGGTCTACTAGTTAGGGTGTGCTGCTAATTGGCTGGAATGTGTCTGCTGACTGTGAGGTACAGGGTCAAAATTTACTCAATGATGACGAATAGGTGGCGGATCGAACCGCGCATATGTTCGCCCACCGTGGCGAACGCGAACATACTATGTTCGCCAGGAACTATTCGCCAGCGAACCGTTCGGTGCATCACTATGTATCACATATAGGCAGCCTTTCATCTAAGGTGTTTAAAATGTCAATGCTATAAAAAAATCACTTGTTACCAGTTACATATGCATAATAGTCTAGGAGGTAGTGATGTATGTATACAAACTGCTAATATCCCAATGCAGCTCTTAATAGGAAATATTCTCGGTATTTCCTTAATTGACTTAATTGACTGTGTACTACAAACTCCAAAAAAAGAGTGCAAAGGAAAATTAGGTTTATATTTAAATAGAAACACTTTATTTGGAATAGAAAAACATATAAAAAATACTGTAGAATGAGTATATATCTATATACCCCAATGAATAGAGTATACAAGAAAAGAAAATATGTAAATAAACATCCCCAATAGATAAATATCTAGCTCACAATGAGCATATGTATACTGTAGGATATCGAAGTGGGTAAAAGTCCTGAAATATAATCCAACTCGTGGTATGTATACAGTATTTGTAATCTTAGGGATTCTTTAAGATACTGTGAAGTCAGCTTGAAAATAAACAGTCCCAGGAATCCTCCTGTATATCGTGATATTGCTTACTATACTGTGCTGGTTACGGATCCTGTTCAGCGTGCTCATTCCTCTGCTTCAGCGTCTCAAAACAGCTGCTTAGTAAATAATATTTTGAGTAGATATAGATAGGTAAAGTAACTAATATTAATTAATAATGTAATTATTAAATAATAAATAAATAAATAGTTACAAATTGCACAAATAAGTATTTTACCAAATAACATATTTTACCGAGTGTCTGTGTGTGATATTAGAGACTGGCTTTTTAGATGAAAGAAGCAAGGAGAATTGTTACTAGTGATTAAAGGACCACTATAGTGCCAGGAAAACATACTCGTTTTCCTGGCACTATAGTGCCCTGAGGGTGCCCCCACCCTCAGGGTCCCCCTCCCGCCTGGCTCTGGAAGGGGGAAAGGGGTAAAAACTTACCTTTTTCCAGCACTGGGCGGGGAGCTCTCCTCCTCCGATCCTCCTCTTCTCCTCCCATGCGGCTGAATGCGCACGCGCGGCAAGAGCTGCGCGCGCATTCAGCCGGTCACATAGGAAAGCATTCATAATGCTTTCCTATGGACGCTGGCGTGCTCTCACTGTGAAAATCACAGTGAGAAGCACGCAAGCGCCTCTAGCGGCTGTCAATGAGACAGCTGCTAGAGGAATTGGGGGAAGGCTTAACCCATTCATAAACATAGCAGTTTCTCTGAAACTGCTATGTTTATAAAAGAATGAGTTAAGCCTAGCTGGACCTGGCACCCAGACCACTTCATTAAGCTGAAGTGGTCTGGGTGCTAGAGTGGTCCTTTAACTCACGTCTTTGGACTATCTGAGTGCCCGTACCACAATCCTCCGTTTATCATTCACGCGTGTAAACTGGAGAGACGCTGAAGCAGAGGGACGAGCACACTGAACAGGATCCATACCCAGCACAGTATAGTAAGCAATACCACGATATACAGGAGGATTCTTGGGACTGTTTATTTTCAAGCTGACTTCACAGTATCTTAAGGAATCCCTAAGATTACAAATACTGTATACATACCACGAGTTGGCTTATATTTCAGGACATTTACCCACTTCGATATGTTAATGAAATTACCACTTGCATTAATTTAAGAACATGCTAAGAACCTAAATGGAAATAGGTACTTGATGGCCAACACTACAATACTTAGAAATGTAATCACAGAGTCTACTGTAACAAGTTTTCTACATACGATGGTGGAGGCTTATTATAATATGTTCATAAATGCATCTATACCATAACTGACTAGGCATGTATAGATTAGAATGAGGTAGACAACCGAAGGCACTCCAGATGTTGTGGACTACATTTCCCCTAATGCTTTACCAGCACTATGGCTGTAAGAGCATTATGGGAGATATAGTGCACAACATCTGGAGTGCGGAAGGTTGCCTACTCCTTAATTGGAAGATATAGTGTAAATTTATTTATCACCTAGTATACAATGTAGGACTGGACACATGGTATCATCTCTGAAACGCTGAATGCATATTTTGCTCTGCAGCATCCTATTCATAGAGCAAAGCATTCTGGGACAGATTAGAGTAGATGCAGGTTGCAGTGCAGGCTTAAAATAGATATAGGTTGAAGGCAGTCATTGTAACAATCATTGGAACATGAACTCTTTCCATTCATTAGTTGTTGTTTTTTTTATCACACAAAAGAGAATGCTAAACATGACTAAAATAGTACTGACTATTTCCACGCAGTAATTTAAGCTGTGCCTTATTATGAAAAGGCTATGTGCAGTCTGTCTCTGTATTTATTTATTTAAGTATGTATGTATGTATTCAGTCTATGTATTTGCTTCCTATACAAGCTCTATAAACAGATCACCCAATAAAATAGAAGCCCCAGACAGATCATACGTTTTATTAAAGCATGTGTTTTAATGATTTGCTGCATATTTTATATCGTGCCTTCAACATTAGGAAACAACTTGTTGATATTCTACATCCATTGCCGTAAATGAATGCACAGAAATGCATACAGTGAAATGTATGAGTAGCTATATCAATGTAAATTCCTTATAATCCTGTTTAATAAAGCTGATAAATTGTGTTCATGCGCATATATTAATTTCTCTTAGTCTGCTAGCTATGTCCAACTGCATCACGTGATGTAGGAAATCATTCAGGGTGACCTCATATGATGTGGAAGATAAGCACTCAATGTAACCTCATACAGTATAGCAAGTACTCTGTGTGAGTGTTTCTAAAAAACAGGTAAGCATGGCTGTGCATCCTTTTCATGGAGCAAAGCATTCTGGGACAGACTACAGTAGTTGCAGGTTGTAGTTCAGGCTTAAAATAGATATGGGTTAATGGCAGGAGACATCTTATTGGCAGCAGGCAAGTACTCTGGTTGACCTCACATGATAAACCCCTGAAGTGGAAGTGGATAGTTAAAATACATTGTTAAACACATATCTGCACATCAGTATATAATAGGTAGGTAGACAGACCAGCTTAGACCATTTCTTTACCATAGTTAATTTACCAACATTAAGTTATTTTGTTTTACTTTTTGAATTAACACACACAAACACACATACACACAGAAACACAAACAGAGAGAGAGAGATAACATGATTTGTCTTTCAACGATGTTAAAATGCTAGTAGTTAAAATTTCCAATTAGCACATTATATAAACAATATATATTACGTTTTGCATAGTCCTTGTCTGGTTAGGAATAATACTCAGATTTATCGAGATGTGTTAGGCTGATTTGGCGTTGACAGCTCTTCCTCCAAATTAGTGGAACTTTGCTGAAAATGTCAGAGAAATTTCCATCCTCAAGCCACCACTCATTAGCAAACCTTGTAGACCAATACACAATTAAGAGAAAAAAGAAGATGGGAGCAATCATGCTGAAATGTGAAATGCTACAATATGGGAATATATTTAAAGTTGTCAGAGTGTTAGGTACACTCTAGAGTAATAGCATGACAAAGTCAGAAATTAAATCTGAGGCTCTTCTAATATAATTCTAGTGAACATACACAAACACTATTATTTGTAAGTATACAACCCAAAGCTCTAGAATTATAATATGGCAACAAACTATCAAGGTTATGCCTAAAGTGAGAATTGTCAGGAACTCAATGTGAATTCAAATTGAATTTCAAATTACAGTCCAAGTATATTAACTGGAAAAAAATCTACTAATAAGCAATTTTTCCAGTTTAGCTACTTTGGCCTTTGGCCTTTTGACCTCCAAGATGGCCAGAGGCTCTTTTGTATAGCTCCTGCTAATCTGGGCTAATATTCGGACCTATCTGTAACTATAGCAGGGAGAAATGACCATGAGCTTGTAACAGACTTGATCTCACAAAGCGGATATCTGTGGTTCAGTGCAGCAGCGGATCGGAAGCGAGACTCATGCCTCCGAACCTTCGGCCTACTGTCTCCTGCTGGAAGAGGTTGTCAATCTCCCAGCTACAGCCACATTACATGAAGTGACACAACTGCAGGCTCGCTACTCCTCTGCTCCCCCCACCCCCAAAGGACCAGCGGGAGTCATCTTGGTCCCCACTGACCAGATACATATGTCTCATCTGTTTCTGGATGACCTCCACAGTCCCCACGTGGCATGTGGCACTTCAAACAAGATGGTGGACGAGACTCCCTCATGGGTGTATGCGCCTACACAACTTTAAGGAGTACAATATCTCTTAGTTGAATCATTACTCACACGGCTGGACAATTCCAGCACTACTGGGTGGAGGGGAAGAAACGCACTGCACCGATACCATTTGCCACAGGGAAAGAGGTGGGGAGCACCCCACAGCATTGCTCACATCGCTGGTACACCACCCAACGCAGGTGGCGGCAGAACATGTGGGCCTCCCATTGCATCCATTATGGGAAAGACTTGGGCTCCCATAGTCCCTGAGTCTGTGGCCTACAGATACCCACATGTAACTCACCACGATGTTTTACTTTTCTTCTTCTTCTTGTTTATTTTCTTCCACACTCTTTACAATGCAACATTACTAAGGTGGTTTTCTCAGCATGCTACCCTAACATATTGTGGCTACAACGTTCATGTTTACCTTACAGATTTTGTTATTGCCATTTAGCATATTTGTTCGTGTTAACTTAGATATGTCTGTATATATTGCAGCAGATATAATTATGTTCACATACAATAGAAACAAAAAAAAGAGATGTCTTTCTTGCTCAGAATAGTGTATGTTTAAACCTGTATATTACTCTCGTTTTGCCAAGTTGACATTTTCTGACTTACCGCTTTCTCTTCTTTGTTAACTGATACATCTTAATAAAAGAAAGATTAACAAAAAAAAGTCACCCAGGACACTGACCACTTTTGTTCAATTTCAATATGTTCCATTTACAACTAACTGATTTCAACTAAAATGAAAAGCAAATTGCAAAGTTTTGGATGGTAAGCTAGATAAATACTTAACAGGGTTATTTACTAAAGTGAGAATTTACAGTGAATTCAAATGAATTTAAAAATTTAAGGCCAGAAAAGCCAAACGGAAAGCAAAGCTTTTTTTATATTTTGGCTTTCAAATTACCACAGAGTTCACTGTTTAATGAATAAACCTCAAATTACCACAGAGCGGTCCGCACCAGACATTGGGACTCACAGAGGCTGCCCATGCACCCCGGGTTTAGAGATTTGTTCTTCAACTCACGCTATATTATTTTAGCTATGTTTGGCTCAAAATTGACTATTCTCTTGTGCTCCCAGTTTTTGTAAATAATGATCCCTAAGCAGGAATGTTATCTGATAAGTTGTTTTATTCTGTAAACATTGCAAAGGTAAATGCTCTGATTTCTTAATTTGAAAACTTTATACTAACATATAGAATATATTACCCTAATATCAGCTTTTTGTAGCTAGTGTTGCTTGCATTTTGTCTGAATGATATTGACAAACTAAGCAGCTTCCAAACACAATCACTGATTAACCTTTAACAACACATGACAGAATTATGCCATCGTGGATATCCGTCCCCTAATTCAGCTATGCTATGTTTTACCAGTCCCTGCAGGTATCGGGGGAACCCCAGATATGGAGGCTTAAATTGGTGTCCCCACACTGACCGATGAGCTGTATGCAGCACCCAAACTTTAAGTGTGGAATTAAATTCTCCAATGGTACAACTTGGTGTGAGCATGGTTAAATCCCATCTCACACTAGAAAACCTTGGTATTATTAACTTACAGGGGCTTCCATCTGTCAGCTGGGGCAATATTTAGTGGCCACTGTGTGACAGATAAGCTGCATGCAGCACTCAATGTGAGTGCAGCATGCCGCTCTTTAAAGGACCACTCTAGGCACCCAGACCACTTCAGCTTAATGAAGTGGTCTGGGTGCCAGGTCCCTCTAGGATTAACCCATTTT
Source organism: Pelobates cultripes (assembly GCA_933207985.1). Lineage (NCBI taxonomy): Eukaryota > Metazoa > Chordata > Amphibia > Anura > Pelobatidae > Pelobates > Pelobates cultripes. Next base: position 82,789,410 of record OW240915.1, read on the forward strand.
TTTATAAACATAGCAGTTTCAGAGAAACTGCTATGTTTATAAATAGGTTAATCCAGCCCTCAAATCCTCTAGTGGCTGTCTCACTGACAGCCGCTAGAGGCGCTTGCGTGATTCTCACTGTGAAAATCACAGTGAGAGCACCCAAGCGTCCATAGGAAAGCATTGTAAATGCTTTCCTATGAGACCGGCTGAATGCGTGCGCAGCTCTTGCCGCACGTGCGCATTCAGCCGAATGGGAGGAGAGGAAGAGGATCGGAGGAGCAGAGCTCCCCGCCCGGCGCTGGAAAAAGGTACGTTTTAACTCTTTCCTTTCCCCAGAGCCGGGCGGGAGGGGGTCCCTGAGGGTGGGGGCACCCTCAGGGCACTATAGTGCCAGGAAAACGAGTATGTTTTTCTGGCACTATAGTGGTCCTTTAAATTGGGTTTTAAATCCCTATTTGCTACGGTGCAGTGTGTGCGGGGTAAATCCTTGTTTATTCCTGGAGCTCCTCTTTGACCTGGGTCTCCAGACGGACTGATGAGCTGTATGCAGTGCTTAAGGTGAGCACTACATATAGCCCTTTAAATAAAATGAGAACAACAACGCTCAGAAATTGCACTTGGCCAAGGGGATTCTCTATGTGCAGTTGATCTAAACCGACACTGACAGGGTCTCCCTACATGTCCCCCCTGCCAGTTGCCCAGCATCGATCATAATGTATTTGGCATGCTAGTTTTTCATTATCACAGGGTTCACCCTGTCATCCTGAAAACAGCCAGTGGATGGTGGAAACATACCTCTCACTACTGTTTTAGCTAAGAATTCCCTTTGCTAATATCAGAATTGATAGTTGCAGAGGGAGACCCTTGGGATTAGGATTAGATTAAAGATTATATTTAGGATTAATAATATGTTTATGTATAGGTTTAGAATAAGGTATTGGATGAGGGTTCGGATTAGGGGTTTGATTATAAATAGGACCAGCAAGGGAATTCCTTCTAAAAGAAACCCCTAATATGTAAATATGGAAAATCAGAAACATAAGATAATACCATAAACGTTGAAAGAAATTGGTGATAAAATAAGGCTCAAAATATACCGTAACACATACCCTGTGGCCCATCAAATCCATCTATCAAAATTCTAAGTGTAAAAACTGAATAGTCATGTCTTATATGGCACTGTAACTTAAATAGTGGCAAAGGTATACATTGGGGGTTTTATTTTATTCAGAAGAGTTTGCTGAGCACAAGTTGCGTATTTGATCATAATGGCACATATCAAATTAGCAAAATGCCCAGAACAAATGTAATTTGTATGTGAAAAATATTTTTTACCACAGACTTTGACATAAACTGCCTTAAAAATGGCAGCATGTTAAGGCACAATATACACCATATGAGAGTCACAGATTGTCTGCTTCTACAAATGGCTGGACTTTGTAGGGTAATTTGAACAGGCAAACTACTATATTGCCCAAAAATGTGACATAGGTCCATCAAATGCATCTGTCAAAATTCCAACTACAAAAACTAAAATGGTCAGGTCTTAAATGACAATGTAGCTTCACAGAATAGTGGCAAAGGCATGGATTGGAGGCATTCTTTTACTCATGTGGCTGATTTGATTTCTTTTTTTAGAAGAGCAGCACACATTAGGTTTATGAAATAGACATTAAAAAAAAATCTTGTTATATGTGGACATGTTTAAACAAATATATATACAATTTCACTGCAATATATATCAGAGATTGTCAGTTAAATAACTATGTAAAAAGTCTTAAAATACTGTTAGATAAATACAGTGTGATATCTTATATAAATATGAATATATATGTTTGTGTGAGAATTTAGTTTTCTGTGGTTATTTAAAGGACCACTACAGTGCCATGAAAACATACTTGTTTTCCTGGCACTATAGTGCCCTGAGTGTGCCCCCACCCTCAGGGTCCCCCTCCCGCCGGGCTCTGGGGAGAGAAAAGGGTTAAATCTTACCTTTTTTTCCAGCGCCGGGCGGGGAGCTCTCTTCTCCGCCTCCGATCCTCCTCTTCGGCTGAATGCGCATGCGCGGCAGGAGCTGCGCAAGCATTCAGCCAGTCTCATAGGAAAGCATTTATAATGCTTTCCTATGGACGCTTGCGTCTTCTCATTGTGATTTTCACAGTGAGAAGCACGCAAACGCCTCTAGCGGCTGTCAATGAGACAATATCCCTCGACACTGGGTCAGGCTCTGCCCATGCTCCTCCCCGATGACGTCAGCCAGGGGAGACCTAATGCGCATGCACGGCAATAGCCATGCGCGGCAATGGCCATGCGCGCATTAGACCTCCCCATAGAAACGCATTATTCAGTGCTTTCCTATGGGGATTCCGGCGATGCTAGAGGTCCTCATGCATAGCGTGAGGATGTCCAGCGTCGTTTAGATGACCAAAAGTCGTCTAAGAAGCCGGAAGTCCTTTTAGTGGCTGTCTGGTAGGCAGCCACTAGAGGAGGACTTAACCCTACAGGGTAATTATTGCAGTTTATAAAAGCTGCAACAATTACACTTGCAGAGTTAAGGGTGATGGGACTTGGCATCCAGACCACTTCAATGGGCTGAAGTGGTCTGGGTGCCTACATTGTCCCTTTAAGTACGAAACAAGCAAGCTGAAGCTGTTTTTTAAGTTTAAAAAAAAAAACAGTTTCTATAATCTCCAGACCTTTAGAGTTATAAGTACTTTGTGCTGTCAGAATCAAAATGGTCTCCCAGTTTGCAGGGAGGCTGCAAGGGCTCCCAAGTAGGAAGAAGGCCTCATAGTGTCAGGCTCCCTGCTGCTCTGCATCTTCTCTGGTTGTCAAGGTAACTGACTATGAAGTAATAATGTACCTGAAAAAATTGTATTGAGGCTTGTAGGATTTAATGCTTGAATATTCATAGTGAAGAGTAGAGTTAATACAACAAACACTGTACAGGACCATATACAAGTGTAAATAAAATTAGTTATCTCTCAAATTATTAACATGTTCTATCAAAGCATTTTTGTTAATTCAACACATATGTAGCATATGACATGCACATTTATGTATATTTATCTAATTTCCTACCTATCTTGATCCACTTTGTTTAATAAGATTAAAATCACTTACATACTGATGAAAGTACCAATAAAGCAGAAAAAAAGTGGAAAAATCTATAACGTTTGAATATCCTTTATTGACTTGGAATAGCACTTTGTTGCACTAGCAATCTTGGTTTGCGTTTTTATTTTTTTTTCTAATGTAATCCATATGCAGGGCTGTATTTACCACAAGGCAAACAAGGCATTGGCCTAGGGCGGCACTTTCAGGGGGGCACAAAAAAACATCACCCCAAGCTCCCAGGCAAATGTCTTGTTTGCCTCATGTTTGGGGCTGTCCACCTTAAAGCCTCCTGAAGTGTTAAGCTACTAATATTCTAGACAGGCGGCAAGGGTGCGCTGTCCTCTGCTCCTCTTTCTCTCTCACACACCCTTATCCTTGCCCTGTCAGTGTGTGTCTGTCAGTGAGTGAAAGTGTGTATATGTCATTTTATGTATATCTGAGAGTGTGTCTGTCAGTGAGTGGGTGTGTCAGTGTGTGTTGGTTAAACAGTGTGTGTGCCAATGACTGTATTTGTCAGTGAGTGTTTATCAGTGCATGTATCAATGAAGGCCTGTGTCTGTCAGACAAAAAAGTGCCCCCCCCTTGAGGGGGAGGGGGGCGCAAATTTAGATTTTGGGGGTGCCTGAATTTAGTCATGCCTAGGGCAGCACAAATACAAAATACACCACTGTCCATATGTGCATACCATTGTTCTTTTTAGCTACAGTGGTATAGGATCTTATAGCTGCACAGAAGTGATCTGTTTATTTTTTTTAGGTACTATCCTAACCTCAGCCCTATTTTTTTATCTGCTTTGTGTGTTACCATACATCGCACTTATATTATTTCTCTTTTATTTCAGCTGCTACAATTTGCATTGGCTGGCTACATTATTCCATATTATAAAACTGCCTGTCTTCTAAATAAGCAATGTTGGTTGAAAAAGATAAATCTCAATGGATCCTTCCTAGTAAATATTTTATAAACTCCCTAACTTTTAGACGTGATAATATTTGTGCTCTCAGAGCCAAATGTATAGTTTTTTTTTTCAATTTTTTTTAAGGGAAACTGCAACTGGCATCAGGCCTGATAGTGACAAACCCTCTGATGCTCTGATGCCCTGATATTCCTGGTTGCCAGGGGAACTGGCAATGACATCATAAGATAACTAGCAGAATCACATCAGGGTCTGTAGGCTTTTTTTAAAGGAACACTCAACATATTTTTTCTTTTAAAGTTTAGTAGATGTAACCCTGAAGAAAACATGCATGCATTTATTTCCTGCATGTTTTCTTTGGAGACATGAAAAAACAGTTTGCAAAAGTTTGCAGCATCGCAAGCCTTCCCGTCTATCTTAGACACATACTTTTACAGGGTTATTCACTAAGTGAGAATTCAAGGCCAACTGAAAGTGCATTTCAAATTTAAAGGGACACTATGGTCACCAGAAAAACTACAGTTTATTGCGTTTGTTCTGGTGAGTATAATCATTCCCTTCAGGCTTTTTGCAGTAAACACTGTTTTTTCAGAGAAAAGGCAGTGTTTACATTACAGCCTAGGGATATTCCCACTGGTCACTCATCAGATGGCTAGGTCAGTGCTGCACAGTGTGACTGACATTCAGTGTCTCCACCCTCTGCATGGAGACACTGAACTTTCCTCATAGCGGTGCATTGATTTAATGCATCTCTATGAGTAGATGCTGATTGGCCAGGGCTGTGTTTGACTTGGGCTGGCTCTGCCCCTGATCTGCTTCCTTGACAGTCTCAGCCAATCCAATGGGGAAGCACTGTTATTGGTTCAGATCACCACTTCTGATTATGTCAGCCATGCAGGGAGATCAGGTGCAGAGCCAGCAGCAGCAGACTTGAAAAAATTAAGATTTACTAGGTTTAGGGGGTGTAGGGGATCCACGGGGTTTAGATGGTGGTTTTAACACTGTAGGGTCAGGAATGCATGTTTGTCTAGGTTAGCCATTGCTGTAAATTACTAGCCTCCAACTAACAGAATATATTAATAAGATGCATATATAATTACACAAGTTCAGTAAAAGTAAGTCACTGTCAACCTGTCAGGCACAGTACACAGTCAGGGGTAGCCTTTGAGTTAATGTTAAAAGCTATGATAACTTACCAGATGCTAAAGTATAAAGGCTGGACCTGATAACGAAAATATGCCAAAGCTGTCACAATCTCCTCTCACTGCTTCTCCACAAGGGTCCGACAGAAATCTGCTCAGTCACAATGCCCAAACCATCTCCCCATCTGAATTTACATACAAGACATAAAGAACATATATAAACCAATCACATAGAGCATACATACGCATCTCATGAATATACATAATGTGTGTGCTCAAGCATCAGAATGATCATTTTGCACCTATCTCTTGCGGTCATCATGATGCATGAGGCACTGCCATGTTAGGGGGGAGATTCTAGTTATGCTAGTCTTGGGCAGACAACAAAGAATCTGTTGGGCAGCTATACAGTCATGTTGAGCACTGCACGCACTGCCACTTTTATATCTAAAAAAAAACAGTGGACGCATAATTCTCATGAATTTTCCTCACCACACAATTCCTTTCAGTGTGCATATAACATGGCATTACAGAGATAGACAAAAAACTATTTGTGCATATATTAACTGGACACTATAGCCATATATGTGTATACTACCACATTTATTTATTTACAGTCCTAAAGCATCCCCTAGATGTTTTAAAAGTTGTAAATAATGAAGGACCAAGATACTGATAAAATGTGTAATTCACAGATATATAATGATGAGCTCGTAGTCACAAGAGAGAGAAAAAGGTCCAGGCACTACCAAGGCTTAGATAGGCAAATTTATTGGAACTAAAGTGTCCAACAGCAATGTTTCTATCAGACTGGTCCTTTTCAAGCTTGAAAAAGACCAGTTTGTTCCAAACATTGCTCCTAGGCACTTTGGTGCAAACTACTTCTACAAACTACTTCTTGGGTCTTTGTGCTAGCCCCAGGTTCGGTTGCACCCAGGTCTTTATTGATGAACTGTGTGCAGTTCCTTATGCGACTTTACAAATACGATAAGCATCATAAAAAAAAACACTCAAGAGACACTTTACCCTAGAGGATGTTAATCAGACTTAAAAAGCAACACATAAGTGCAAACCTGGCTACTATAATTACTCCTTAAAGGACCACTCTAGGCACCCAGACCACTTCAGCTTAATGAAGTGGTCTGGGTGCCAGGTCCTTCTAGGCTTAACCCATTTTTTCATAATTATAGCAGTTTCAGAGAAACTGCTATAATTATGAATGGGTTAAGCCTTCCCCCTAATCCTCTAGTGGCTGTCTCATTGACAGCCACTAGAGGCGCTTGCGTGCTTCTCACTGTGATTTTCACAGTGAGAGCACGCATCCATAGGAAAGCATTGTAAATGCTTTCCTATGCGACGGGCTGAATGCGCGCGCAGCTCTTGCCGCGCGTGCGCATTCAGCCGGCGGGGCGGAGGAGGCGGAGAGGAGGAGGAGAGCTCTCCGCCCAGCGCTGGAAAAAGGTAAGTTATTACCCCTTTCCCCCTTCCAGAGCCGGGCGGGAGGGGGTCCCTGAGGGTGGGGGCACCCTCAGGGCACTATAGTGCCAGGAAAACGAGTATGTTTTCCTGGCACTATAGTGGTCCTTTAAGTGAATCCTCTTCTGATGAGGACGAGTCTGCATTTTATTATGTTTAAAATTTATCTTCATGTTAAGAGATAACTGAAACAATTATTAAAGGGACACTGTAGGCACCCAGACCCCTTCTGCCAATTGGAGTGGTCTGGGTGCCAACTCCCACTACCCTTAACCCTGCAAGTTTAATTATTGCAGTTTTTTTATAAACTGCAATAATTACCTTGCAGGGTTAACTTCTCCTCTAGTGGCTGTCTACTACTACTAGACAGCCACTAGAGGGCACTTCTGTGACAGGTTTTCTGTGCTAGAGCGTCGCTGGAAGTCCTCACGCTGTGTGAGGACCTCCAGCTTCGCTCAATTCCCCATAGGAAATCATTGAAAGCATTTTCAATGCTTTCCTATGGAGAGCTCTAATGCGCGTGCGCAGCATTGCCGCGCATGCGCATTAGGTCTCCTCAGCCGACGGACGGGATCAGTCTTGCCCACCGGCTGACATAAGTAAGAGGAGGAGCGGCGGCGAGCTGAAACCACCGCCGAGGAACATCGGCGGGGGTCTCAGGTAAGTGACTGAAGGGGTTTTCACCCCTTCAGCAACTTGGGATGGGGGATGGGAGGGAGAGGGGACCTGCAGTGCCAGGAAAACAGATTGCCTGATGATGATTTTATTCTTGTTGTAGAATGTAAACCTTTTTCTTTATTCCAGATGATATAAAATACCCTATATCCTCGCAAAGGTTACAGTGAACCATGTTACAAAATACATGGAATATTGGTTAAGAAAACCATTTGATCAAGCAGCAAGAAACAAATTACGGGCGGAATGCCGAATATCAACTTTATCTAAGAAAGTTCCTCAGACCCCTGATTTGGACCCTACTATAGCTCAATTTTTTTATAAATCAGGGAAGAATCCACACAAAGTTCTTGACAGATCATAAAAAAAGCTTATCAAGACAAACCTTTGGATACTACAGGTTCTATAGCTAAACTTTATATGATTTAGAACAAGCATTTGCTTCTGGTAATCCAGCTAATATTGATATTTTACGAGGCAGGGCACAACACACTGTTTTTGTTAGACAATGCTAATGCTGCCTTAACCAGTGAACGCCACAGATCTATTTTAATGAAAATTGACCCCAGTCTACAAACTAACTCATAAAAACAAACTGCTTTTGACAATTTTACTTTTTAAAATATCTTTCATTTACGATATCAGCAAATATGTCAACATATTTTCTTCTCTGCATAAGGCCCAAACATCTCTAAAAAATGTATCTAACATGAAGGTTTTTGGTAGGGCAGGAAGAAGAGGCCATTTTTCCAGATGCAATTTTAATACCGAACACATCCGAAAAACCAATTTCACCCACAATAGAACAGGTTATGAATCACAACACATATCTCCATTCTTCACTTTGCTTGGAAGACCATGAAGATCTAGAAGCCAAAGAGGAATTTCTCATGCCAGATCATCCATAATTCCCATTTTCCCTACACAAAGGAAGCAGAATAACATTTTTCCCCATGTTTGAAATCAAATTACCAATATTAGTTTACAAAATAGAATTTCTTGCTAGCCCAGTTCTACATAAATTAACATGCCAGATAAAGTTTCCCCCGCAGGATCAAATTCTAGTATTAAAGGAAATATCTGAATTATCATTAAAAACACTAGAAATCAAGTTCTCCTAAACAATCAAAATTATATAAGCCATTTGTTCCTGATCAAAAAGAAAGATACTGGTCACAGTCCAGTGATAAAGTTAAAATATCTAAACAATTATGCCACATACCATCACTTTTAAATGGAGGGGATACACTATCTAAAAGATTTATTCAAACACAACAATTGGTTGGTAAAAAGAAATTTAAAAGATGATTATCTAACAATACCTATTCACCAATATTGCCAACAACATCTACAATTTATATAGAAGGGGAAAAAGTGGAAATTCTTATGCTTGCCTTTTCGTTACTCGTCTGCACCTTGGTATTTTACCAAGTTACTAAAACCAGTAGCAGAGGTGTCAGATTAATTATTTATTAAGATTAAATCTGCATAATGTCTTAAAGTCTCGATACTATTCACGATCGCATCAGTGGACACTGATTCTTCCCACAAGTCTTGGGTTCATTATCAACCACAAACAAAAATCATCTCTAACCCATTCTCAAGAAATTGAGTTTCTGTGATCTGTGATCTGCGACTCTAAAGTTTGTTTTAAACAAACAACTAATCTCTATCAGATCACTAGCTCAGATTGTGGGCCTTTTATTGGCCTCCATTCAAGCTATATGTCTAACTCCTCAGCCCTACAAAGCACTTCAACGATTGAAAGATAGATAATGACCTTCGCAACAGTTTACTATATTAAGATGGTAGTTAGAACATATTCATGGAATATGGAATTAGAAGGTGATTTTCACTTCCTTTCCAGATCCTATCATAGAATTCAACACAAGTTTAAGTTGGGGAGCTAAATGTGGACTCAGTTCTATGGGAGGCAGATGGTCTTCAGACGAGACTCGTATGCACATACATTGCCTGGTCAGGATTTTTTTGCACTCCTCAAGTTTGCAAAAGACATATCTCACTGCTGTGTTCTTGACAGAATGGACAACATTTCAGCAGTTCAATATGTGAACAGCTTAGGTCAGGGTGAACCAAATAAGTAATTTTTAGATTCAACTGGAAACATCCTCTCTGAGGCATGAGCGCACAGTACCAAGCTAATTTGGAACATTTTGATTAGTAGGTGCATGGAATAGGGTGTGGATCCTGAACATTCAGATTTAGCTATTAGTCTTAATTTTTTTCTGTTTTTGTTAATTTGCGGAAAGCGTATCACACTATTAATCTTTACCAATCTTCATTCTCATAATCATTATCATATATATATATATATATGTAAACATATGTGAAATCTTCCTCTTAGAAGTGCTGTTTTTGTTTTTCTTTGTTGGATGTCTAATGACGTAGGAACAGGAGTCTGAGAAGATATTGTAGCACTGAAATAAATATCAGTTGTATTTAACCTTGCAAGTGCTTTGCATCTTCCTGTCCTCGATTGACAAAATATGTTATGTATGCTATTTCTATGTCCAAATAAACATATTTGTTGGATTGTCTGTAACCAAGATCCTCAACCTATGGTACCTACAGCTCATGAGGTATTTCAGATGTTAACACAAATAATGTTTGGAACCAGTTCAGTTTCAGATATTATTGGCACATTAAAAAATATGTTGATATGAATAATACAGATAAAATAACGAATTAGTATTAGAGTTATGTAGCTTAAAAAACTTTACTATTCCATAAAATGATTTTATCAACGTACTGGACTGATATGCATACATATTACGGACTAGCATCTTGCATATCCATTTTTATTTTCATTTACCGAGAGCATCTGTTCTTGGAGACCAACAGTACTGTCAGTGTACATATTTTCTCGACTGATGACAAAGAGATCCTATAACATTCCCAGATGTTTCCTGGGGGCCTTTAATGACAAGTAACTGTAGATGTTTAATTATCATAACATTAACTACTGACTACTTGAAAAATTAAATGGGTCAGGATTGAAGAAACACAAGGATTTTCTGCTGGCTGATTCCTTTTATCAATCTGCTATAAAAAGTAAGTGCAATTACGGCTTCTGCAAGTGCAGTCATAAATGCACTTTGTTTACTGGAATTGAATGAATATTTTGAGTCAAGCTTTGTCATTCAAACAAATTACAACGCTCTTTGCTTGGTGACCATGAATGAAATCTTACTGTAATTGACATTTCTGCTTTGGAATGTCTGTCAGACTTTTATGTATTGTACGGTGTTACCTTTTGGGTGTATTTTTTGTGTTGCTTAAAATGTCTGGCCTAATAATTATGATCTATACACGTCCATGTTGTCAATGATCTATTACTGGTCAGACAATTAAATATATTCAGACTAGATTTTTAAATTTCCCTGGAGGCTCATCGCTGTGCCCCCAATTCATACGCTTAATTAGCTTTAAGTATGCATGTATGTTTGTGTGTATAATTACTGTGTCCTTCTGCTGCCGACCTTCATCAGGATCCAGGATGAGGCAAGTAGGAAAATAAGGCAATGTAGCTTCACTGGCTTATTTTGTGATATATAGAGGGAGCAGATATACTCTTCCCTGCTCCCTCTCAGTGTACTCCACTTTAAATGGCAGTGGTGACTGAGATGTATTATCTTACAATGATACCTACTGTCTGTAATACAGTTCTCACCGAAATGGCAAAGGTATGTGTTCACCAGTTCATGACTGACCTATTCCTTAGCTAGATTCCAGAATAAGAAAACATTGCAGGAGGTGCGGAGTTTTGTGGTACATTGAATTAAAGGGACACCACAGTCACCAAAAAAACTTTAGCTTACTGAAGTGGTTTTGGTGTATAGATCATACTCCTGCAGTCTCACTACTCAAATCACTGTAATTTAGGAGTTAAACCACATTGTTTATATAGTTCTAGTCACACCTCCCAGCATGTGACTTACACAGCTTTCCTAGACACTTACTATAAAGAGAGATGTAGTGTTTAAACTTCCTTTATTGCACATTCTGTTTAATTTAGAATTTTGTATCTACTGCAACGTTAATTGCCTTTTAGACCTTGCAGTCGCCTCCTGTGTGTGATTAAAGTTCAACTTAAAGAACAGGAAAAAATAATGTCCAAAGCAAGTTCAAATCTAACTGAAAATGAAACCATTTGTTCCATGCAGGCTGTGTCAGTCACAGACAAGGGAGGTGTGGCTAAGGCTACATAAACAAAAGTGATTTAAATCCTAAATGGCAGATAAGTGAGCAGTGATACTACAGATGCATGATTTATACAGCAAAACTGTACAGCTTCATTATGCTATAGTTGTTTTGATGCCTATAGTATCCCTTTAAAGGATACCACATGCATTTGCTCTACCCTCAACCTTTATTGCAATGCCAGTGTATAAAGATGATGATTTGGCAAGAAATTAGTGTGTGATGTTCTTTCTCAACCCTGTTATAGCCAATACCTCCTGCTTTCTGTATTCTCTCTGGTTTTAAATATGCTTTTTGTAACACGTGACATCTTATTTAGTAAATCAGCCCCCTTGTCCCAACCACTGAAGATTGTGTTATTTTGATAAAATACCTGCCCACAATGATAGACCTTAATTAATTTTAAGATTAACTTGTTCCTCTTTTGGGATGACTTTAATTATAATGACAGTATACTATTTAGCAATTCTTTATTACAGAATGCAAGCACTGTGAAAAACATTAGGCTCATTGCGATGAACTATGTGCCAGAGTTTAATCACACAAGTAATGAAATGCATGATTAGAGATATCCATTAGCTAATCCACTGGGCTATTATGTAAGAATTAACATGACTATAGGTATAGACTGCACTTACAAGTCACTGACATATATATAATTGGAAAACAAAAATGATACAGGTGGTCACAACACATACATCTATATATATATATATATATATATAAATATATATATATATACACTGCTCAAAAAAATAAAGGGAACACAAAAATAACACATCCTAGATCTGAATGAATTAAATATTCTTCTGAAATACTTTGTTCTTTACATAGTTGAATCTGCTGACAACAAAATCACACAAAAATTAAAAAATGGAAATCGAATTTTTCAACCCATGGAAGTCTGGATTTGGAGTCACACTCAAAATTAAAATGGCAAAACTCTACAGGCTGATCCAACTTTGATGTAATGTCCTTAAAACAAGTCAAAATGAGGCTCAGTAGTGTGAGTGGCCTCCATGTGCCTGTATGACCTGCCTACAATGCCTGTGCATGCTCCTGATGAGGTGGCGGATGGTCTCCTGAGGGATCTCCTCCCAGACCTGGACTAAAGCATCTGCCAACTCCTGGACAGTCTGTGGTGCGACGTGACATTGGTGGATGGAGCAAGACATGATGTTCCAGATGTGCTCAATTGGATTCAGGTCTGGGGAACGGGTGGGCCAGTCCATGGCATCAATGCCTTCGTCTTGCAGGAACTGCTGACACACTCCAGCCACATGAGGTCTAGCATTGTCTTGCATTAGGAAGAACCCAGGGCCAACCGCACCAGCATATGGTCTCACAAGGGGTCTGAGGATCTCATCTCGGTACCTAATGGCAGTCAGGCTACCACTGGCGAGCACATGGAGGGTTGTGCAGCCCCCAAAAGAAATGCCACCCCACACCATTACTGACCCACTGCCAAACCGGTCATTCTGGAGGATGTTGCAGGCAGCAGAACGTTCTCCACGGGCCATGGCGTCTCCAGACTCTGTCATGTCTGTCACATGTGCTCAGTGTGAACCTGCTTTCATCTGTGAAGAGCACAGGGCACCAGTGGCGAATTTGACAATCTTGGTGTTCTCTGGCAAATGCCAAATGTCCTGCACAGTGTTGGGCTGTAAGCACCACCCCCACCTGTGGACGTCGGGCCCTCATACCACCCTCATGGAGTCTGTTCCTGACCGTTTGAGCAGACACATGCACATTTGTGGCCTGCTGGAGGTCATTTTGCAGGGCTCTGGCAGTGCTCCTCCTGTTCTTCCTTGCACAAAGGCGGAGGTAGTGGTCCTGCTGCTGGGTTGTTGCCCTTCTACGGCCTCCTCCACATCTCCTGCTGTGGTGACCAGCATTCAAAGGTGACCAAAACATCAGCCAGGAAGCATAGGAACTGAGAAGTGGTCTGTGGTCACCACCTGCAGAACCACTCCTTTATTGGGGGTGTCTTGCTAATTGCCTATAATTTCTACCTGTTGTCTACCCCATTTGCACAACAGCATGTGAAATTGATTGTCACTCAGTGTTGCTTCCTAAGTGGACAATTTGATTCATGATGGAGACAAAGTAGTTAGAGACAGGAAAAAATAATAATAATAATATTATTAATAATATTATATCCATTAGACAAACCAGATCTATGTATATGTACACTACAGTACTGTTTGGAGAGGTGACTGCTATATTTCTGATATATTAAGTCCATAGTTAAAGCTGATCACTACATTGATAGGGAGACACCTTTGACCACAAAATTTTCACGATCACCCATAGTTTGGGCCATGTATTAATACAGCTATTAATGCAGATATATGGATGTTGGTGGCACTCTGTACGTATTGGATCCACAAGGGATGCCTTAATAGTGATGGGAGTAGAGAGTTTTATCATATTAGCTCCCCCTATGGGAGGCTGTATATGGCGGAGTCGGATTCATGGATGCAGCCATGAACTGTACAAATACTTTTCTCCCTTAAATCTATGAGAATTAATGGACATATTTAACACACACTGGCAATATATATCTACTTGTCTAAATCAGCATTAACCCCTGCAAGGGATTTTGAACACAATAGGGCTCCATTAGACAAACCGGATCTATGTATATGTACACTACAGTACTGTTTGGAGAGTTGACTACTATATTCCCGATACATTAAGTCCACAGTACATTAACAGTTACAGCTGATCACTATATTGTTAGGGAGACACCTTTGACAGCAAAATTTTTCACGATCACCCATAGTTTGGGACATGCATTAATACAGCTATAAATACAGATATATTGATGTTGGTGGCACTCTGTACGTATTGGATCCACAAGGGATGCCTTAATAGTGATGGGAGTAGAGAGCCTCACCATATTAGCCCCTCCTATGGGAGGCTGTATACGGCAGAGTCTGATTCATGGATGCAGCCTTATGGGATGGACAGATGTAGTGTCCACCCACTGCTGTTTATTCTGGGGAGATTGACATCTTCTCCAAACTCCACCCATTTACACCACGTGGGGTTTGACATGAAGGTCCCCTCCCCCTCATGATCCAGTCCACCAATGAATAAGGAATCCATTAGACCGGACATATAGGCAAACCATTCCAGGTGTTGAATATACACACCTCTTTTGCCTGCATGTACCCTATTGGCTGAACGGGGACACACACCAGGAGATACTAAGGTATATAAGAGCATCTTGTAGTTAGTAGGTTGTTTTCCCCTGACGAAGGTGCATCATACACAGCACCGAAACGCGTGTCAGGCATTTTTTTCTTTTGGGCTATCGGTAATTGAGATGGCACTTTGTATGTCTCACATGGTTTTTATTTAATATGTGATTTTTTCTACTATTTATTTGCTCCTACCTCTGTCTAGTTAGTTTACCAGGAAGAGAGGCTGTATAATTAATCCTTACTGCTAGCTTTTCTAGCAGTTTCCTGGATTCCTTGCTCTCTATCCTAACTTTAACTTTTTTTTTTTAACTAATTATGCCCTTCGATACATTGTTACCTGATTATTGACTACAACCCTTTACATTAAGGGCTTCATGAAGGGATACCTATCTAATATACTATATATAATTAGACTAGACTAAAGAGGATTTTCCTTTTAAGTATATAACAGGAGACTGAACTATATATCTCTTTAGTGAATGCACTGAAAATACTTAGAATCAGATCTAATAAAGCTCATTTAGTATATACTTGCAATAGCACTTTTTGACTAGCTATATACTTTTTTTGGCATATAGGAGCATTTTTATTTTAGGTTTAATATTATTATTATTATTATTTTCCTGTCTTTAACTACTTTGTCTCTATCATGAATCAATTTATTTACCTGCAAATAAGGTTCTTTTTTTTTACATCATCTTTTACTTCTCACATCTATTGAGTTACATATATCTCCAGGTGATGCAGTGGGTCACACACATATATATATATGTATATGAAACAAGGGGGGTGGCTGCACTTACCTAAACATGCATAAATGGGGTGCTGCTGGGGGCCAAATTATACAATACACAAGATCCAGCGGTGACTGCGCTGGATCTTGTGTATTGTGTGTGTATATATACACTTGTATATATATATTGTATGTATAAATATATATATATATATACATATATATATATAAATGGAACAAATTGAGAGCACTCATTGGATTTAGTAAACAAAAAAATATATTAAATCAAACGCATATAAATCAACGTTTCGACCGTCTAG
Organism: Pelobates cultripes; assembly: GCA_933207985.1. NCBI lineage: Eukaryota > Metazoa > Chordata > Amphibia > Anura > Pelobatidae > Pelobates > Pelobates cultripes. The sequence goes on from OW240915.1 coordinate 82,805,201, forward strand.
CGGTCTTTATCAATTTGTTCCATTTGTATATTTTGCACGGAGAGGCACCTGGTCATTGCTGAATTAATGCTTTTGTTATGGGATGAGTGCCAGAAACTATTGTGATTTTTATATATATATATATATATATATATATATATATATATATATATATACATATGAAACAAGGGGGGGTTGGCTGCACTCACCTGAACATGCATAAATGGGGTTGCTGCTGGGGCCAAAT
>OW240915.1:82805526-82817092 GCA_933207985.1 Pelobates cultripes
CTTCCATTTTTGTTCATATATATATAATTGAGCTGAATCAAAAACAAACTATAAAAATGTGTAGACACATGATTGGAACCAGTTGGGTGATCTATCATGTCCCATTACCCATTACTCATTACTTAGTGTTTTAGCATATTATTGAGCAATTGTATCAAATTATTATGTATTTTTCTCCAGCTTTTCTACTATGATTTCTAAATATTGGGGATTGTATAACAATAACTGGGAAATTGCTTAGTTTGATTAGGAATTCTCGGGTCTATTATTTAAGCCTCTCGCTATGCAAACGGGTAGCTTACAGCTTCATTCAATCCACAACCAGTTATTTACATATTTGGGGTTCAAGTGGTCCCCTTTTTTAAATATGAGAAACTATTTGTGAGCCAAAATGTTACTAGTTTTTGACACAAAACTACCCTTGATTTGTCCTGGTTGTCTGGTCCTTTGCGTGTAATTTGACTAAGGAGTTTGGCTATGCCAGAGTCTTTGGCACGATATGGATTAATGAGCACCTTTCCCCCTTATATCCTGTGTCACACTACACAGTTGATTGAGTAATGTCAGGATGCTCTATTATAACAGCTGGCCTTTGATCCTGATTTGTATCTTCTTCTTGTCCCCACCCCCGCGCCCTGCACTCCATATTCTGTTAACACCTTGTCTTTATGACTGTTGGAAAGTGTTTGTTTAATCAAGTAACATCTCTTGACCAGCTAATGCCAAATGTGCTTTAAGTTCGTTGAATATGCAATTGACAGGACATGACTGTATTATGTGAAGACAACCTCTTTTTGGATGTGTATAGAATTTTGTTATAAGATCTGTGTTTTCCACATTAAAATTAGGTGTAGTATTCTGCCATACACTTGTGTGAATGAGCACTGCCCTCCGAGCTCGTATTTCTGCTGTGTCCATTCCTTGTCTTCATACCTGAGAGAAAACATTGCTGTCTGCTGCTGAATTTAAACCACAACAGGCACCATAATTAACACAGGGTTATTCACTAAAGGAAACATTCCTGAGCATGTCAAGTGACTTCATAGTGAATTTCACATTAGCCAAACTATAAAAATCTCTAAGTCAGCTCTTCCTTCAATTTGGCTATTCTGGCTTTAAATTTGAAATTCACTTTGAATTCCTGACAAGTTTCACATTTGTGAAAAACCCCATAAGTGCCATTTATTTTTCTCTACATTCTTTTTAGGGTATGACCAGTTTGTAATGCAGTTAAAATTTTTCAGGACAGAATCTTACATGATATTGTTTTCTGTTAAATGGACACTATAGGCACCCAGATCATTTCATCTCATTGAAGTGGGCTGGGTGCACTGTCCCTGTCTCTCTTAGTCATGCAATGTAAATTATTGCAGTTTTATAGAAACTGCAATGTTTACATTGCGGTAGTAAGATTGCCTCTAGCGGCTGTATACCAGACAGCCACTAGAGATGCTTTCTTGAGTTTTACTCTGTGAAACAACTCTGGCTGTCCTCATGCTTTGCATAAGGACTTCCAGTATCAGCAAAAACCCCATAGGAATGCGTTGAATGCATGCGCATTATTTACACCCATTAGATGAAGTCAGATGAGATCGCGACCCAGCGCCGAGAGACCTCAGTGCTGGAGTCAGGTAAGTGAATATAGGGTTATATAACCCTTTATATCACTGCGGGGACCACGGGGGTTGAGGAATGCTTAGGGTTAGGAACAAAAAAATTTGTGTTCGTAACACTAACGTGTTTCTTTAAAGGAGCACTATAGGGTCAGGAACACAAACATGTATTCCTGACCTTATAGTGGTAAAAGCACTATCTAGCCCCCTTTGCCTCCCTAAGTATAGTAAAATCTTACTTGTATTCAAGTCTGAAGCTGCTGCCTCTGCCTGTGAACTTCCTCTGACCTCTGATATCATAAGGAAGTGGTGGCCTGATCCAATCACAATGCTACCCCATAGGATTGGCTGAGACTGACAAGGAGGCAGATAAGGGGCAGAGCCAGCACAATTCAAATACAGCCCTGACCAATCAGCATCTCCTCATAGAAATTAATTGAATCAATGAATCTCTATGAGGAAAGTTCAGTGTCTGCATGCAGAGGGTGGAGACACTGAATGTGTGGATGCATTTTAGGCAGCCATGACCCAGGAAGGATCTCTAACAGTCATCTAAGGAGTGGCCAGTGAAGTTATTACTAAGCTGTAATGTAAACACTGCATTTTCTCTGAAAAGACACTGTTTACAGCAAAAAGCCTAAAGGTAATGATTCTACGCACCAGAACAAATTCAATAAGCTGTAGTTGTTCTGGTGACTATAGTGTCCCTTTAACAATGAGCAAAATAAAAAAATTTAAAGTTCACAAACAAAATGTGTCAGCATGAAAATTATAAAGCCTTGAAGCAAAAAAAAGTCATTTAAAATTCAGCAGTTCGAAGAGATTAGAAAATATATTTAGAAGCTGAGCAACTCCAAATGTGGATCTACTATATAACTAGCATTTAGAATATTAATAGCTGAAGCAATGCTGATGTTGTTGATTCTTTTAGCATTCTCCACCCTTTGTCTACTGTGTAAATAGAATTTGGGATGCTTGAAAGGCTGAAAAGCAGTGCTGGGTAATGGATATCATTAGCAGAACGATATTAACTAAAGTCACATGAGTATGCGATAGACGAAGAGGAAAATATTACTTTGTAGAATTTAAATGTGACAGCCATTCATAACAAGAGTATTCAGTTTCAAGAAAATGTCATTTTAATTGCACATTTTATATTTGCCTTTTATACGGCAGTATTAAGGTTAGAATAGCTTAAGCATAACAAAATCGTGTAGGAAGTTAGTTACCCAGTCATCCATTTGTCAAAGGTTTTTTGTTTGTTTTTTTCATTTTTGCATGAGCTTATTTATCAAATGCTAAGGTATTTCAGGAACTTGGATTGATGATCTAAATAAATTGACAATAAAAAAATCTACACAAAATCTGACCACAGTAGTTATTTTTACAACAGAATGAACATTACAGGTGAGATCTAAATCACCAAAAGTGGGCCAATCACCATGGAAACAAGTGGAGCCATTTGTGACACCCCCTTTTGAATGTTTGCCCCATTTCTGAGAACAGAACAATTAGATAAATATGCCTGGCATGAATGCACAAAATTCTAAGAAGCCCCCTTTCTCCCACCCCCCAAAAAATGTATCAAAAACACATAATCAAATTTAACAACTGCAAATATATTTTTGTATGTGCATATTTCTTCCTGTAATGTATTTAGTTTATATCTGAGTATATGTGTAACTGAATGCAGGATTAAAGATAATGTTAGAATTGTTTTGGGTTAATGTTAAAGTTAGATTACATTGGGTGTTTAGTGTTACGATTATTTAAAACTTGAAAGGAGTTATGCCATAAATCATGATTTAAGCAGTGTTTAGGATTAAAGATTTTGGTTTCAGAGTGGGGTTAAATTTGGTATTGGGGTACATGTAATGTTTAAGATTATTTGTTTTAGGATTAGAACGGGGTTCAATTTAATATTGGGGAACATGGGATGTTTAGTTATTTTTAAAGTTAAACCAAGGGGAAAAAAAGAAGGCTTTGAGTGATTCAATTTGGGACTAGGCAAGGCTTTGTTTAGATTTTGGGAAGGGTTACATAATTGGTTAGAGGAAAACAGGTATTAGTGGTATATGTGTGTGATATTTGAGGGGTTAAATGCAAAGTAGTCACCCGCCTATTATCAATAGTAGTACCAGAGGAACTGTTATACAGTGTGCCTCACTCCATGCTACCCCTGTTCCTCCTGCAAGGCATTTCCTGTGTGAGAGGCTGCTAGTGGGCAGATGGGAAGCGATCACTTCCACTTTCTGTCCATCCTCACACACAGACATTGGAGGAGCTGGGACGGCACTGAGATTTACACCCTCTATAACTGTTTCTGCAGATGTACTTTCAAGCATAGGAGACTGACTGGACTATTGAGGACTCTGGTCAAGGCACCTTGTACGTATCTCTATCCACAAGCCCATTTAAACTCTAAACAGGCCCATTACAAGTGCTGAAAAACTTTTACAGAATTTTAGGGCTTGTCCTGCTCCCTCTCCCTGACAAAGAAAAAAAAGTTATATAGTTATACATTTAAGAAAGTCATAGTAAAAATCATCAGTGCACAAAACAGAAATATGTCTATGTATAACTTTTTGATTCCCCAAATGTCAACTATAGTCACAAATGGGTAAACCACATTTATTATTAAAGGTACTCTTGCCAGAAGTATCTTACTTTCTGTTAACATCCACAAGAAGTGTATCCCTGTCTCTTTGTTTTGCCCGATAGTACCGTCATTTAATTGAGAGCTGATTGTAATTTCTCTGAATCAAGCAGTTTTCAAATATTGCGATTTTTCATCAAAATCAACTAAGAGGAGAAAGTCAGAGAAAGTCCTTGGTGTTGGATTTCTACAGCTATCACTTAGCACATTCTGATTTATCACCTTTCCAAATTAGGTCAAATAAATTAATCTCCAGCAATTATCAGTAGAGGTGAATTTCAGATTGAAATAATTACTATTTAAAGTGCTCAAAATCTGTACAATTTTATTAACACCTGCATCCTACACCATACAGTGATTGTCGATATAGCTGCTATACCAAACAATTCTATACTTGAATGTGTTGCCATCTCCAAAGATTTGACACATTTCAAACATCAGCATGAAAAGATTACAGTACAAATTTAGCCCCTCATCACACCTTTTTTTACCACCTATCAAAAACAAAATAATAATATGTTAAAGGACCACTATAGTGCCAGGAAAACATACTCCTTTTCCTGGCACTATAGTGCCCTGAGGGTGCCCCCACACTCAAGGCCCCTCTCCCGCCGGGCTCTAGGGGGAAGAAGGGGTTAAATTTACCTCTTTCTCCAGCGCCGGGGGACTCTCCTCCTCCTCTCCTCCCTCTTCTTCTGACATTGGCTGAATGCGCATGCGCGGCACGAGCCGCGCGCGCATTCAGCCAGTCCATAGGAAAGCATTCTCAATGCTTTCCCATAGATGCTGGAGTCTTCTCACTGTGAAAATCACAGTGAGAAGCGCGGAAGCGCCTCTAGCGGCTGTCAATGAGACAGCCACTAGAGGTTGGATTAACCCTATTATAAACATAGCAGTTTCTCTGAAACTGCTATGTTTATAGAAGAAAGGGTTAATCCTAGCTGGACCTGGCACCCAGACCACGTCATTAAGCTGAAGTGGTCTGGATGCCTATAGTGGTCCTTTAACAAAAATAATAAACAGTCAAATCAATTTAAAAAATCTGATAATTTCAATAAAAATGTGGTCACTGGTGTAGGATGGGAAACAAATAGAACATATATCAAAACTAACCATTTCTTTATTTTAATTGGAATAGAACCTGCTTAGATCTCTGGGACGAGAACTTATGCATATGGTCTCCCATCTGGGGGTAATTATACTCTAAGCGGAGAGTGGATGGTGAAAAGAACTGACCGTTTAGGAAGTGCAGGCAAGCCACTATATATGGGGATGCACTCCCTGTATCCCTTAACCAAATGTGCAAAAAAAACAGAGCTGTATATACTATACAGAAATAGGGCGCCACTTATCACCAGATATACAAACTGAATATAGTTACCCTCCAACGAGCAGATGAGGATATTCACATAAAAGATATAAAAAGAGAAAACATCATAGTGCAAACTTTTAATCCAAAATGGTAAAAAACATATAAATAAAAACACTCACAAGCGGTGTGGCACAATTGATAAAATCAATATGTGCTAAAGTGCTGATGCCTATAATAGGCTAAATCTCCCGGTCTTAGCAGTCTGTAGGCGTCTGTGTAAAGGCTGTAGCAGAGACAGATGAAACCGTTCACCATCAGCTGATCCAATTCCCGGGTTTGCTCAACGCGTTTCGTCTGTTCTCAATCGGACTTCCTCAGGAGCGATCCATAATCTTCTCTAACCGGCGTTTAAATATGCCGGGCGGCGTTCTTTCTGTGCAATTGCGCATGCGCGCGGGCGCCGGCGTGATGACATACCATTCGCCGGCGAATGGTATGTCATCACGCCGGCGCCCGCGCATGTAATTGCACGAAAACGCCAGCCGCGCCCGATTCAGAAAAAGACCATAATTAAACTCCCTGAAAGTCTGATGAACAGGCAGCAGCGTAACCAGTGAATTTCTGTCTCTACCCAACAAACGGTAGCAATATAGGCGCTGCCCTGTGATTTTATCAATACTGTAGTGTTTATTGCCAACATTTCATTTTGAATTACTTTTCTGCCCCTTTCTTTGCTCAGTATCCCTCGCTCTGCTGGGTGAAGGCCAACATATTCAGGCGCCCTTCTGCGCCAAACCTGCTCCCCAGCTTTCTGACACATTAACCAGTATACTCTGTCTGGGTCTGGTTACCATGGTATAACTGTCCTTCCTATACCCCTTCCCTTCTCTCTCGATTCCTTCTGTCTCCTCTCACTCCTTTTGATTTCTGCAACTATCTCAGCTCTAGACAACTACTTAATTTTTATGACAAATTACTACAATTCCACTTTTGTTTCCATGTGTATTGTGTGTTGATCACCCTACCTATCCACTATTTGGAGGTGACCACAGGAAAGTTTACATTTGAGGAGAGGATCTGGATGTATTTTAAGTAGTACGTATGGCAGTTATAATGTTAATCTCCCATATTAAAATTAGTGTAGAGGACTGTGGACGTAGTGGTGGACTTAACACGATATGGCCATATGATGTAACTAAATCCCGATATTTGTTTGCTAAGATAGTAGATTTTAAGCAGCCCTGTAAAATTAAAACTGTATTTTTTGTGCACACTGTTCTTTAATCCCTGTAAGGGATTAAAGAACAGTTGTACTAATTCTGACCAAAATAAAATCTAGAATTTGAGCTATATGTCTGTTCAAACATAATTTGCCTCTTTAATATTAAGTATGTCCACCTTTAATATATATAATTTTGTTCGGGAGAAATAGGGCTTTCGTGTCACATGAAATATTGATATATGAAACATAATTTATTATGAATAAAGTCTAAAAAAGTATGAGCAATTAAGACAATTTGTTATTTTCCAACTTCTGCATCGCATTTTAACTGTGAATGATATAATACTATTAGCTTTTGCTGCAATAAAATAGACATATTTTTTGCTGTGATGTCCCACAAGTATAATAACCTCCCATGTACATGTTTCATGGAGTTTTGGAAAGTTGCAGGGTCAAATATAGGGCTTGCCCATTTCAGTTTAAACACATTGAAATTTGGAAAAGGGAATAATCTACAATACAACAATAACAGAGAAAAACATAGCGCAATAATGTTGCAATAAAAAATGGAGTGGAAATATAAATAGTTATTCGCACTCACAAACCAAAATTGATTGCAGGCATATCATGAAGGTGGTGGAAACCTCAGGATTTGAAGGACATCATGGTATACATAGAGGAAAGGAAAGAAGCGTAATAGTGCAGAGTATCTTGATAAAATAAAACCTTTAATTATAGGGCACACTTACAAGACTAAAGTGGCAAGCAGGCATATTATATAAAATGTTTCAGTCACAGGATCCCATGCTCGAGAGAACCGGAAAACAGTGAAAATAAAATAAAATAAATCAATACACATTAAAAATAAAAACTCTAAACACTATACAGCAGCCCTACGTGTTTCATTCAAACGTCCTTGAACTTCCTCAGGGGCATATGATGAAAATCCTTCTATGTGCAGGCATGACCGTCTGCAGGACTCAGATGTGCTTTAAATCCATCCAGTTTTGGCACGCAGAAGCTCTCCATCTATTCGCAACCTACTTCCAGGTTCGTTATCTGTAGTACTTCCGGGTACGTCCATATGACACTACCGGAAGTGCAGCTCAAGCCTCTCTTGCAGATCGTATCCAACTGTAAATCCTTGCATTCCACCTAATATAGTTTGTTCCACCACTCGTTCACAGGGCGGAAAAAGTGTCCACAGACATGGAGAATAAAACATATGTATAAAGCATCAGTATCAGTTGCAACAGTAATCTTAAAATAATAAAAAAATAAGACATTTCCCAGAAGATATTTTCCAAAAGAATATATAATGCTGACTAATTCTTAGAGTAGCAACCTGTAACTCATGTGTAATATTAAACTCAGAGTATAACATATAGTATTACAATATTAGAATTCCCAAAAATACAGATCACATGAAATTTATTTAGCAATAATGTTTATCAGAAAATGCTACAATTCTCTACCATTAAAGAGATAGGGTGCAAGAGAAAAGTGCAAAAAGTGCATAAAAAGCGAAAGAAACAAACGAAAAAAGAGGAATGTCAACTGATTCTAACAAAAAATCAGAGGAAACAAATCAAGTCGAAATCAACATTCAGCCCCTTTGGTTGCATTGTTTGTAAGGTGTGTATCCAATAGCCGTGCCTTTTATTTTAAACTTTTTCTTATTGTACGTACTGACAAAATTTATAGTGATTCTATATTGTTAATTGCAATTCCCACACGTATGGAAAACTTCTTTGTGTTTAACTTTTTTACTTCCAGATCGAAAAGTGCTTGGTGCCAAAATTTATTTCAGGTTAACTCCTCTCCTAAAAACAACTTTGCGAAGATGAGCAATCTGTCTATTTAAATATTCATCTTCTATTAATAGCCCCCCATGTCTTCTAATAATTCTCTGTATGTCGAAAGCCTTAGTACTATACTGTGCATTAAATGAGAAATCAAACATAGGGTTTCTGAGATCATCTTTTATTTTGTCTATAGGAAGATAATTTCGATTAATACTTCCCACTTTTTTAATCTCTGCATCTAAAAGTTCTGGATTATAACCCTTCTCTAAAAAGTGACTTCTCAGGACTTCATCTTGTGTGTAGAACAATTCTAGATCACTGCAGTCTTTGCGCATCCTAATGAATTGATTTTTAGGGACACCCTTGTAACGGATCCCCTGGCACCCCGACTGGGTACTGTGACGAGACCAATCTCGCCACTGTGCATTGGAGGAGCCTGGTTGCCCGCCTGCTGCCTTTAGACTATGGCCCCATGTTGAAACACGTGATTTTCCCCTGCGAAGACACAAAAGCCGGGTCATTCGGTGCTTGCCCTGTTTGAGCGGTGATACCCCAGATAGCTATGCCATGGAGTCCATTCGTATAATGAAAGACTATGGGAAAGACTTTGGCTCCATGGTAATTGAACTGTATGTGTGTGCTATGAGCGCCATTCAGTAATAATGTGCGCTCAGATCTGAGCTATCTGGGGATTAGTGATGTCGCGAACCCGAAATTTTCGGTTCGCGAACGGCGAACGCGAACTTCCGCAAATGTTCGCGAACCGGCGAACCGCCCGAAACGCCATTGACTTCAATGGGGAGGCGAATTTTAAAACACACAGGGACTCTTTCTGGCCACAATAGGGATGGAAAAGTTGTTTCAAGGGGACTAACACCTGGACTGTGGCATGCCGGAGGGGGATCCATGGCAAAACTCCCATGGAAAATTACACAGTTGATACAGAGTCTGGTTTTAATCCATAAGGGCAGAAATCACCTAACATTCCTAAATCACAATCAATATGGATTGACACCTGACATATGACATATTGACACCTTGACATATGGATTGACACCTGTCCTCAGAGCCCCTGATGCACACGGACACAGAGCAGAATAGAGACTGGTCCCCATTCATAGGGTCACTTGGCAAATATGGATTGACACCTGTCCTCAGAGACCATGATACACACTGACACAGAGCAGAATAGGGACTGTTCCCCCTACATCGGGTCACTTGGCAGATATGGATTGACACCTGTCCTAAGGTTCCCTGATACACACTGACACAGAGCAGAATAGGGACTGGTCCCCCTACATCGGGTCACTTGGCAGATATGGATTGACACCTTGTTACAAAATGCTATTTGTAACGGGCCCTTTAAATGGCAAATTGCCCTGCTTCCCTGGGTTGTGGAGAAGCCTACTTGCCAGCCTCCTCCCGCATGACTATGGCCCCTGGGAGATTGTGAAAATGTATGCACTTTTATTTGGTGTGTATGGCCCTTTAAGACTGTCGGTGGGCATATTGGGGCTTATGGACTCTTTATGTGACTGGTGCTGGCCCTTTAAACACCTTTTTTGGGACATCAGGAAGATTGGGACACTGCCCCTTTAAGGCCGTGTCCCCAGACTTGTTGGGGACACGGCCCCTTTAAGACGGTGTCCCCTGTGTCCCCAGACCTGGTGCAAACCCTTTGTGCCTGCCTTGCTATTTCCCACTTGGTTCAGTAAATGGGAAATTATTTCAGCTAGAGACTAAGTCCCATTACGTGATGGGACTTGAATCTTTTCAACCGTTTTTCAGCCTTATTTCAGCTGCAGAGACTAAATTCCATTCGATGGGACTTAGTCTTTCAACCGTTTTTTTCTTTATTTCGGGGCTAAGTCCCATTCGTGATGGGACAGTCTTTTCAACCGTTTTTTCAGCACTTATTTCAGCTGCAGAGACTAAGTCCCATTGGAGACTTAGTCTTTTCAACCGTTTTTCAGCCCATTTCAGCTGCAGGGCTAGTCCGACAGGACTTAGTCGTTTTTTCAGCCTGAAATAGACCGACCTCACAGCCCAAATCTATGGAACTGTTTTGGGCAGGAAAATGTGCTAGCGGTCGGTCATAAAGGGACCTCCAGCTAACTTTTTAACCCCTGGATGGATTTGGCTGATTTTTGGTTATGTTTATGTTTTAAGTGTACTGATTCCAAATATGTAATTATGAAGATGGGATGTGTAGTTTTAAAGTTACAGTGTATGGCTAAAAACTGTATTTTTACTGCCTGTGTTTAATTATGTTAATCTCTTCCCAAACGTCATTTCGTTCAAAGTGGAGAGAATGTTAAAAATATATTTTTGTTCGGAGTGTGAGAAATGCTTTTCAGCCGCTTCTAATCTTAAGCATCATTTGAGGAGCCATACAGGAGAGAAACCTTATTTGTGGTGTGTTTAGTATTGTTCTGATCAGTTTAATACATTCCGCGTCTCCTATCAGTGGACGTGTATATGGCAGCCATTTTAGGAACCGTACACCTAGGACCCGAGCAAGGTCACCTCGTTCAACAGGCGACAACATTTGTCCCTGGAAAACTATCCTGAACATTCTGTACAATTTGTATGGATATGGCAGTGATTTCTGTAACAGGGAGATGGAAGAAGATGCTTGGTCGGTTCTCTTAATTCAAATTTGGGGCACTGCGCGGTCAAGCTAATGTGCCACCAGATAGGAGTGGTGTGTTTAGTATTTTTCTGATCAGTTTAATACCTTCCGCGTCTCCTATCAGTGGACGTGTATATGGCAGCCATTTTAGGAACCGTACACCTGGGACCCGAGCAAAGTCACCTCGTTCAACAGGCAGCATATCACTCAGGAAGAAGAGCCTGAACACTTACTGCATTAATACTTACCTGGCATAGGCTGCTGTGGTTCCTTGATGACCAGCTGCCCGTGAAGTTAACATGCGTGGAGAAGCTTGCACTCTGTCC
>OW240915.1:82817192-82866120 GCA_933207985.1 Pelobates cultripes
ACGCACACACTGCATTCATTATACACACTCTTCACTCACTACAAACACACTACATTCACTATACACCCTCTGCATTCACTATACACACTCTGCATTTATTATGCACATTCTGCACTCACTACACACTACATTCACTATACACACTCTGCATTAACTACAAACACACTGCATTCTGTGTACACACTCTGCACTCACTAAAAACACACTGCATTCATTATACACACTCTGCATTCACTACAAACACACTACATTCATTATACACACCCTGCACTGCACTATATGCATAGGAGTGTAATTTTTTTTTTTTTAAAGGGGGGGGGGAGGCGGGAATCTTGGGTGAGTTCCCACACTTTTTTCCCCAGGACTTGACCCCTGCTATAACTGTTTCTGCAGATGTACTTTCAAGCATAGGAGACTATATAAAAAAGTTATATAGTTATACATTTAAGAAAGTCATAGTAAAAATCATCAGTGCACAAAACAGAAATATGTCTATGTATAACTTTTTGATTCCCCAAATGTCAACTATAGTCACAAATGGGTAAACCACATTTATTATTAAAGGTACTCTTGCCAGAAGTATCTTACTTTCTGTTAACATCCACAAGAAGTGTATCCCTGTCTCTTTGTTTTGCCCGATAGTACCGTCATTTAATTGAGAGCTGATTGTAATTTCTCTGAATCAAGCAGTTTTCAAATATTGCGATTTTTCATCAAAATCAACTAAGAGGAGAAAGTCAGAGAAAGTCCTTGATGTTGGATTTCTACAGCTATCACTTAGCAAATTCTGATTTATCACCTTTCCAAATTAGGTCAAATAAATTAATCTCCAGCAATTATCAGTAGAGGTGAATTTCAGATTGAAATAATTACTATTTAAAGTGCTCAAAATCTGTACAATTTTATTAACACCTGCATCCTACACCATAAAGTGATTGTCGATATAGCTGCTATACCAAACAATTCTATACTTGAATGTGTTGCCATCTCCAAAGATGTGACACATTTCAAACATCAGCATGAAAAGATTACAGTACAAATTTAGCCCCTCATCACACCTTTTTTTACCACCTATCAAAAACAAAATAATAATATGTTAAAGGACCACTATAGTGCCAGGAAAACATACTCGTTTTCTTGGCACTATAGTGCCATGAGGGTGCCCCCACACTCAAGGCCCCCCTCCCGCCGGGCTCTAGGGGGAAGAAGGGGTTAAATTTACCTCTTTCTCCAAGCCGGGGGACTCTCCTCCTCCTCTCCTCCCTCTTCTTCCGACATCGGCTGAATGCGCATGCGCGGCACAAGCCGCGCGCGCATTCAGCCAGTCCATAGGAAAGCATTCTCAATGCTTTCCCATAGATGCTGGCGTCTTCTCACTGTGAAAATCACAGTGAGAAGAGCGGAAGCGCCTCTAGCGGCTGTCAATGAGACAGCCACTAGAGGTTGGATTAACCCTATTATAAACATAGCAGTTTCTCTGAAACTGCTATGTTTATAGAAGAAAGGGTTAATCCTAGCTGGACCTGGCACCCAGACCACGTCATTAAGCTGAAGTGGTCTGGATGCCTATAGTGGTCCTTTAACAAAAATAATAAACAGTCAAATCAATTTAAAAAATCTGATAATTTCAATAAAAATGTGGTCAGTGGTGTAGGATGGGAAACAAATAGAACATATATCAAAACTAACCATTTCTTTATTTTAATTGGAATAGAACCTGCTTAGATCTCTGGGACGAGAACTTATGCATATGGTCTCCCATCTGGGGGTAATTATACTCTGTCTGGGTCTGGTTTCCATGGTATAACTGTCCTTCCTATACCCCTTCCCTTTTCCTCCCTGCTCCCCTCACTTTTTGATCCTTGTCACCTCTTGCATCTTTCCTTCTCTCTCGATTCCTTCTGTCTCCTCTCACTCCTTTTGATTTCTGCAACTATCTCAGCTCTAGACAACTACTTAATTTTCATGACAAATTACTACAATTCCACTTTTGTTTCCATGTGTATTGTGTGTTGATCACCCTACCTATCCACTATTTGGAGGTGACCACAGGAAAGTTTACATTTGAGGAGAGGATCAGGATGTAGTTTAAGTAGTACGTATGGCAGTTATAATGTTAATCTCCCATATTAAAATTAGTGTAGAGGACTGTGGACGTAGTGGTGGACTTAACACGATATGGCCATATGATGTAACTAAATCCCGATATTTGTTTGCTAAGATAGTAGATTTTAAGTAACCCTGTAAAATTAAAACTGTATTTTTTGTGCGCACTGTTCTTTAATCCCTTTAAGGGATTAAAGAACAGTTGTACTAATTCTGACCAAAATAAAATCTAGAATTTGAGCTATATGTCTGTTCAAACATAATTTACCTCTTTAATATTAAGTATGTCCACCTTTAATATATATAATTTTGTTCGGGAGAAATAGGGCTTTCGTGTCACATGAAATGTTGATATATGAAACATAATTTATTATGAATAAAGTCTAAAAAAGTATGAGCAATTAAGACAATTTGTTATTTTCCAACTTCTGCATCGCATTTTAACTGTGAATGATATAATACTATTAGCTTTTGCTGCAATAAAATAGACGTATTTTTTGCTGTGATGTCCCACAAGTATAATAACCTCCCATGTACATGTTTCATGGAGTTTTGGAAAGTTGCAGGGTCAAATATAGGGCTTGCCCATTTCAGTTTAAACACATTGAAATTTGGAGGAAAAAAATTTTGAAAAAAGGGAATAATCTACAATACAACAATAACAGAGAAAAACATAGCGCAATAATGTTGCAATAAAAAATGGAGTGGAAATATAAATAGTTATTAGCACTCACAAACCAAAATTGATTGCAGGCATATCATGAAGGTGGTGGAAACCTCAGGATTTGAAGGACATCATGGTATACATAGAGGAAAGGAAAGAAGCGTAATAGTGCAGAGTATCTTGATAAAATAAAACCTTTAATTATAGGGCACACTTACAAGACTAAAGTGGCAAGCAGGCATATTATATAAAATGTTTCAGTCACAGGATCCCATGCTCGAGAGAACCGGAAAACAGTGAAAATAAAATAAAATAAAACAATACACATTAAAAATAAAAACTCTAAACACTATACAGCAGCCCTACGTGTTTCATTCAAATGTCCTTGAACTTCCTCAGGGGCATATGATGAAAATCCTTCTATGTGCAGGCATGACCGTCTGCAGGACTCAGATGTGCTTTAAATCCATCCAGTTTTGGCGCGCAGAAGCTCTCCATCTATTCGCAACCTACTTCCAGGTTCGTTATCTGTAGTACTTCCGGGTACGTCCATATGACACTACCGGAAGTGCAGCTCAAACCTCTCTTGCAAATCGTATCCAACTGTAAATCCTTGCATTCCACCTAATATAGTTTGTTCCACCACTCGTTCACAGGGCGGAAAAAGTGTCCACAGACATGGAGAATAAAACATATGTATAAAGCATCAGTATCAGTTGCAACAGTAATCTTAAAATAATAAAAAAAATAAGACATTTCCCAGAAGATATTTTCCAAAAGAATATATAATGCTGACTAATTCTTAGAGTAGCAACCTGTAACTCATGTGTAATATTAAACTCAGAGTATAACATATAGTATTACAATATTAGAATTCCCAAAAATACAGATCACATGAAATTTATTTAGCAATAATGTTTATCAGAAAATGCTACAATTCTCTACCATTAAAGAGATAGGGTGCAAGAGAAAAGTGCAAAAAGTGCATAAAAAGCGAAAGAAACAAACGAAAAAAGAGGAATGTCAACTGATTCTAACAAAAAATCAGAGGAAACAAATCAAGTCGAAATCAACATTCAGCCCCTTTGGTTGCATTGTTTGTAAGGTGTGTATCCAATAGCCGTGCCTTTTATTTTAAACTTTTTCTTATTGTACGTACTGACAAAATTTATAGTGATTCTATATTGTTAATTGCAATTCCCACACGTATGGAAAACTTCTTTGTGTTTAACTTTTTTACTTCCAGATCGAAAAGTGCTTGGTGCCAAAATTTATTTCAGGTTAACTCCTCTCCTAAAAACAACTTTGCGAAGATGAGCAATCTGTCTATTTAAATATTCATCTTCTATTAATAGCCCCCCATGTCTTCTAATAATTCTCTGTATGTCGAAAGCCTTAGTACTATACTGTGCATTAAATGAGAAATCAAACATAGGGTTTCTGAGATCATCTTTTCTTTTGTCTATAGGAAGATAATTTCGATTAATACTTCCCACTTTTTTAATCTCTGCATCTAAAAGTTCTGGATTATAACCCTTCTCTAAAAAGCGACTTCTCAGGACTTCATCTTGTGTGTAGAACAATTCTAGATCACTGCAGTCTTTGCGCATCCTAATGAATTGATTTTTAGGGACACCCTTGTAACGGATCCCCTGGCACCCCGACTGGGTACTGTGACGAGACCAATCTCGCCACTGTGCATTGGAGGAGCCTGGTTGCCCGCCTGCTGCCTTTAGACTATGGCCCCATGTTGAAACGCTTGATTTTCCCCTGCAAAGACACGAAAGCCGGGTCATTCGGTGCTTGCCCTGTTTGAGCGGTGATACCCCAGATAGCTATGCCATGGAGTCCATTCGTATAATGAAAGACTATGGGAAAGACTTTGGCTCCATGGTAATTGAACTGTATGTGTGTGCTATGAGCGCCATTCAGTAATAATGTGCGCTCAGATCTGAGCTATCTGGGGATATGTTGAATGTACCTGTTTTGTGCAATGGCTGCACAGTTATATATTTTATGTGTTTTATTGTCTTTTGCTGCCATGTGTTCAATGGAGTTTTGCCTCTGTCCTTGGAGATAATTGGATTACTTCCCAATTATCTCCAGGATAGAAGACTCTGTGGAACTGGTTTTGGGCAGAAAAGCCATGCTTCATTTGGTCACAAAGCACTTCGATCTATCTTTTGAACCAATAGACCAATTTGGATGATTTTGACATATGTTTGTATTTGGAGTATGCTGATTCTGAAAATGTAAGTTTTGTAATGTAAGAATGTGATGCATATTTTTCAAGTTATGAATAATGTGGAAAAACTGTATTTCTCAGGCTGTGATAATTACATTACCCATTGTGTGAGGTAATTGTATCACAGGCAGAGGGGAGGATTTTGTGTGGGAGTGTCTGAGTGTATTGTACATGTTTATTGGTTGTTTTCCAAAACCCTGTGGGTGGTACTAATGTGTAAGAATGTGTACATAAGAACAGTAAACCCACAGCTCTGTCTGTTCCTGCTTGACCCTCAAAACGGAGCCTTGTCTTGTTCTTGGGGGGATTTATTGTATGCTGTTCCAGTTCAACTGCTAGGAGTGTAAACTTATTCGTATGGTTTTTCCTATTCAGCTGTTTACAGTAGTCGTATGTTTGAGAGCATTCCTATGCTTCTCCGGTTCGGTGGATGGTGTCTACAGTAGCTGTGCCTGTGTCTCTGGAAGGGAAGATCTACTAAATGGCTTTTAACTCCTTTTTATGCCTGGGGGTGCCGTTACAATTGGTGGCAAGCGGCGGGATCGTTCCTACAGCCAGAAGGACAGCAACAGGAGACACCATTCCGTGGATTTACAAGTTGGGGGCAACGAATGTCCCAGTACAGTGACCCTAAAAGCAACAGAATGGAACCACCAGTGTTATACGAGAAGGAGGACCTGGATGGCCGGGATGCATTAAGGAAAGGCATCTGGTACCAGGCCCTGGATAATGTACAATACCAGCGGGGTGAGAGTCTCCCCAGTGAAGAGCAGCGGTTGCAGAAACAAGTGGCCCTGCGGATGCCCTTCCTGGGAGAGCAGCCCCTGGAGGAATGGGTGAAGGAACTAGACCACCGGGTATGGCAGGAGCTATGGCTGGAGGATGCCAGTAGCTGTGCCTGTGTCTCTGGAAGGGAAGATCTACTAAACGGCTTTTAACTCCTTTCTATGCCTGGGGGTGCCATTACCGGTACCTCCGTTGATGGATGCTCCTAGCGCTTCTTGAGGATTCCAAGCACTCTAGCCGACACCACAACCACCGCAGGCCGAACATCTCTTCCTTCAGAGCGAAGCAGGAACCAGCTCTTAAAAGAGCTTAGGAGTGATTATAGCAAGGGAATATGAAGAGCATAGCAATCCCTTGTAGCAGATTCCCCCAATAAGAGACAGGACTCCAAATTGTGGGTGAAGTAGAAATGACTAAAACTTTATTTTACTTGGGACTAGCCCATATGGTCATTACATTAACACTGCTGTGAAAACTCAATAAAATTACAAACAGTCAAATCATAGCAGGCAACATACAGTGACTTATTATAACAACTATAAGCTACTCAAAATAACGAATATATGAGTATCCACTGGAATAATAAATGATAATAAATGTTACAGAAAATAGTAAATAGAAATACATACAATAGGAAAATTCAATTATAAAAATATCAACAAAAGAGTCAGACGGAAGAAAAAATAAATGCCTAATGGCTAACCTCCCTTCCTGATGTCTCCTGCCTCCTGCCACAGTCACATGGCAGGAGGCTGGCAATTAGTCTTCTCCAATGCCCAGTGGCGAGGCTGGTTCCGCCACAACCCTTTAGCCAGTTAGGATGGTGTCCACTCCTGAAATCTATGAAACTGTTGGTATCGGTATTTTTAAAGAAGGTTTTAGTTTTGATAATTCCATTTTCTACGAAAATACACAGATCTAGAAAGTCTATACTTGCGATGCCTATTTTGGGGGGTGAAGATCAAAGACAGAGGGTTATTATTAACATAAGTGAAGAAAGTATTTTAAATGGGGTATGTACAGTTTTTGTAGTAGCAACTTAGTCACAAACCCTGGCCAATGTTAATGTTCATATTTGTTTTTCCACACAAAAAGAACACATTCACTGATGATATCATCATCATTGTACATTTTACTGCTCTAAATCCACCATATCTGTGTTTAACAAAGTCTCATGAGTACAACAGTAACCATGTGCAGGTTTTATGGGGTTTCGGAAAGTTATAGGGCTTGCAAATTAAATTCTCTGGTATTTCTGCCTGGGTTGTCAGGCAGATTCCCCAATACATAATTAATAAAATAAAATATTAATCTTTTATATAATTATTATTAATAATAAAATATTAGCGTATATTAATAATATATAAAATACATTTTCCAATCAAATGTATATATCAAAAAATATTTTATTTACATTTATATTGTGTTACAGTTAGAATGAAGGGGGGGATAAATTATATAATAATCTATATATAATTTTTTATTTTGATGTAGGGGGAACTGCCTGACAACCTAAGCAGTCACCTTGCAGGTCTTGTCATGCCAATCTAGTCATGTGATCATGATGTCATCATGATCAAATGGTGCAGATTGGTTGGATTGGGTGCAGGGTGGGCTGCCTAGGTTGTCATGCACTCCTCCAGATCGGTATCACAATTGTAGGTAAGTGTACTGGGCCGTGGGTCGTGCCAATCTGCAGGATCTGCTATGCATCCCTGCAGTGTTAAAGCCCACATTTTACAGGATGGCATAGCATGCCTGCTGTTCTTAAAGGGTTCATCTGTATTTTGTACTATAGGTTCATACTTGTACTAGTAGGATGACCCACCACTCTCCTCCTGCTAACTTTCTTGCCACACAATTTACACTGTACAAATAGTTCTTATTGGAGGCACTCAAGGTGATCTCAAACTTTACCTCAACCCTTCACAAAACTACCCACTATATGAGCACTTGTTCTATGTCTATGGTGGTGGGGAATAGAGCGATATCATCACCAGAATCCTCACCACCATCAGCCAGACCAGACATTGGGGACTCTACTTTGATATTATGTACCATCTCTTTAGCAAAGGTTGTCTCTGGTGACACCATTAAACTAGACTCACCTGTTCTCTCCCTTAGTTGCCTTTGGAGTGTTCTAAAAGGACTAGTGCTTGTTATATTAGTCCCGCTGATGCTTGAGCTTAATCTGTGTTTGGGGAAGCCTTAGTTGCTTTACAAACACACTGCTAAAACGTGTGGGCTTAGGTGACTCTGCTATTGATTCTTCTACTTTAGCCTTTGTCACTAAGTGCAGCATACAAATCAGACATTATGGACATTCTAGTCTGACTATCCTGAGGCTAAACACTACTACTTATAGTGGTGGTAATCTGGTGGTGGTGGTAGGGGCAGCTGAGGTCTGAGAGGTGTTAAGATGCACTACTGCTAATGGTGATTTGGGGAACACAATCCCAACCATCAATTTCTTATTCGGATTACAATGTACCATTAATGATGGATTCGTTTTTATTGTTAATATAAACGGGACTATGAATGTATATTGTGTAAACTAATACAACTTTATGAAGCCAAAATAGATGCTTGTGCTGAAAAATGGATTGCTGCTTTTCGAATTACTACCCAGCAGCTCTCTGTGCTTCCTGACACTCAGTAAATAAAAGTGAACACATTAACACTGATATTTTTTTCTACCTGAGTAGATGAGAAGGTCCAAAGTTTCCCTGCCAGGCCCAGGTACCAAAGCCTTGATGTGGTGTCCAGAATAAAGGGGAGGGTTCACTTCACTTGTCCTTCCTGCTCCAATCTCCTTTTCTTCTCCTTCATTTGACACAGTCTTCTTTTTCTTCTGACACTGTCTTCTCTCCTCCTTGGCTCCTTTTGCTCCTTTACCTTTCTGCTACTTTCTGCTTATTGTGCTCCCCCTTCTGCTCCTTTCTCGTTCTGATCCATTTCTGCTCCTTGCAGACCCTTTCTGCTCCTTGTGCTACTTTACCTTTGTGCTCCCTGCTGTCCCTTTCTGCTCCTTCTCCTACTTTACCTTTATGCTCCTTCTGATTCTTTCTGCTCCTTTTCCTTTGTACTCCTTCTGCCCCTTGCTGCTCCTTGCAGACCCTTCCTTCTCATTTCTGTTCCTTCTCCTACTTCACCTTTGTGCTCCTTCTGTCCCTTCCTGCTCCTTGCTGACATTTTCAGCTCCTGTCCAGCTTCTGTCCCTTTCTGTTCCTTCTACTTTACATTTGTGCTGCTTGACCTTCCAGCTCCTTGCTGACCCTTCCTGCTCCTTGCTGACCCTTCCTTCTCCTTGTTGACCCTTTGTGCTCCTTGCAGACCCTTCCTGCTCCTTTCTGCTCATTTGTGTTCCTTTGTGCTCCTTCTCCTACTTTACCTGTTGTGCTCATTGCTGTCCCTTCCAGCTCCTTGCTGCCCCTTTCTATTCCTTCTCCTTTCTGCTCCTTCTCTTACTTTACCTTCCTGGTCCTTTATGGCCCCTCCTGTAGGCTGCCCCTTTCTATTTCCTTTCTGCTCTCTTACTTTACCTTCCTGGTCCTATGGACCCTCCTGTAGGCTGTTCCCACTCTCACTTCTGATCTGTAGGCTCCTGCCCTCACCCATGCCTCTTTCCTGACTGTGGGCTACTCTCTGCCTCACTTCCTGGATCTGTGGCTATCTCACCCTCACCTCATGCCTACTCTGATCTGTAGGCTATGGTCTGCCTCCCACCATGCCTCACTTGATCTGTGGCTATTCCCTGCTATGCCTCACTTCCTGATCCACTTCCCAATGCCTCACTCTGTAGCTATATCTCCATCCCCCTGATCTGGCTTCTCACTCTTTCTGACCTCTCTGCCTCTGCCTCACTTCCCTGGATCTGTAGGCTATCTCTGCCCCCTCCCTACGCTCTCACTCTCCTGATCTGCACGCCTCTGCCCCCATGCCCACACACTTCCCTGATCTGTAGGCTATCTTCTGCCTGCATGCTCCTCACTTCCCTGATCTGTAGGCTATCTCTGCCCCACCCCCATGCCTCACTTCCCTGATCTGTAGGCTATCTCTGCCCCCCATGCCTTACTTCCCTGATCTGTAGGCTATCTCTGCCCCCCATCTCTCACTTCCCTGATCTCTAGGCTATCTCTCTCCCACCCCCCCATCCCTCCCTCCCATATGCCTCACTAATTATTGCAGTTATGATCTTGGGAGGCTGTCTGTTTAATATTCAATTGTATACACTCACAAGATAGAGATGTACGCTCAAGGGTGCCTCCCCCGATGTAGATGGGTGGCTTTTCTCCCACTTCCACTCCAATGGAATAGATGCAAAACAAGACTCCAGTCATGGGCGTCCGCATTTTTCTGCTCATTTTCGTTTGAGATTGAAAATACAATACAATACCGGCGCCGGCCACTAGGTGGCGCTGTGTATGGAGAGAGACAGGAATAGGAAGCTACATATTATTGCAGTTATTGCAGTTTATAAAAACTGCAATAATTACACTTGCAGGGTAAGGGTAGTGGGAGTTGGCACCCAGACCACTCCAATGGGCAGAAGTGGTCTGGGTGCCTGGAGTGTCCCTTTAAGCTACTACACTATTCACACTGAGGTGTTGTATTTGTTCTTTGTTTGTCTTTAACTTATTTATCATCCTTAATGATGCAGCACCCGGTCTGCAACAATACTATTGCTGCTGCAGCACACTGAACTGAACACTCGGAAATAAAATGTCATTTCTACAAAGAGTTTTGAAAAATATACTTGTTCAATTGAGTGAAACAATCATTTGTGCAGTAAACTACCACAGACTGTATCGCAATTCAAAATGCACAAGGAGTGGCACTAAAGCACACTGCAAATCGAATGATCTCAAGCAAAAAACACACACAGTGCAGGTTATCTTCAATTTCCTGTGGAACAGTATATTGGGAGAAAGGCAGATGGAAAGATTATGCACCATGAGGAAGACCCGTAGGTCGAAACACGTTGTGAGGTATGTCATTGCAGACTTTCTGCTATTTTCTTGTTGTTTTATCTGTTGTAATATTCACACAGATTTGTGTTTGCTGCAATAAATTTGTTACTATTTACCTTTATTCCTGGATCAGGAACTATGATAACTGGATGACTGGAAAGGGAGATTTAAAGGAGCAGTGAAGCACCTGTATCTTTTACATGCATATATAGCCGGAGCCTACTATAGGTGGCTTTGGAATGTCTCTTATTGTTTCTGATACTTATCTGCACATTATAATGCCATGAGAAGTGTTTTCTTCTTTTTTATATTTTTAGATATACAATGAAAGATATTTATTTTTATACTGGACTAGAGTGATTAAGTATACTTTTTATTACACTCACCTTTTTTGAACTATCTCTAATTGCGCCCCCTATCTGATTAATTTTTAAATCAAATAATATATCAGGTTTTTTAATACCTCTTGATTGGAGAGAAAAGATACAGCACACATAATTGGCTTATCCATGATTGCAAACTAAACTGCTTATTTGCCTGATCCCATCTCCCCCTCCAAAAAAAAAAAAAAAATCATATTCTCTATTACCTTCCCTTTTTCTGGTGCCATGGACAGAACTTAAAATCACAAAACAAGTGAAAGAACCTAATATAAAACAATGTTTTACAACAAGCCTAATATTTGCATCATAATGAGAAATTAGTTTGAAAACAATTGAAGCTTGCAGGGACCTTGGTGTTAGTATTTTAATAACATTATACTTAGAACATTTTGCAGAAAATGTACTACTAAGGAGACTACTAAGAAGAAAACAGATTCAATTCTGGAATACTGAGATCTATTTAATTAATTAATCCAACAGTCATATAAAATGGTTTACATTACAGATGCTGGTCCCAATTTAGGTCCTGATCATTACCACTGGTCTTATGTTTCCCATAGCTTTTAACATTCTCATTGAGAGGATATTGGCAGAAAAAAAATCACAATGACAGAAATATGAACCTTTAGGATAAGTGACAAAAGTCACATTTAAAAGACAGTAGTAAAACTGTAGACCAGAAGGTAGATTTTGCCTGTAAGCATTGCAGCAATAAAAATGTGAAGTCTGTTCACTAAATCGTGAGTTGTTTGACAGCTGACTTACAAAATTTAGATCAGATTATTCACTAAATTGTGAATTGGACTTATATGACTAGGGAAGGAAAAAAATGTAAAAACATTTTTCCCTTATTTATCAATGGCAGTATAAATGAAACACTGGAGTTGGATTATATAAATTCACATTATTACTCCAATGTTAACTATTTTTGTAATTTTTAATCTTGTTAACATTTTGATTGTGTTATAGTATTGTAATAAATGTATTGTCGCTAAAACATAATAAACATTAAATATGAAAAAAAACTGTGAAAATTGCACTTAATTCTAAAGAATTTATTAAAGAATAGAAGTATTTCCTATGTTTTGGAAGCATTTATATTATTATTAAAGCATTTTGTATAGAGTCAACTTATTCTACAGCATGTTACGATATTTGAGAGGGGAAGAAGGCCCTGCTCAAATGAGCTTGCAATCTATGAGGATTTGTGGTAGGCAGATATATATTGTTAGGGTTATTTTCCCAATGACATTTACTGATAAGGTGGTCTGACAGAGACATGAACCAGTTCTAAGGCAATGCAATTATCACTGCTGAAACCAGACACAATGTATTTTCTTTATAATAACAGAATTTAATGTATAACATGGTATATTCCCCAATAATCCTTTTAGTCAGCCATATGAAGGCAACTTTTGTGAAACAAGTGGAAATAGATTGACCAAGCATGGTCTGCAAGCAACCGAAATAAAAAGAGATAAATCATTCTAACATCCATTCAGAAATTTTTGGAAAAACTTTGCAATGCACAGACCCCTTGCACTCCATAGAATTTTCAATTATAAGTATGCCTTTTGTCACTGGATTGTTAGGTGACAAGGCTGTTGGAGGAGCCTGATTGCCAGCCTCCTTCCTCATGACTATGGCCCTGGGGTGTATTGCCATTTAAAAAGACTATTTGGGGCTTATTGTCTTTTAAAGACTTCTAAAGACTGTTTCTGCCCATTTGAATCCATGGGAAGGTGTGTTTCTTCCCCTCCCCTGTTTCCTGTCTATTGTTCTCCAGCAGGGTGTTGTCCCAGGCACACTGCCAAACCAGTTGGAACTGACTGCTTTTGTCCCTCCTTGGTTTCTCAACAGCCCTTGCTATGCTTTACCCCATGGCAAATTTACTCTGTTCATGGGATCTGAGCGCTGTTCACCTAGATTGGATGCTCAGATCCGAGCTATCTGGGGATAGGTTAAATGTGGGGGTTCTGTGTAATATAATAAGAATTATGTATTTTTATGTACTTTTACGTGTTTTTGCGGTTAGTGTAAAATGTAGATATTTTCTGTACCTGGAGATAATTGAGTTTACTGCAGTGCCTTAAGCCAATTATCTCCAGGATGGAGAGGAGGGATTTCATTGTGTATGTGGGAGTGTTATTATGTTAATTAGTGTTCCCATTGGTTTGTGTCCCTTTTGTCACAGTTTACCACCAGGTTCAGGGGGTGTGCCTCTGGCCTGAAAACTTGTTTATAAGGAGTAATAAACGCTCATTGGAGTTAGATCATTTTGTACCTTCATGAAGTTTCGGCTCATGTTTGGGGGATTGGAGAACTACACTCTGGGGATTGCTATAATCATTATACTCCCCAGGGTATGATCACTAAGCTCTGCTAAGAGCTTGTTCCTGTTCCTGCTCTCTGGAATAAAGAGAGATTGACCTACTGGAAGCTGGACCCTGGTCTTGGGTCCAGAGTGGGTGGAGACGGCAAGACCCCAACCAAGCTGCGGCGGTTCGTGGGAGTCTACATTGGTTATGGTGTCTAGCGGAGTGCTTGGAGTCCTTGGAAAGCATTGGGAGCATCCATCAACAGAAGGTACCCGGTCGGGGTGCCAGCGGTTCCGTTACATGACCATAAAGTAGTCAAAGCATATTAAAAACTGAAAAACCTAACAGGTCTATTTACTAAAGTGAAAATTCAAAGTGAGTTTCACATTTAAGGCCAGTGTAACTGAACTGAAAGACATTTTCAAGTTTGGCTTTGTTTACCTTAAATGTGAAATTACTTTGAATTCATTTTTAATTCTCCTTTTAGTGAATAACCTTATTAATCTTTAAAGGGACACTATAGGCACCTAGATAACTTGAGCTCATTGAAGTGGTTTGGGTGTTTTGTTCCTGTCCCCTTAATACTGCAATGGTAATTATTGCAATTTCTTAGAAACTGCAATAATTACCTTGCAGTGTTAAGACTACCTCTAGTGACTGTCAATCAGACAGCCACTAGAGATACGGTGGTTAAGTGACATTTTCGCCTAACTGACTCTGGACATCCTCACACTCTGCATGAGGACATCCAGCATTAGCCAATTCCCCATTGGAAAGCATTGTAGCAATGCTTTCCTATGGGGAGAGTCTAATGCGCTCAATGTGGAATCAGGTAGGTACAGTAAGGGTATTTTAACCCTTATTATACTAGGGTAGGGGGAGCTATGCTGTTAAGAATATAGCTTTGTATGCCTAGCACTCTAGTATTCCTTTAAGATAGACTGCAAAATGCTTTTGAAATTAGGGAGTTGTAGTGGGAAAAAAAAAAATACATATCACATTTTAGACTGGAATACCCATGTTGGAAGTCCACAAATCACAGCTGACAAATGAAAATGTATATTTTGAATGTACATAAACAAGAGGCCACTAAGGACACATTAGTCTTTCAGGGTTTTAGGGATGCCAAAGCTGGTTGATATCATTATTTGTTAACGTGTGTTGAGGCTTACTTGACTTTTCAAAACTCCTGTATCCTGATTTGACTATCTGTCTTTTCAAGATTTCTAGCTAAATTCTGCTTTTCTATGATCACAATAACATAAAGCATCATCTGAATGTAAATAATGTAAATATGTGTTTCCTCTGTCTTGCATGATGGGGAGTAGTGAGCGACTCAGCAAGTAACGGGTTCAGTTTGGTTCACATGCTTTAGCAACTTTTTTGTTCTTTATCAATAATTGTCGCTGACAGTTTAAAAATTGTGATGCAGTTTCAAGATAGCCACCTGCACACTGAAACTCTGTCACTTGATTAGATAAAAAAAAAAAAATATTAATCTGAAGGGAATATTCTTTTTGAACTGATTTATGGAAAGAAATACCCCTAGTGACAAAGCAATTTTAAAGGATAAATTACACATAGACAGACATCAAGAGCAAAACAAAGATTACTATGCAGTGAAATAAAAGTTATTTTAAAGTTGGTACATGTTGAAACATAGCGATGGACATAAACTGCACTAGTAGCTTATGCTACTAAAATGATGCTCTGGTATTTCGTAATGTATTATGTAAAAAAGGCCAATGATCATCAACTATTACTGCCCCACCCCTTTAAAAATTATTAAAAATATTAATTAAATCAATAGAAATGCAATTTGTCTCATTCTTTCTTTTAACCAACATACAGTGTATTTAGCCTGGAGCATTAGAGCATTTTGAACATCTCAACTCTGCCTGTTTCACTCAAAACTCATTAATCTCAACTACTTAAATCTGACCTACTGTTGCGCTCCATGCTGTTTAGTTGATATTTGCTAGCAGTTGGCGCAAGGCATAATTTATAATAACCACATGTGCTTGTTTTCACACACAAAAAAACACTTTGGATTGATATTCATTGTAGAAAACAAGAGCTTGGCAATACTGGTTTAACTAATTGTGTTTCTTATGAAGGTCTTAACAGAATTCATCTCTTATGTTACTGCTAAAAGCTTTTCTGTTTTATACCCTACCACAAGTGCACGGCCTAAGAAAAAGGTGAACTAAAAAAAGCAATCAGGGTTATTTCATTATTTAAAATGTTTCAGCATTTACTAATGGAGCAAATAGTTATAATACTCACATTGCCATTTGTATGAAAGCACGTCATGTCATGTATAGTCAGTTTTTATGTTAACAGCCAATTATCGCTTGTTACAAGTCATTTGCAGTATTTATGAAAGGGGAATGTTACTTCTCTGAAAACCACACCATTGAATGAAACATTGAAAATGACCTGTGATTTGTGTTAACCCTTATTTCCATGTTTTGTTTTAACTGTGTATTAAAGATTTAGTAATTGGGGGGGGGTTGGAACCTGACCTCTGAGGAAGATGGACAATGAGTCTGTAGCTCCCTCTCCCACACATACGAAATCCACAAACATCCGCGGACACGTGTGCCCCCCGACCTCCAAAGTGCACACATCTCCCACTGCTCTTATCCAACAATCATCCATAGGGATGGAAGGTGGAAACAAGAAAAGAGAACATACCCCTTCAGTCGCACACCAAAGGAACCGCGGCAGCCATCTTGCTCCCAGGATATGGAGGAGACAGGCACGGAGACGACGGGAGCGAACCAAGAAGGGCACACAATGCTCCTTTAATGATAAGGGACCTACAATCCCTGCTCCAAGACGCTACGATGGACATCAAGTCCCACGTGGCATCAGAGCTCAACAAGCAACTTTCAGGCCTAAAGGAGGAACTCGGGGCCCTGGCGAACAGGACTAATCAAGCAGAGGCGCGCAATACTGACCTCACCACCAAAACCCAGGCACACTCTCAAGACATTGTCTACCTCCACTCGAGGCAAGTGTCCATAGAGGAAGGCCTGGAAGATCTCAACAACAGGTCCAGGCACAACAATATCTGGATTAGGGGACTACCCGAAACGGTTGCCACAGAAGGCTTACACAATACACTCCAAGACCTGTTCAAGAATATGCTCCCGAACCCATCTGCACAAGACCTCACCCTCGACTGGGCTCACAGGACCCTCTGCCCACAAGCCCTGAACCCTGCTACTCCCAGGGACATCATAACCTGTCTCCATTTCTTTGCCGTTAAGAAGCTACTAAACACCACTAGAACAACCCCGCCGCAATTCCAAGGGGCCTGGCTCTCCTTCTACCAATACCTGGCACCCTCTACCCTCAAAAAATGGAGAGATCTCAAATAACTGACCCTCACTCTAAACCACCATGGCCTAAGATATATCTGGGGACATCCATTCAAGTTGATGATAAGCAAGTAAGACCAGACCCATGTACTGACAAACTTCACTGAAATGTCAACATTTGCAGAGTCCCTGGGACTTACTTTACTACCTCTGCTCCCAACCGCGGGTGCGGACCTTAGCAACAGACAATGGTACCAGAAAGAGAAATAGTCACGGTCAATGCCCAATGCCACAGGGGGAAAACAGATTTTGCCTCTTATCCTTACCCTGTCTAAAACCCTCTTTTTTTTTTCTTTTTTTTTTTTACCTTGTTATGGGTTAATCAATTATTTATATTGTTTACTGTATTTCTTTACTGTGTGGCATATTACCATGACATATGAGACGTATTTGGATGAGGTATCCCTTCGGTCATACCTGCAAGTGTACCTAACCAGCCCATGGATACTCACCCTGCCTATACAAGCATTACCCAAGGAAAAGGCCCCCAGTAGTCTCCCCCAGCCATCTCAAGCTACCAGGGGCGCCATGGGATTAGGCCACCAAGGACTCCCCTTAATGTAACTAATGGGATGCAAAAGCTCTCCTTCAACCCCCCTGATTTTGACGTCTCCAAGCACCCCCCGCCCCACTAATGGCATCTAGAAAAAAAACGATATACATTTGCATACTGAATATGCAATGTTATCTTATTTTTTATGTATGCTCTTACATGTTTTCCTAAGCATGGGTCGGATAAAACAGCTTAATTTATTGTACAGCTACCATGTATTGTATACCAGTGTTTGCATGCATACTCTTCAGGATAACCTGTCAAAACCCTAGTAACACCAGGTTTACACTATATTACATTGAGGTCCCCTTTATTTTATTATCCTTGATTCTCCTCAGACTCTTCCCTTACCCCTACCACACCCCCATTCCCGGCCCCTATACGTACACCTTCACCCCACCCCCTTCTTCTTTCTCTTTTTTTCTCTCTCTCTATTTCTCCCTCTCTCTCCTTCTCTTGCTTCCTCTCCCTCCTTTCTACCAAACCCTTAGCCCCTTCCCATCCCTCTCCCCCCTCACTCCTCCCCCTCTCCTTTGTCTGCCTATAAACTCCTGCAGCCACACCCCACAGGGCCATGCAGGCTTCCCCAATGTAACACCGCGGCACCATGCCCATGAACCTAGCTTGTATCTCGATAAACTGTAAAGGCCTGAATAGTCCTGCCAAATGACACCGCCTCCTCCGGTGGGCCAATCGGTCAAAAGCAGATGAAATCCTTTTGCAGAAAACACACTACGAACAAGCCAGAGCATTCCCTCTCCTCAGCTGACACTACAGAGACTGCTACCTAGCCAATTCCCACAAAGGGAATATAAACAGAGTAGCCATTTTAATCCGCAAGACATGTCCCCTTGTCTTCACATGCAAGGTCCTCGATCCACAGGGTATGTTATTAACAATAGCGGGGAACGCTGGACTACATAAATACACTTTCTCCTTTATCTACGCCCCCACATCCACCAACATACATTTCCAGAACACCCTACAGGCCCACCTTAGTCTCTTATCATCACACAAAGAATAGAGTGGTTTATTCCTTCCACTCAATGCACTCTATTCTTTGTATGATTGTGTGTTAGAGGGACTTACAGATGTGTTGTAGCTGCTAATTTTAATTCTATTTTAATACTATCTGTAAGCGCCTTATACTGCACAGAACACCACAGGTCACAAGCACAGCCATAGGCTCGATCACATGGTTGGATCACGTGGATATTCTCCTATCCATCACTATTTCACACACGACCAAAAACTGGTCATGGCGACTTAACCTCACACACCTCCACAATACACACATCAGGGATTACTTCGACATTAATAAAGACTCAGTATCCTCCATGGGCGCCCTCTGGGTGGCCCACAAGGCAGTCATAAGGGGCAAACTGATAGCGGTGGCTTCAGCACATAAACAGCAACTCGTGCTCTTAGAAATACATATTTCCACCCTACGATCAGTAGAATTCAAACATAAACAAAACCCCACTCCGGACCTGACAGCCCAACTCCAAATGCATAGATAGGCAATACAAAAATTCATAGTACAAGATACTAAAAAGGCACTACAGTGGACAAAACAAATGTTTTACGAAAAGTCAAACAAAGCTGACACACTCCTAACTTGCAGACTCCGCCAAAGGATCCAAAATAAACACATAGATAAGATACAAGCACCAGATGGTCAGACCTGTGTGCTCCCTGAGCGGTGGGTGGGGGCCCTAAATACTAATAAGGGGGGGACCTAATGTCCCCCCCCTGGCCACCACCACTGAGCAGTGGGTGGGGGCCCTAAATACTAATAAAGGGGGGACCTAATGTCCTCCCCCTGGCCCCCACCCCTGAGTGGTGGGTGGGGGCCCTAAATACTAATAAGGGGGGGACCTAATGTCCTCCCCCCTGGCCCCCACCCCTGAGTGGTGGGTGGGGGCCCTAAATACTAATAAGGGAGGGACCTAATGTCCTCCCCCATGGCCCCCCCGAGCGGCGGGTGGGGGCCCTAAAAAAATGTTAACCCCCCCAGGTGACTAGGGGTCCCCAAACCCTTAGTCACATCCTCCCCTCCCCTCCTCATAACACTCTGATTGATGGATTAAGTAACCAATCAGAGAGTTATGAGTCAAATTACACAGCGTGGGAAAATTTCAAACTAACTTTCCCACACTGTGTAAAATGACACAGAGCACTCTGATTGGTGGATTTCAAACCAACCAATCAGAGTGCTGTGACAGGTAAATGTAGAGACTAACCTGTCAGTCTCTTCATTTACCTGTCATAGCACTCTGATTGGATGGCTTAAACCCACCAATCAGAGTGCTCTGAGCCTAATTGCAGGGCGGGGCAAGGCTTCATAAGCCTTGCCCCGCCCTGCAGAGCTCAGTCTGCGTGGAGCCCTTGCCGGGTGAAGATGGATTTTTTTTTTTGCGCTCGTTGTTTTTTAATTGTGTTGGTTATTATGG
The DNA here is from genome assembly GCA_933207985.1 of Pelobates cultripes. Taxonomy (NCBI): domain Eukaryota; kingdom Metazoa; phylum Chordata; class Amphibia; order Anura; family Pelobatidae; genus Pelobates; species Pelobates cultripes. Next base: position 82,837,057 of record OW240915.1, read on the forward strand.
TTTTTTATTTCGCCTTTTTTGGGGCTGAAAAAAGAAGATTTTAGAAGAAAGAAAACATTGAATGGTAAGTTTTATTTTTTTTTACAGGTATGTGGCAAAACTAGCCACTGGAGGCTATCAATGTATAAGTATGTTTGTATTCTTGCTAAAGCTGTAGAGACAAGTGTAGGATTGTACTTGCATTTCAGGCGAATGAGGACATTCGTATGTTGGCGGCATGAAAACCCCAGCATTCATACTGTAGTTTCACGAACAGTGAGTTTCAACACTGTTCGTGAAACGAATAACTTACCGAATGGACGACCACACACAGGAGGTCGTGTGGCACCCATTAACCGATTGCAACATTGTTGCAATCGGTAATTAAGTGTGTTCCTAGGTGGCCGTCGTTCGACAACCGACCACGCGGCATTCGGCCATCTTGGTTCCTTTGTTAGCCCAGCGGGGTTTGGTCGTCGAGCGCCTGGAACCAAAATCCCGGCCGTTCGGTAGGTTGTTTCCCTGATGTCAATCGGTATTTTGAGCAGAACTTGAATTTAATGTGTGCTTCGTGCGGCGTTCGGTTAGCGGCGTAAAATAAGGGGGGGACCTAATTTCCTCCCCCCTGGTCCCCACCTGAGCGGTGGGTGGGGGCCCTGAATACTAATAAGGAGTGGACCTAATGTCATGGGGAGGACATTGGGGGGGGACATTAGGTCCCGCCATTCCAATTTAGGACCCCCACCCGCCGCTCAGGGGTGGGGACCAGTGGGGAGGACATTAGGTTCCCCTCTTATTAGTATTTAGGGCCCCTACCCACCGCTCAGGGGTGAGGGCCGGGGGGACAATAGGTCCCCCCCATCATTTTACTTTAGGGCCCCCACACGCCGCTCAGGGGTGGGGGCCAGGGGGCAATAGGCAATAGTTTAAAAGCTCGGGAGGGGGGACCCTATTTTTTTATTTATTTATTTTTAAACAGTGAGCAGCACCAATTTAGGTCTTTCAGCCTTTTGGTAGTTAACTCCCTAATACCGTGGGAATTAGGGAGTTACTTACTAAGCGGCTGCAATAGAAGTCCCGAAGTGCCAAAGTCCCGAAATTCGGAAATGCCGAAGTTCCGAAATTCCAATGTTCCGAAGTGTCGAAGTGCTGAAGTTGCCGAATTTCCGAAGTGCCTAAGTGACGAAGTTCCGAAGTGTTGAAGTGCCGAATTCCCGAATTGCGAAAATCCCGAATTTTGGAAGGCCGAACCGAACCGAAAATTTTCCCCATGCACATGCCTAATAGATAAGTTCCTGAGATCAATCCCCATGCCAACTCTGACAGAAGAGGAAAGGAGAATCCTCGCCACACCAAAAACCACCAAAGAAATTGCACAAGCTATGAAAACCCTAAAGCCCAACAAATGTCCAGGCCCGGAAGGCATCTCGGGTTTGTATTATAAAACGTTCTTGACATGGCTTCTACCACACCTTCTCTGCCTGTTTTACTCCTTTATGAGAGGAGACCCTAGGCCCACAGACATGCTCCAAGCCAACATCTGTTTGCCCCCGATTCACACAAAAGTCACCTAGACCCAGGCCACTACCCCCGAATATCGTTGTTAAATATTCACAAAAATCCTGGCAAATCGTCTCCACCCCTTCCTCCCAAAGCTGATTCACCCGGACCAGGTTGGCTTTATCCCCTATCGACAACACCAGACAAACGTAGATCTGGTGTGGACCTGGTGTAGACCTCCTCTCCCATGACGCCGTTCCATCTCAACCTTAACCTACTCCCATGCTTCCTCTATTTGCTCTAGGCCCTACCTATCCCCATTTCCAGAACAGATTTCAAGACACTGCAATCTCAAATAGACAAATTCATATGGGCGGGGGAAAAAGCCAGGATCAAACGGTCAATGCTATATGTACCACATAAAATGGGGGGACTGGGTCTACCCAATTTCTGGAGCTATTTCAAGGCAGCACAACTGGCACAGAAACAAAACCTGCATGCACTGGTAGGGAAGAAACTGTGGGTAGATTTGGAGCATGACCCGTTTGGCCGCAACTTCCCCTCCCTATACATATGGTTACCGCGCCATTATAGGCCAGAGGTTCCCCCCAAATCCCCAGCATTAACGAACTCAATCTGAATATGGGATAGTGTGACCTGCAAACATGACATTATAAACACCCCTTCCCTATTGACTCCGATTCTACGGAACACATAATTTGAACCAGGTATGTCACCACAACACTTTGCAAGCTTCGAAGACAACAACTTGGTCAGATTCTATCAATTCTTCCGGGGACAAAAAAATCATGCCCTTCCCAGACCTGCCACAAACCAAACCCTTCACCACTTTCGACCACTTCCGGTAACTTCAGATACGTAGCCTCCTGACCAACCCAACTAACCAAAAAACAGCCACCTCCACACACACTGCCTTCGAGAAAATGTGTATGCAAGCACCCATACAAAGGGGTCAAATCGAGGAAGCCATGGAAATGGACAAACTGTTGGTCGTGATCCATGACACCTCAAAATACTTTCAAAAAAATATGGGATCCTTGGATTGCAGAATTCACAGCTGTGCCCTGAGAGGGGAGGGGGAGGATCTACCCTATCCACCTCCTCCCCCCTTCCCTTTTTTTTTCTCTCTCTTCTTTCTTCACTATTTCTCCTCCTCCTCTGCTCCACTCCCCCCCACCTCCGTATTAATTGCCCAACCTTACCCCACCCTTCACCCCCTGACAAATTTACAATACGCCATCCAATGGTGAAAAGCCCACTTCTATGCGACAACTAAAATATTGAAAAATAAGGAATTTCACAAAGGAAAGGGAAGGAAAGAAAAAGGAAAAGAAAATAAATAACATATAAAATATGATGGTCTGTTCATTTTATAATAGATACGCAAAAGATCAAAACAATCTTACACACATTACCATACAAGATTTATGGCAAGATATAATAGATTACTGCTTATTGAACTTACCCATCACTGCAATTGTAGACTGATTTAGAACCAAATGTCATGCCTGTTTCTACTACAACCCCATTTGTGATGCTTCCTGGTACTTAACATGATGCAACGGAAATATATAATCACAAAACTTTATATTGCATATATGTAATTCATCCTGATAACTCTTATGTAATTACATTCTTGTAACTACAAAAATGTGTAGAATACCTGCTTTGTTTTAGGCTGTAATATTGTAATTATGTACTATCCTGATTGCCAATGTGTTGTCTTTTCTACGCACAACCAAAAATAAAGAATATTAACAAAAAAAAATGATTTAGTACTTGGCATCACAATCTAGTTTAATCCTGGCACAGCCAGGGCACATATTGCAATGGTGAAGGATAAACAAAAAATATTGTTCCTGTTTCTTTTATTTCATTTGTATGCTCTGTATATGCTGACTGTTATGTGCAAAAGGTAGAGCTTCTCACAATGATTGACATGGAAACAAGACAGGAACATTCGGTTCCAAGACAGTGTTAAAATAGAAGGTGGAAGCAGGATGGGCAAAAAGATATATAGAGGTTAATCCTCATTATCTGTACTCTTCATGTTTATACATCATTGTACAAAATAACTAAATATATATTTGTTCCTTGTTCGTGGTTTCATCTTTTCTGTCCTTTTAAGAGACTATACGCGCTGTCTCTGAATCCATTTCCTAACCTTGTAAGATTCAACTTGATGGGGTCAAGTGTTGGAATCTAATGTCCATAGGTTGAGTCAAATAATGCACACAGAGTCCACACTCCAGAATACTGGAACAGCATACCTGCACAGGACTGCCATACAGCAGGATCGAAAAGAGATATATAGAAAATGGAAGATTTGATTGAGAATATGAAACAAGGGATAAGGGATGAAAACAGTGAGTGACTTTGGAAGTAGGACTTGACTAGGAGCAAACAACTAATGTGGAAATGTGTGGAAACATTGTCTATTTTTCCTTATCTCTGTATTCTTTTCCTATGCTGACTGCCAGGTACAAAGGACAGAGCTTATCACAATGACTGACAGGGAGCTAAGATGGAGAACTATTTTTACAATAAACAGGTATAGATTTTAAAATGTTATTTTATTTTTACGTCATAAATGCATACAAATATGTTAAAAGTATGAGTAAGTAAACTGAATATTAAAAATCATAGAAACTGACAGTTTCTTTAAAATATTCGTTCCCAACCTATTTTATAATGAAATGAATTGCTTAATACATTACAATGATCTCATTACCTGCATGACTTATGACTATATCATGCCATATGTCCTCTTGAAAAAAATATTTTATTTTCTATTTTTTGTCATGTTTTCAGTGCTTCTATATTTAGTTGTTTTGGTGGAGACATGCTGTATATTATGGCCAGATGGGAATTGTGTTATTGTTTTTCTTGATCTAGTACATGCGATTTAGGCAGATGATATATATTTTTGGTGTCTCTCTTGTCTGTCTGATACTTGTTTTCTAAGAATGGTTGCAAATGTTATACAGGTGGTCCTCATTTAGCGACCTACCTGTTTTACGACGGCTCGCACTTCCGACCAGGGCCGGCGCTTCCTATAAGGTGAACTAGGCAGCCGCCTAGGAAGCCATATAGGAGGGGGCGCCCTGCGCCCCCATCGCCGGCCCTTTAAATGCTGCAGCTGCCTGAGCACTCTATAGAGAGCCTCAGGCGGCTGCAGCACTGCCTCTCTCCTCACCTCTCCTTCCCTGTAGCGTGGCAGAGCTCCTCTCCGGTCCGCGACTGTGCACTTCCTGTCAGTCCGGCCGGGTACAGGAAACAGAAACTCCTGTACCGCGGACCGGAGAGGAGCTCGGCCACGCTACAGGGAAGAGGAGGTGAGGAGAACACAGGGAGGGAGGGGGGTAAGAAGAACTGGGGAAGGGGGTGGAGTAAGAAGAAGAGGGGAGTGAGAAGAAGAGGGGAGGGGGGAGTAAGAAAGAAGAGGGGAGGGGAGTAAGAAGAAGGGGAAGTAAGAAGAAGAGGGGAGGAGTAAAGAAACAGGTGGAGAGGTAGAATAAAACAGGGAGGGAGTAGAAGAAGGGAGGGTAAGAAGAAATCAGGGAGGGTAAGAATAAGGAGGTAAGAAGAAGGGGAGGGGGAAAAGAAGAAGAGGGAGGGGACTAGTAAAGTAAACAGGAGGGGTGGGAGCAGAAACCCCAGACCGCAGACGGAGAGGTGGAGGAAACACAGGAGGAGGGAGGATAAGAAGAACTGGGGGTGCGGGGTGAGAAGAGGGGAGAAGGGAGTAAGAAGAAGGGGAGGGAGTAAGAGAAGAAAAACAGGGGAAGTAAGAAAGAAGGGGGAAGTAGAAGAAGAGGGAAGGAGGGAGGAGTAAGAGGAAGAGGGTGGAAGTAAGAAGAAGAAGGGGAGGGGGAGTAAGAAGAAAACAGGGAGGGAGGAGTAAGAGAAGAGGGATCAGGGAGAAGTAAGAAGAGGGAGTAAGAAGAAGGAGGGAGAAAGAAGATTGGGAGGGAGTAAGAAAAGGGGAGGAGAGTAAGAAGAAGGGGTGGGGAGTAAGAAGAAAACAGGGGTGTAGGAAGAAGAGGGAGGGGGAAGAAAGAAGAAGAGGGGAGTAGAAGAGAAGGGGAGTAAGAAGAAGAGGGCAGGGGAGTAAGAAGAAAGGAGAGGGAGTAGAAAGAAGAGGGTGGGGAGTAAGACAGGGAAGTAAGAAGAAGGGAGGGAGTAAGAAGAAGGGGAGTAAGAAAGAGAGTAATAAGAAGGGGGAGGGTAAGGAGAAAACCGGAGGAGGGGGGAGTAGGAATAAGAGGGGGGAGGGGGAGTAAGAAGAACACAGGTAGGGGGTGGGGGAGTAAGAAGAAGACATGGAGGAGGGTGGGGGAGTAAGAAGAACACAGGGGAGGTGAGAAGAAGGTAAGATGAGGAGAACACAGGGAGAGGGGGTGAGGAGAAGGGGAGGTTAGGAAAACACAGGAAGGGGGGAGCTGAGGAAGACACAGGACAGGGAGCTCTTTAACACTACATGCACACACACACAATGCATCCCTATACATACACAGAAACAGACAATGCATCCCTACACACACAGAAACACAACATCCTTCCCTTACACACAGAGAAACACACAATGCATCCATTACACACACACACACAATGCAACCCTTACACACAAAGACAATGCATCCTTTGCACACATATACAGAAACACACAATGCATCCCTTACACACATGCAAACACATACACTGCTTCTCTTACATACACACAGAAACACAATGCATTTCTTACAGACACTCAATGCACACACTTACAGACACACACCTTGCATCCCTTATGCATACAAACACAGATTCACACACTGCATCCGTAACACACAACCAGAAACACGATACATCCCTTATACACAAACACACACTGCTTTCACTACACACAAACACACTGCATCACCTACACAAACTTTTATCCCTATACACTACATTCCATAAGCACACACTTTAGATCCTCTACAATAACACATAACACATCCCCTACACACTCCACTCCCTGTGAGCAAACTCATGGGTGGAACATATAGGTGGACTTATGGGTGGGCCTTATGGGCATACTCACCGTCAGGCCCTGGGGTCCAGACCTTGAGCTGTGTAATGGGCCCCAAAAAATGGAGCTGCTTCCCGTTCTCCCAGAACATTGAATTGTGTGACCACAGTTACAAACAGCCTCCAGAGATCCTGTTCTACACCAGACCAGTGGAGCCAAACTGCAGCCAGAGCCCATCACCATCCTCATCTGGTTGTAAGTAGGCAATCTAGTATATTATTATTGACACTAATCTCTAATTTACCTCACGTTAAAGGGACACTATAGTCCCCAGAACCACTGCAGCTTAATGAAGTGGTTCCAGTGTCTATATCCTTAAAAGGATAGAACGTAAACCGGTCCTTAGAATGGCCAGACTAATATGTTAGAGACAGAGAATGGTCAAAGGGAAAGCCGAGTTCAAGGAAGCCAGAAATGCACAAATACCGTTTAAAAAAAAAATGTTAATAAAGAAATAATAGTAGAAAGGAAAAATCTCCAGGCACTCGCAGTGTTCAAGCCACAGGCAGATTTATTGGAGCAAAGTGGCAAAGCAACGTTTCAAATTGCTATGAGGTTAAGTTAACACCACAGTTCAAACAAGGCATATATATACCTTAGGTGCAATTGATATTAATTACTCAATCGTAAATTGGATTGAACAGCAATTAAAATTGTTCAAAAATAAATAATAAGTGATAACACAAAGTGATAAAAAAGTGATATGATTAAAATTAACAGCTCACCTCCATGTGTCCACAAGAAGACTGGATGCAGGCACAATAAAATAAAACTGAAATAAATTAGAGCAAATAAAACATAAAAACAAAAGGATGTGGTACCATATTATTAGTGATGTCGCGAACGTGAATTTTTCGGTTCGCGAACGGCGAACGCGAACTTCGGCAAATGTTTGCGAACCCGCGAACCGGGCGAACCGCCATAGACTTCAATGGGCAGGCGAATTTAAAAACCCACAGGGACTCTTATTGGTTGAAGGGGGGGGGAGACCAACTCTCCTCCCCCCCCCGGCCCCCACCCTCATTATCTTTGTGGCCCCCACCCGCAGCCCAGGGGTGGGGGCCGGGGGGGGGAGGACAGTAGGTCCCCCCCCTCATTATCTTTGTGGCCCCCACCCGCCGCCGAGGGGTGGGGTCTGGGGGGGGAGGACAGTAGGTCCCCCCCTCATTATCTTTGAGCCCCCACCCGCCGCCCAGGGGTGGGGGCCGGGGGGGGAGGACAGTAGGTCCCCCCCCTCATTATCAATATGGCCCCCACCCGCCGCCCAGAGGTGGGGGCCGGGGGGGGGAGGACAGTAGGTCCCCCCTCATTATCAATATGGCCCCCACCCACCGCGCAGGGGTGGGGGCCGGGGGGGGCATTAGGTCCCCCCTTATTTTTCATTTTAGGGCCCCCACCCACCACTCAGGGGTGGGGGCCGGGGGGACCCTTTTTTTTTAAATAGTGAGCAGCCACGGGCTGCTCACTGTTTAATAGACATGCCCCTACTTGCGGTATTGCGAGTAGGGGCACAATTTACTAATACTAAGTAATTTTTACTTAGTATTAGTAAATTAATAGGTGGCGGACCGAACATCGCATATGTTCGCCGTCGGCGGCGAACGCGAACACGCTATGTTCGCCGGGAACTATTCGCCTGCGAACCGTTCGGGACATCACTACATATCATTCCTATTGACTGGTCAAAGCACAATCACGCAAAAAAAATACCACATTTTTATAAGCGGAACAAAGGTATCAGCATAAAGGTTCAACTATTTTACTGTTAGAACTTTGCTACACTTTTCTGTTAGTGACACATTACAACCTCCCCCCCCTCCCCACCTCCCCTCTTCCCCCAAATGGATACATTGATTCAAAATAAGAAGTTTTATACATTTGTATATTCAATTTTTACATTATTTGGGGGTAACAATTTACCTAAACATTTGATTCTGCATCTATTGATAAATGTAAGGGAATATTCTAGTGTGACTGTGAATGCAGCATTTTTTAAATGTTTCATTGCATTTATCTGTTAGAAAACTGGTGATTAAAATGCATCTGGTGCTCTATAATTTGTGCCAAAAGTATAAGCCCATACCTTCAGATTAATTATATTAGCAAATTGATCTTTCAGTCCCACAGAGAGGCATCACTAAACAATTAAAGGGACATTTCATACTGGAGTTGAGCTGCTATCAGATTATTGTGTAATATTAAACAGAAAGTATAAATTTAAGTCTGCCTAGTATTGTACTTCACCACAACTAGACATATTTCTTTGTGGTGTGAATAAAAATTATCATTATTATAGATTATTTGGGATTTGTACTGCATATATACAACATATTACTAATTGAATGGGAAGGATTAAAGGACCACTATAGTGCCAGGAAAACATACCCCCCACCCTCAGGGTCCCCCTCCCGCCCGGCTCTGGAAAGGGGAAAAGGGGTTAAATATTACCTTTTTCCAGCGCTGGGTGGGGAGCTCTCTGCCTCCAATCCTCCTCCTCTCCTCCTATTTGGCTGAATGCGCATGCGCGGCAAGAGCTGCGCGCGCATTCAGCCGGTCGCATAGGAAAGCATTATCAATGCTTTCCTATGGACGCTTGCGTGCTCTCACTGTGATTTTCACAGTGAGAAGCACGCAAGCGCCTCTAGCGGCTGTCAAGACAGCCGCTAGAGGCTTTGGGGGAAGGCTTAACCCATTCATAAACATAGCAGTTTCTCTGAAACTGCTATGTTTAGAAAAAAATGGGTTAACCCTAGCTGGACCAGGCACCCAGACCACTTCATTAAGCTGAAGTGGTCTGGGTGCCTAGAGTGGTCCTTTAACTTTGTCATGTGATATCTCTCCAATCTCCAAACTACTGCTGTTATTAGCAATTGTTTGTAGGAAAAGGGGCACACAGAACCTCCATAATATAACCAAGGAGAATAAGTTTCTTTTCAAATGTTTTATTGAAAGTTTTAAATATAATATTAAACCAAACAATAATAATAATGATAACTATAATATCAAACAAACAAGGAAGAGGGGTAAATATTCAAGTACTACTAATCATCCAGTACTATTTAAAAATGAAAAATAATTAATAATAAATCATTTTAAAAATTGTACAATAATAAGTATAACTTTACTATTGGTAGTGCCTTATTTAGCAATTATAATGTGGTGCAAAGTGAATTAATAATAAAAATATGTAACAATGTTTGGTGACCGGTTGGGGGCGAAAGAACTAAATATTATATTGACGTCTAATATCTTCTATCCGAATCGTCCAATCGAGTTGTAAGGTGGTATTCGCGTCTGAGGGCAATCTTGTAGCTAGCTCACAACATTTGTTTTCAAAAAGGAGCTGTAATACCTCGCTAACTGAAGGGACAGTTGATGATTTCCAGCGACTCAACATAGCTTTTTGACCTTTGAATATGTTTAAATTTATAAATAAACAAAGATGTGGGCATATTTCAACTGGAAATTTGATGATGAATTAAATGAGTTTATGCATGTCTTTCCAGTATGGAGTTATCTTAGGAATGTCCAGAAGATATGATATAATGTTCCAACCCTCTCACAACCCCTCCAACATGAATTAGTGTTTGTCAATTGTATTTAAACAGTTTAGAAAGTGTAAGGTACCATCTGTATAATCGCTTGTAATGTGTTTCTATGTGTGATGTACATTGTATAATGTCTTTCAGTGTTAATAAAGAGATGTGCCAGTCTTCAACTTCAAATTCCCCACCCAGTCCAATTTAGGACCTACGCCACCAGCAATATAGGTGTAGCATAAGGAGATGGTACGTTTCTGACAAGGATTGGAAAGCTAAATTTTCTCTAAATTTGACATTAAAATGCTTACGCAACAGCTTTACCATCTCATCAAAAATATGAATGTCAGAAACATCTAAATCAAATTTTTCCTTCAACTGAACAAAAGACAAAAGATTATTGTTAAAACATAAATCGTTAATGTACATGATGGAGTGTGAATTCTAGTATGTTCAGTTCAGGTAAAAAACAATTGCAGCATGGACAAGGGGGTAGCACGAGACCAGGTAGCAGAAGTACAAACAATTTATACAAAATTTCCCATGCCTTACTAGTTGTTTTAGTAAAAGGAAACATGTCCACCACTCGTGGTCATTGAGAAGAAGGCAGCCATAAAATATTTTTAATAGAACAAGGAGAAATCTTGTCTGCCTGCACCTCAAGCCAATGATGGCATCCATGATCCAAGTTAAATTTAATCACCAAAGCAGCATTAGTTTCCTAATAGTAATGAATAAAACTCGGCAAACCCATACCTCCTCACTTTGGTTCTACATGTTTTTTTTTATTCCATATGAATGTCAGAAGGGCAGATTGAACCCTTCTAAAATAAGATAAAGGTGTGGTGAGGTGGATTGCTCTCATAAAATATAAATTTTTGGGAAGGAGAGACATCTTGTTCGAATTAATCCTGCCTAACCATGAGATTTCAAGACTACAACACCTTTCAAGGTCATCCCTAATTTCGGTCTAGACTTTAGCCAGGTTACAGATATGCATTTTTGACAGGTTCTTTCACAGGTTAATGCCCAAATAGGATACATAAGAGTCCCTCCAGCCAAAGTCAAATTTCTGTTTCAAAACATTTAAATCATACCAAGTTTGTAAAAAAAAAAAAAAAAAGAGCCTGAGTTTTGTTAGTATTCAATTTGTAATATGATATTTCGCCAAATTCACACCAAGATGGAAATTAGGGAGTCGACTGAACGCATAGAATTTTTTAATGAAAGCATAATGTCTTCTGCCAAAAGGCCAATTTTATGCACCCTATCCCGTACCTCAATGCCCTCTATATCTGCACACTTTCCAATCATTTCAGCCAGAAGCTCCATTACCAACACAAACAGGAGTGGTGACAATGGACAACCCTGCCTGTGCAAGAACCTGCCTGGTCCCATTAGACAACTTAAAAGTTTCAGAGATAAAACCAGTTGCACAAATCCTTGCAGATGGAGTGCAATATAGCACAAACACAGCCCTGAAGAAAGGACCTGGAAAAGTAAATCATGACATAACCTCCTTTAGGAAACCCCAATGAATTCAATCAAATGCCTTCTCTGCATCTAATTAAGGAAGCAAATAAGGAATACAGTCCAATTTTATCTGGTGAATCAAATTAATGAAACGCCTAGTACTGTTGGGGGCCTGGTCCATGTTAATTAAAGAGAGGAGAATATGTGAAAGTCTAATAGCAAATATTTTCAAATACGTTTTGGTGTCATTATTACTTACGGATATGAGTTGAAAAGTTGAACAAACATTATGGGTTTTTCCAGGTATGGGTAAGGTCACAATTTGGGCACACAAAGCCTCCCCCGGCATCTCTCCTGTATTCCAATAGTTATTAAATAAACAAGTCAAATATGTGGTAAAAACACCAGGGAAAGACTTACAATATGCCATTGTAAAACCATCAGGTCCCGAATCTTTTCCCGCAGGAATGTTAATGGCGTTTAAAATCTCATTTTGAGATATGGGAGATTTTAGTATAACCAATTTAACTGTTGAAATTTGTTTCATAGGGACCTTATCCAAAAAAGAACTAATTTTATTACATGTGGGCAGTACTGTATTTGGATCTGAAGCTAAATTATGTAATTATTTATAATAATCCGCAAACTAATTACAAAATTTCTCAGGGTGGGTCACTTTTACGTCGTCATCATTTAGTAAATGTTCGATTCTGGACTGGAAAAGTTTATGTTGGAATTTATTTATTTATTTATAAAATATTTTACCAGGAAAGATATATTGAGATTTCTCTCGTTTTCCTGGGTCCACAAAACATTGCATTGATACAATAGGGTACAATAAAAAACAAAAACAATATTAATACACAATATACACAACATTTAACATAGAACAGGTAGGAAATATATAATCAACCATGACAGGTGCATTCTATTTTGAGATATGTAGAAAGGGATCTCTTAAAGGATTTTAGGCCTGGGGAAGATTTAAAAGTGTGTGGTAGGTCGTTCCATAATTGCGGATCTCTGTAGGAAAAGGAGGACAAATAAAGTGCTGGTACTGGATCAGAGGTTATAGGAGGTGGGAACAGCCGAGGAGAGCATTCTGCTCAGGTAGCGTGGGAGCTTCCCAGAAAAACTCTTAAACACAAATTGAAAAAATTAAGGGTGTGTCTGGATTCCAGCGACAGTCAGTTTACTTCTTTTAGCATGTCACAATGGTGGGTCATGTAATTACATTGTAGCACAAAGCGGCAGAATGAGTTATGCAACGTATTAAGTTTATTAAGTTGTGTTTGCGGTACAGGTGCAGATATTACATCCCCATAATCAATGATTGGCATCAGCATTTGCTGTTCAAACTTTTCCTTTACTGTAGGGCTTAGGCAGGATTTGTTTCTGTACAGGGCACCTAGTTTTGGATAAAGTTTCTATGTGGAGGCCAAAAGATAGATTGGGGTCTAACAACATACTCAAGTATTTGAAAGAGTGGACTGTGGTCAGTGTGCTATTTGATTTTGTTTTGATGGATAGGTGGAAATTGTGTAATTTGTGTAATTTAGGTAATGTTCCAAAGATCATTGTGACAGTTTTGTCAGTGTTTGGGAAGAGTTTGTTTTTTGTGATCCACTTTTCTACCTCTGTAAACTGGTCTTGGAGCACAACCTCAAGTTGCGATAGATTGGATTTGCTGTGTTGTCTGCGTACATGTGTACATTTGAAGATTTGCAGACATTAGGCAGATCATTTAAAAATAATGTGAATGGTAGGGGGATTTGAATGGAACCATACATGACTGGGAGAGGGAGTTGCTGTCATAAATGAACAAATATTGTGAGCGATCTGATACATATGATCGAAACCAGGTTAGCAGACAATCACCAATACCTGAGTTTTTCTGTTTGTGCAGTCATGGCCTACTGTGTCGAAGGCCTTTGCAAAATCAGGGAAAATAGCTCCAGTTAGGTCTCCTTATTCCATGCAAGTTTGAATGTCATTGCAAACTTTTAGGAGGGCAATTGTTGTGGAGTGATTCGGGTGAAAATCCGATTGATCAGGGGTCAGATAGTTAAATTGTTGGTAATAGTCACAAAGTTGCGTATGGACGTATTTTCCTAAGGTTTTTGACAATATAACTAGCAATGATATTGGGCGATAGTTAGAAACCAAAGTAGTGTCACCACTTTTATGGATAGGCAATACTCTCGCAGTCTTCCAAAGTTTGGGTATGTACCCAGACATCTTAGGGTTGTGACAGGTTTAACAATTGCCGGCGCACTGAGCTTCAACAGCATTGCTGGGATTTGATCAGGGCCAGACTGGTTTTTCATTTTTAGATTAATATGGTGTTTCTTAATGACACTAATAGGTACAGGTCTAAAATTTAACTATATTGGGTCTTTGCGAATTTAGTGGGGCCTGATCTACATTTATAGTTTCAGGATGTGTGTCATTTATTAGCTTGGAAATCAGGATAGTGGAGCATCCGACAAAATAATTGTTAAAGGCATTTGCTACATCTAGGGGAAGTTGCAGGGTTTGGTCATCCACCTTATTGTGGGTTCCAACTAAAGTACATCAATTTTACTTTTAATATCAGAGATCATTGCGCAAGGGACCTAGATGAGCCAAATTTATTTGCCAAATTTAAATTATACAACTCTTTTTCCAACTATTTCAGATTTTTGGATCTAATTTTCTTCAAGTTGGAAGCTCTTTGAATAAAGTGTCCCCATAAAACAGCCTCATGAGTGTTCCATAATGAAGTGTCTGATAAATTTGGAGTCGAATTATCTCTAGAATAATCAGTAAGAACGTTCTCAGATAGTAATTTGTTTTCTACATATGTGACCAAATTGTCACTAGGTCTCCATGTTATATTCTTACTTGACTGGACCAACTCTTTTAAATGCAACACTATGGGGGCATGGTCTGACCAATTTAAGTCCAGAATATTTAAGGGCAAAACATAAGGTATGGTTTGCTCACCCACCAAGAACCTGTCAATTCTGGAATACATATTGTAAGTGATCAAGTAGCAGTTGTACTCCCTCTCTCCTTCATGTTGGATATGCCAGCAATCATATAGTCCCTGGGGAAAAAAAGAAATTTAGAGCATACATTAGCCAATTGTTCACTTATATAATTCTTAACAACACTATCATGTTGTCTAACTATATCTAACTAACTATATACTCCCCACCAAATATCAATCTGCCCCAGACATTCCCACGATTAACCAGTTTTCAAAGGAATTATTACTGTCCAAAGTTAGGAAAATATGTGTTTATGAAAGTGTACTCAATACTATTGAGTGAACCTCTCCAAATCAGATATCTGCCTTCCGTATCTGCCACCACCTCATTGGTGCTGCAAGCCACACTCTTATGGATAAAAAAAGGAGACACCTCTAGATTATGTACAAAAGGTAGAGTAGAACTAGATAGGGTAATCTTTTAGCAAAGTATAAGGGGCATTGTGTGTTTTAAAATCGGTTTCCTGTATAAATAAGACAACAGGTTTATGGAGTTTTTTTTCCCTGAAGAAAAAAAACCTTGTCTTGTGTGACGTGTTCAGGCCCCTGACATTAAAAGAAAAGAGTTTCGATACCATCTGTTTTTCAAAAAAAGAAATAAATTGAATAAAAAGGAAAAAACTAAAGTATGTGAGGGGAAGGAATACAACAAACAAAATTAAGGAAAAAACAAGAGCATCCAGGGAAGATAATCTCAGTGACTCCCACCCAACCGGTTCACCATTGGTATCAATCAGCAAAACTGTAATAGGAAAAATAATTACAAATCTAAACTACAGACATGCATATTGGATGATAAAAATCAAAGATTTCTGACAACCAGGATAAATAAAATGTAAAATGAAAAAAACTTGGAGAAAAATCCCTTTAAGGGAGATAAATAATAAAAAAAAATTAAAAAAGTATACATACACCAAAAAAGGCCTTGAGAGGAGGGGTAAACAGTTTCCTCTCCTTCTAAAATATACAGAGCCATGTTGGGGGGGTGAGAGAGAACAGGTACACTAGGATCCCCCACAAAAATAATAAAACCTGAGAATAATGAATGAGATATAATATATACATATAGGAAAAAAAAGAAAAAAAAGAAATTGTGAAAATGAAAAATAAAAAGTTAAACAGTTAAAAAAAATCTATAAGAATATGTTGAAGAAACAAAGAAAACAAAGTCTATTAGAATAAAAAATAATACCATAAAACAAAACATATATGATAAACTCAAATCAAGATTTTCCGATGTGCTTCCTCTTTGAGGATAAGTTTCTATAGCACCAGAGGGATTTTGTAAATTAAGGAGAAAATAGATGAGCCCAAAAATTCTTCATCTTGGGTATCTTCCCATTTAGCCATTTTGAAACTATTTTTGCAAATGTGTTTTTCAAATATTCTACACCATATATATTGTGAATCACGAATGTATGTGTGTGCACATATAATAATATATAATAATGTCATATAATAATAATGTCTAGACTGCAAAGGGTGCTTGATATTATTAGTATTGCATTTTAATACTTCTCCCTAAAAATCCCATGATGTTCTACTATTTTTTTTCAATGCTTGTCACATTTAGTATAACCTACATTTTCAAACTGTATCAATTTTCCATCACATTCTCTCATGTTCGAAAGCAAGAACAAATTATTTTTTCCCAGCTTTTAAATTTAATTCCAACATTAACAGATCTTGACTTAACAACATCAGATTCTTTTTTTAATACCTCTGGATTTTGGACATACAGTTTCACTGTCTTGATAATGCTCCAAACCTAATCAGAGCAGATGTTCATATTTGTTTCCGGCATTATTCAAACTGCTTACCTTCTTATTTTGAATGTTATTGTTTGTTTTTTTGCTGGATAATTAACAGTAATTAGAATTTAAAAAATATTTATAGAGTTTATTGTAGTATTCTCATTGCCATTTATATAATGGTCTTCATTACAATATTGTAAACCATCCTTTTTCAACTACAATGTAGTGTCCAGTAAACATTAAAGGATCTGTCTAACCACCAAAAAAACCTCTAGCTTCATAAAGTTGGTTTGTTGTATAGATCATGTCCCTGCAGTTTCACTGCCCAAGTTTCTGCCCTTTATGAGTTCAATGACTCTAGTTCTGCACCCCTAAACTATTCCAGGCTGTCACACAATGTCTCTACTCACTATACAAGGAGTGTTAAGTTTGGAACTAACTCAAAGCTTGTTTCCAATGTTGTCACAACTTTTTAAAATACTAACATCCAGTATATTATATTTCATATATATTTTATACATATATATATATATATATATATATATATATTAACATGTTATATACATCAGTAAAACATTATTGCCACCTATTAATTTACTGTAATTTTTAAAATAAGTATTTACCTTTTACAATCTATTTTTTAAATGTCCTTGTGGCATTACGCACTGCCCACTTGCCCATCATCACTTTCTTGGCGAGGCAGCTTCCCATGGAGAAGCATTGTGGACCATACACTCACTTGCAGTTCACCATTTAAATAATACTCATAGGAAATCATTGTATTCGATAATTCTGTATGAGAAATTGTGAACTCTCCACTGCACATGCATGCAGCATGCTTGCTCACGAGTACTAGGTTTTCCCAAGTATGCCTTGTGAAGAAAAGAATGCCTCGAAACCCCTCAAAACATCCAAAAAAAGTAAATAAATAAAAATTCCAACTGTATTTTCAATATAAGCTTTGTTAGAAATATTTATGTATCCTACACTATAAATTACACCACATAAAAAAAATCAATTATTTGGTTTTCATATTTAAGTCAATTGAAATTATTTACCTCATTCTAACTGACTTAGATATGGCAACCAAATGATTGATGTTTTATGTGGTATAATTATAATACTTACATTTTTCTAAAAGTTAAGAATTTAATTTGCAGTTTGTAGATAATTTTATGGCAAGACAGGAGGTGAATATTTGCTTATCTTTCGTTACTGTAACTCCCAGCAGCAAATAAACAGTTAACAATCAGTGTAAAAAAGTTTAACCAATCAGCATGCATCACATTAATATAAACTGCCATCAGGCTCCTCCCAATTCCTCTTTCTTTGCTTCTTGCCTACCAGGTGAGTCTATTCTAATTATACCCTTATTAATGCTCATTTAACTGACTATTATCTTTTTAATATCTTGCTCTTTTAGTTGTCAATAATCATTTAATTTATTATTATTTATTTGATATTTATTAAAAATGTGAAGTGTTTTCCATTTTAGTACACTTAGAGGGCTGACATACCAGTCAGCCCACAACTTTATATTACTTCCTAAATATAACAGCCTTCTTAGATTGTGCTCTGTCAGTTTAATCAGATCACTGACAGTTTCTCCTTTTTTTCACATTTTGACGGTCCGTTCAGCCGCTCTGTTACTGTGCTCGCTTGCCTTCCCCTTAGTGTCTCCATGGTGACGCGTCCCGCCCTTTCCTCTGTGCCGCGGCCATCTCTCTTGCTTTTTTCCCGGGCTTTTTGCTCGGGCGCCATCTTGTGGACGGTCTCTGTGAGGCGGTTTCGTTTGCTTTCAGTTCTTGATCTGTGGTTGCGATCCAGCTGTTAGGTAAGTAAATGTTTTTCTTCTTAAAGCCCCAGACCGTTATATATTTATTTCAAGGTATACAAACCCAAAACTCAAAATATCCATTTTCTGTTATAGATTCCCAAAACACAAAAACAAAGTGCCTTAAACCCTTGCATTACTTTGAGGATGACCCCTCTAGCCTATATTCTGAGGGTGACCCCCTCTAGCCGCTATTTAAGGGTGACCCCCTTTTGCCTCTATACAGGGTAACCCCCTATATGATTACACAGGTACATACCTTTTATTAATGTTGGACGTTATATTGTCCTATTTTTCTCTGGGTGAACCCCACTGATATACTGTGGATGAACCCCACTTGTCTAACAGGTTAATTATTTATGTATTTTACAATTCCTGTTTAAAGTCCACTGCAACTTTGTAAATAGTTGTCTGCATATTTAAAAAAAAATATATATATTTTAGTGGTGACCCCACTGTGTTTGACATTATGTCGGATTTACCAGATCTAGCAGTCTCTGCTGAACTTAAGGCATGGCTATACAATGCACTTGCCGACTCTATACCCAAAGCTTTAGCGGCTTTCAGCGAGCAGACAGTTCCAGCCCCTATGGTGACTATTACCCAGCTGTCAGACTCCGAGGAGTCTCATGGTTCAGACCGGGATGAAGTTCCTCTCAAGCGCCCTTGGAAAGGCGATAGCGCTACCGCCGGTAAAGGCAAAGCGCCTGCCAAACACCGTAGAGTTTCCCTTTCTAAACCCAGGGAGGTTGTCTCCCAACATGATTTTGACCCACTTGAGGGTTCAACCTCTAATTATAATCTTCAGGTGGTAGATGAATTCTATGCACAGGCTACAGGCCTCGACCCACAGACCCCTGGAACTCGGGCAATACCCGATTCCACCACAGGCAGTTTTTCCCCTCTCGCGGAGCTATCCGAGAACATGGATCTGCTTCCCTACGCGGTCGCACTGCTACAGGTAATGGACCTTACTTATTCTCATATTCCTATTGCAGGCCGGTTAACCCTTTTCCCCCAAAAGTGGTCTTAACTCACTCGGGATCCTTGTATCCTTCAGACTGTGTCCGGGTTCCACCTGGACTTTTCAGACGTACTGATACAAAAATCTCCTCCTATCCCGATCAAGATGTCATTGTTAGATGAGTCGACTCTACGGAGCGAACTCAACAATCTATCCGTCAAAGGTGTGATCGAAAGAGTTGTTGGCCCACGGGTCTTCATAAGCAACATGTTTCTAGTCAAGAAAAAAATCAGGAGACCTACGACCTGTTATCGATCTGAACAGGTTCATCACATACCGTCACTTCAAAAAGGAGGGAATCCATTTATTGAGAGACCTACTCTGCGAGGGAGATTGGTTCTCCCGATTCGATCTAAAGGATGCATATCTCACGGTGCCGGTAACACCAGCCCACCGCTGCCTCCTTCAGTTTCGTTGGGAACAGGAACTATGGCAATTCACCTGCCTCCCCTTCGGCCTATCTTCCGCACCTTGGTGCTTTACCTTGGTGCTTTACCAAACTAATGAAACCAGTAATGGCATTACTGCGTTGCCAGGGAATCCAGTCCATCGTTTATCTGGACAATATTCTCCTCATGGCGCAGGACCAAGAGACTCTTCACCTTCAGACAGCCATGACCTCCGCTTTGTTGCAGAACCTTGGCTTCGTGATCAATCACCAGAAGTCATCTCTCACTCCGTCTCAGATGGTACAATTCCTGGGATTCCAGATAGATTCTGTTCAGGCAGTCCTACAACTTCCGGAAACCAAAATCAAATCCATAAAAAAGGACATTCTGAGGTTGCTGATATCACCATACCTCTGCCTGCGAGATCTAGCTTGCATCATCGGCTTGCTGTCCGCTTCAATACAGGCAATATTCCCTGCCCCATTGCACTACCGAGCATTGCAACGCCTGAAGACGCAATATTTACATCAGTCAACATCCTATGATCAACAGATCACACTCACAGACGAAGTCTGGCTAGAACTCCATTGGTGGCTACACCATATAGATGCTTGGAATTGGAGAGCCATCTTCGGATCCCATCCCTATTTCATCCTGGAATCGGATGCAAGCCTGTTCAGATGGTGCGCAACTTGCTCGGAAAGCTCTACAGGAGGGCTCTGGTCCCATTCAGAATGAGCACTTCATATCAATTGCCTCAAACTAATTGTGGGCTCCTTCGCAATCCGAAGTTTCGCCAAGGATGTCTACAATTGTTCTGTGGTGCTGAAGATGGACAATGTCTCAGTGGTTCACTATGTGAATCATCTAGGAGGTTCCAATTGAAAGATGCTGTCGGACGTGACCAAGGAATTGTATCAGTTCTGCCTAGACAGGAATATCTCCCTGCGAGCAGAATATCTACCGGGATCAGACAACCTCGTCGCAGACTGGTTTTCCTGACATTGGAGAGATTCCAGCGATTGGCAACTGGATCCACAAATATTTCACCATCTCCAGGTCTGGCGGGGACCATTCAACCTGGACCTGTTTGCGTCTCACCTTAACCATCAGAAGGATGTTTTTTTCAGCTGGTTGCCAGACCCAGCGTGCCTTGCAGTCGATGCATTCTTACAGACATGGCCGATGTCCGGAGCATATGCGTTCCCTCCATTCTCCATGATCCCATGCACACTACAGTACCTCAAAACTCAAGGTGTCAAGATAACTCTGGTAACCCCCCCCTATGGCGGGCCAAACCATGGTACCCTTACCTCCTGGAAATGTCAGTGGATTTTCTCCTGCTTCTACTCACCTCCTGCGACCTCTTCAGGGACCCGGCAGGCAACTTTCACCCGTTGGCAATCCAGGATCATCACCGACTAGTGGCTTGGACCGTTTCAGAGAATCTTGGAATGTCTCAGGCCTTTTGGCTATTGCTCAGGGACTCCTTTGGGATTCATGGGCCCCAGGAACCAGACGCTCTTACATCTTCGCATGGCGTCATTGGAGTTGCAGGTGTTTGGAAAGGAACTTTGATCCCTTTTCAACATCTATAATTAATATTATCAATTTCCTGTCATCTCTGTTCGTAAATCCTACCGGACTATTAACGTGTTTCGATCTGCTATTTCTGCAGCGTACGTTCCTATTGAAAGTTCTTCAGTAGGCAAACACCCTTCTGTGTGTAGACTCTTGCAGGGCATCCGCATCGCTAGACCTCGGGCTCCCAAATATAATCAATTCTGGGACGTGGCTCTCATGCTCACGTTCTTAGAAGCTTGGCCAGACAATGAGGCGCTCTCCCTAAGCCAATTGTCAGCCAAATTAGCTCTCCTCCTTTGCTTGGTCTCCTTCTGAAGAGTCTCAGACATCAGGGCTTTCGACTTTCATGCCCTAGATTTCACACCGGAAGGGGTGCACTTTCACATCACTAGACGCACCAAGACCAATTCATCTACAGTGAGCTACCCCTTCTTTATCGAGAAACCACTTCTCTGTGTAGCCCGTTGTGTAAGACACTATATCTCTCGCACTACCCCTCTTAGACCACCTACTGGGCCCCTCCTTGTGTCTTATGTTCAACCACACAAACCAGTCTTGAGTCCTACTATTGCTCGGTGGATTAAATGGCTACTAGCTCTGGCTGGCATTGATGCGTCTTTCGGGGCTCACTCAGTTAGAGGCGCGGCCGCCTCCTCTGTGTTCATTGCTGGAGGTTCCCTGCCGGAGATTTTGTCCTCCGCCAATTGGTCTAGAGAATCCACTTTCCGTATCTTTTATTTTAGACATTCTCCACACGTTTCTTTGTCCATGCTATCTACACGTTAAAATAGCAAATATGAAGCCTCCTGTCTTGCCATAAAATTCAGGATCATTATAACTTTTAGTGACCGAATAATCTAAATTTTGTATTAAAGACAGGAGGTGAATATTTTCCCACCCTGGAATACCTTTACCCACCCTATTAGGTAAGTATCTCTTAGTACCTCCATGTCTAACTAGGTGTCACATCCTGTTCCTAGCTGCGGATCATTCTGGCAATGGCTTCTGGTTTCCAGTACTCTTTTTACAATTCTTGTTTAGTTTTTCTTAGTTGTTTGGTTTTCTATTTTATGTCTGGTTTTCTTTATGCTGGGTTTTTCTAGGTTCATTCCTGTAATCCATCCCTGGAATTCCCAGTCTCCAGGGTTCCTTTAAATGTTTGTTTTATGCTGCCACACCAGTTTGTTTTCCATCATTCCTTTTGTTTCAGTGTTCCTGCAGGCAGCTGCTCAAGTATTCTGCCCTTTCTTGCAGGTAAGTACTATGTGTTTTCTTTGGTTTAGCATACATTAGGCAGTGTAGGACCTGCCAGATATGGGGTACATTGGCGTTGTTGGCAGGCTATGCAATGTATGATCATATAATGTGACTAAATCCCCATACTTTTCATATATAGGACTTAGTTATTCTCCTCTTCTTTTGCCTATCATATCTTGTCTTGTTTAAGTTTGTATTCCCAGTCCATGTACAGTCCTGTCCTGTCTTGCCCATGTTATGTCATTGTTTCCCTTATGTATTGTGTACATGTTCTGGGTTTAGCTTCCTATCCTTCTCTGGTTCTGGGTTCTATTAGTTCTGTCTTGTTTTCATATTTGGTGCCTATCTCTAGTCTTGCCTTGTTTCTGTACTGGAAACATTCTTGCTGCAGAGCCTCCCTATTCAGCTCCTGGGAGGTCTGTTTATTTCCTAGCTCCTAGTTCCTGGGATCCGCATATGCGGAATCAGGGTTCTGGTATGTGGCTGCACAAACGCTGGTGCTCAACACCAGGGGGCGTGCAGTTACCCTGCACCAGACCCTGCTAATCCATCTCCACACTGCGACTCCTACTCTAAACATCAGGCATACTGGGTCCTGGGTCTTTTCTGGCCTATACTCGTCAGTTAATTATTATGTTAAAATTTGCATTCAAATTGAACGTTAGTTTCATTGCATTTTTTATTTGGTTCTCACTTGCCCAAGACACCATACAGTTAATTATTATATATTAAAGCTTGCACTTAAATTGGGCAATAGTTTCATGGCATTTAATTTGTTTTTCTCTTGTCCAAGAGACCATACTTTCACAATGTTTCTCTTTCCTCCTAATGTGAAGATCACCCGTCATCTCTGTTTCAAGTCTTCCCTGCAGGTTGAGCACTGTTTCATCCTATTGGATACTTACACTGTTACCTACTCATCGTTCTAATGGTTCTACGTTTACATGGTTGACTCTACGACTGTTCGGCTACATCAAGAAAGAGGAATTGGGAGGAGCCTGATGACAGTTTATATTACTGTGATACATGGTGATTGGTTAAACTTTTTTACACTGATTGTTAACTGTTTATTTGCTGCTGGGAGTTACAGTAACGAAAGATAAGCAAATATTCGCCTCCTGTCTTTAATAAAATTTATATTATTCAGTCACTAAAAGTTAGAATACTACACCTAATCCTAAAAATAATTTTGCTCATAATACCATCTTTAATACTACACATAATCATAGTATTTAAACTACTATATTCTTTACACACCTGTAATTAATAATGACAGAATAAATCGAAATGTTAATTTTAGCACAACGTTTCTTTTGTTTAGAAACCAAGTCTCACCTATTGTGTGTTTGAGTGCATTGATTAGTTATTTTTGTACTGTTCATACACATATATTTCTACATTATCTCTAAATAATGACTTTACTTAAGATTAAATTTGATGACAGCAACTTCCATTTTTGTCACATTAATTTAATTTAATAGACATAAACAAAAATTCATAAATTTTTAAAAAAAATTTTTTTAAGGCCAGTCAATATGATTATTTTTTTTTTAAATGATCACCTTTTTTAATTTCAATTTAGACAGTTACAATTTAAGCTAAAATATATGTTATTTAATGGCTTGTTTTATATATATATATATATATATATATATATATATATATATATATAAATAAATATATATATATATATAGATAGATAGATAGATATTTATTTTTTTTTTAATTTTATTTATTTTGATTATATAGTATAGTTACAAATGGCCAGTTTTGAAGACTATATATTTGATCTGTCAATTTCGTGGGTTTTTACAAATGTATTTTGCAAAGACCACTAAAAGGGACAGATCAAGTTTTTTTTCCAGTGGCCATACGATACAAGGGAGGTGAGTTTCATTTACCTCCAGGAGTTCCTCACTGTAGCCGCCATACTAAAGCTTCAGGTCCTCTTCTGCTTCTTGCACCTCAGTTGCCATAAACCACGTCTCGCGCATGCGAGAGTACAACAATAAAGTTAATGGAGGATCACATGAAACCCTCCATAGACAATACCCGCATCCCACATTTGTTATTTGTGACAATGGTTGGGATTGGACAAAACTTGACAACAGAGCTTCTCCTTTTGTCAAATTCAGGCTTTACCATAAGACAAATTAGTAATAACTTTTTCATATGATAAATTTAGATGGCGTTGGAATTTCAGTGAAATTCCAAGGCATTTTTATTTAGTATTTCAGTGACTTGTAAGAACTATTTTTTGCATTTTAGTTAGCTGAACTTCACCACAGAAGACAAACTAGATCAGTTCCAGTGGAATGATCAGACACCTTGTCCTGGGATCCTGTTCTACCCATACATTGTCTATGCAAACTCAGTTAAGCACCATTATGAGAAAATGGATGGTGTAAGTGTGGATATCGTAGAAAGTTGGAAGAACACGTCTGCTTCAATGAAATTCCAAAAGTGTATGAGAATATTGATGAATATCAGAAATGTATCTGATTTAAAATACCTAAAAGAAAAGTTGGTCTCTAGGCAATATAATTGAACTTTATTGATATGGATTGAGTTTAAAAAAAATATAAATATATATATATATATATATATATATATTTACCCTTCAGATTTACAGGAAAGGTGAGGTGAATTAAATGTTTAATCCACTTTAAAAAAAAAAAAAATTAAAAAAAAAATTCTAATCAATAGGTATTATTATTAAATCTAAATGAAGTGAACATTGTTTTAGTGACTACAATAAGCTATAGGACATTTACTATGTGGATATATGGATACCTCAGCCCAAGGATATACCATCTTGTGTAGTACAATTTGTAAGGCAATATTTTCCATCACAAGACAAAATTTATATGGGTTTTTTAAGTGCTTCGACACATTCAAATGCAGCTGATTTTTTTAAAATAAATATTTAAATAATAAAGTACATGCGGTTTCAAATGTTACATATATTTAACTTGTTATTGTCTTAATTTTTTATGTATTACATGTTATTTATTGAATAATGTTAATGATGTTACAGTTTATGTTTTCATTTTGAAGGAAAAATAAATGTCGAATTTGATTTTATCTATATGTATGTTTTTTGTTTTTTTTAGTAAGGTAAAATTATTGTATTTCTCTTTAATTGAAACTATTAAAAAGTGATTGTTATTGTTAAAATAAAGGTAAGAATTAGTATTTATGAACAATTTATGTATTTGATTTTGGATTTGTATGACTGATTTTTATTTTATTCTTATTTGGTGAATAAACATTGAATTTTATATCAGTTGTCTTATTTTATGTGAGTGTAAGCTGAATCTTTATGTAAAAACAAGAACGGCAAGAATATTAAAAAACCTTACAGTTTATTATAATTTTTTTTTTTAATTACATAATACATTAATAAATAATTTATTCTTAATATATATGCAATAAATGAACTATATACAATAAATATAAGAATAAATATATTAATTTAGTAAATACAAGTATAAGACTCTAAATCATTTAAATATGTTCCATTTTAATTAAAATTCAAAACAAAACCATTTTAACATGGTAAATAACATAAGGGTTATAAATATATATTTAATTATCCTGTCTCCTTGGTTTAAACCTTGAAATATGCTTTGCTGCTAGTTCTTTTGTTTTGGGTCTTGGCAATATTAGGCGGAAGCAATTTATTTTGTTATTCTCATAAAGCTTCTAAGTCTTCCATGGATAATTTGAAGACATCGGCCATCATTGGAAACTAATGACCCATGGATAATTGTTCATAAATTGTTTTAGTTTGCCAATTTTTTATTTAATTTATGAAAATAAGGGCTATATCTAAGAGAGCCTACATCACCACTCCCATTATGTGCACAAAGTACTACAGCTTGTACCAGTCCACATTTGCATTATAAGCTAATACAACCAATTTGGTGCATGCTATCATACCATCCATTGAGAAACTTTTTGGTCGCTACTTCAAAACCATACTATGTTAAACCTCAAGGTTAAACCTAAATTATCTAAACCTTTCAATAGTTTGGGATCTGTATCATTACCCGGTCCTTGTACCGGTTGGAGTCTTCATGCAGTCCAGGAAACTCTGAACGGGCCACGGAGCCCAAATAACAGAGAAAAGAATGCTGCATTCTTAAAAGGTCAATGGGGGTATCACATCACCTCTGGCTCCAATCAAAACACACATAATGGAATTTAAGATTCTCTGGCCCTATTTGCTGTGCTCTATCGTGGTTTCTATTCTCAGTACCCTTTAGTTTGTTCTAGGAAACATAGTGTTATTTATGGTATTGACCGTGGCTTTGTTCTTAACCCGAAGTTTCTCTTAAACCCCTTAAGGACTGAGCCAAATGTACATGTTGTGATCAAAACGAAACGTAAACAAAAACTTGAATTTGCGCTATATGTCTGTTCAGGTGTAATTCACCTCTTTCATATTATGTACACCCACACTTATTATATATCATTTTATTCAGGGGAAACAAGGATTTCATTTAACATCAAATGTTTAGGTATGACACATAATTTAATATGAATTAAATATAAAACAATGGTAGAGAATAAGAATTTTTAAAAAAATGTTTAGTTCTACGTGACATTTTAACTGTGAATTTCATAATACTGTTTGCTTTTACTGCAATAAAGTACACATATTTGTATTCAGCGATATCTCACTTGTAAAACAGTACCCCCTATGTACAGGTTTTATGGTGTTTTGGGAAGTTACAGTGTCAATTATAGCATGTAACATTTTTCAGTTTTTTCACATTGAAATTCGCCAGATTGGTTATGTTGAGGTTGAGACCGTATGTTAGCCCAGGAATGAGAATTACCCCCATGATGGCATACCATTTGCAAAAGTAGATAACCCAATGTATTGCAAATGGGGTATGTCCAGTCTTTTTTAGTAGCCACCTGGTCACAAACACTGGCCAAAGTTAGTGTTAATATTTGTTTGTGCGTGAAAAATGCCAATTTTGGCCAGTGTTTGTGACTAAGTGGCTACTAAAAAAGAAGGAGACTTCGCTGAACACAAATATTAGTGTTTCAAAACAGTAAAACGTATCACAACAATTATATCGTCCGTGTAAGTGCCATTTGTGTGTGAAAAATGCAAGAAATTGCACTTTTACTGACAATATCAATGTTGTAATACATTTTTCAGTTTTAAAACACTAATATTTGTGTTCAGCAAAGTCTTCCGAGTAAAACAGTTCCCCCCATGTACAGGTTTTATGGTGTCTTGGAAAGTTACAGGGTTAAATATAGTTGGTTGTCAGCAGGGCCGGACTGGGAATTAAAAGCAGCCCTGGAAAAAAAAATATTTACCAGCCCCATAATGCATCGCGCCAGCATAGTGTGCAGATACAGAGTTAAAACAGATAACTTAAAATTAAAAAGTACTTCAACGTAAAAAGCGCACTCATAGGCTTCAAAATAAACAAAAGTGCAGATTTATTTTAAGCAGATGTGCCTTTGCATGTAATCAATGTTTCAGTCCAACTACCTTGACATATTAAGGAAAGCTTGTTAATGGGACTGAAATGGTGAATGTATGTAGGGCACAACTGAAATTTTTTTATTTTGAAGTCCTGTGGGTGTGCTCTTCACTTTAAATATGTTATTGTGCTGGAGTATGCACCTAGCAACAAGACTGGGCCAATATCTGCTCATTACATATGGTACATATTAATGAAATTTCTCTGTGTATTATGCATTTATAAATGTACATTAATATGTGTAAATATAATAGAGATATAAAACTAATACACACATTAATATACATGTCATATACTAATGGCGGATCCAAGCCTGAGCCTGAGCCTGAGAGGGGCACTTGTAGATTATTTAAAGAAATATTCCATGCACAATAACCACTACTCCTCTGTGTAGTGGTTATGGTGCCAGGAGCGTCGGCACCCCCTCCCAGAGTAAGTCGTCAAACTGTTTAAGAACAGTTTGACAACTTACCTGGAGTCTGCTGGGATATGGGGCTGTAGTAGGGTATAGGAGCAGTGGTGCAATGTGTGTGAAAGGTTCAGTGTGTGGGTGGGCAGTGTGTAAATGTGTATGGTGTGTGTGTGTGTGTGGGGGGGCAGTGTGTGAATGTGTATGGTGTGTGTGTGGGGCAGTGTGTGTATGGGGCTAGAGTTCACTCCTACTACTGGGACCACCAGGAAGTGGTGAGAGTGAACTCTAGCCCGTAGCTCCAGGGCTAGAGTTCACCCTCGTGAGAGCCGGAGCGTTGCCCCAGGTCCTCTCTTCCTCCCCTGCCGACTGGCTGCACGGTGCCTGTGGAACGGGGAGGGAGATCGGCCGGCAGGGGAAGGCCTTGGGGGCTTTGTGATATATACTGCCCCTATGTGTGTCTCTTTATCTCCAGCCCCTCTGTGTGCCTTTTTGTCTCCCCAGTCACTCTGTATGTTTCTTTCTCCCCCTCACTGCTCCTCTGTGTCAATGTCTCCCCTCTCCTTCCCAGTCTCTCTCTTCCCCCTCTGCCTCTTTCTTCCCCTCCCCTTGTGTGTCTCTCTCATTTCTCCCTCTTCCCCCTCTGCCTCTTTCTTCCCCTCCCCTTGTGTTAGGGCACAACTGTAAAAAAGACAGGCTCCTCCTCC
>OW240915.1:82866220-82876755 GCA_933207985.1 Pelobates cultripes
CTGCAGCTGAAATAAGGCTGAAAAAAACGGCTGAAAAAAAGACTAAGTCCCATCGCTGAATGGGACAGTCTCTGCAGCTGAAATAATTTCCCATTTACTGAACCAAGTGGGAAATAGCCAGGCAGGCACAAAGGGTTTGCACTAGGTCTGGGGACACAGGGGACACCGTCTTACCAACAAGTCTGTTTAAAGGGCCAGCACCAGTCACATAAAGAGTCCATAAGCCCCAATATGCCCACCGACAGTCTTAAAGGGCCATACACACCAAATAAAAGTGTATACATTTTCACAATCTCCCAGGGGCCATAGTCATGCGGGAGGAGGCTGGCAAAGAGGCTTCTCCACAACCCAGGGAAACAGGGCAATTTGCCATTTAAAGGGCCCGTTACAAATAGCAGTTTGTAACAAGGTGACAATCCATATCTGCCAAGTGACCCGATGTAGGGGGAACAGTCCCTATTCTGCTCTGTGTCAGTGTGTATCATGGTCTCTGAGGACAGGTGTCAATCCATATCTGCCAAGTGACCCTATGTAGGAGGAACAGTCTCTATTATGCTCTGTGTCAGTGTGTATCAGGGGCTCTGAGGACTGGTGTCAATCCATATGTCAAGGTGTCAATATGTCACATGTCAGGTGTCAATCCATATCCATTGTGATTTAGGAATGTTAGGTGATTTATGCCCTTTATGGATTAAGACCAGACTCTGCATCAACTGTGTAATTTTCCATGGGAGTTTTGCTATGGATCCCCCTCCGGCATGCCACAGTCCAGGTGTTAGTCCCCTTGAAACAACTTTTCCATCCCTATTGTGGCCAGAAAGAGTCCCTGTGTGTTTTAAAATTCGCCTCCCCATTGAAGTCAATCGCGTTTCGGGCGGTTCGCCGGTTCGCGAACATTTGCGGAAGTTCGCGTTCGCCGTTCGCGAACCGAAAATTTCGGGTTCGCGACATCACTAGTGCCTATGTCAGTATATTTGTACTAAAAACAGTAATCATAATCAGTGGGGTACTAAGGGGAGGCGGGGGGGCGGTCCGCCCCGGGTGCCACCAGTTAGGGGGGTGCCTCCAGGGCTGGCCAGGCTTGTGACTCTGTGAGCTGTGTGGCTGCACAGGGTGCCGGGAGCCACATAGCTCACACCCGCAGGTGCTGGGAATTCAGCAGTACAGAAGTACTGCACTGAGAATTGGGGGCAGAGCCAACTCGGTCGTGGAGGAGGAGCCAAACTGGATGCGGGGGCGGAGCTACAGCCAGCCTCCATTTGCTGCCTTTCACTGCAGCACACTGAGGGGAAGCAGGAAGGAGTCCCTGCTACCCCAACTCCAACACACCAGGGACTCACTGACTCCACCAGTAAGTAAGAGAGAGAGAGAGAGTGTGTGTATGTGTGTGTGTGTGTGAGACTGCTTGTGACTGTCTGCCTGTGTGTGTGTGAATGTCTGTCTGTGACTATCTGTGACTGTGTGTGTGAATGTCTGCCTGTGACTATTTGTGACTGTGTGTGTGAATGTCTGCCTGTGACTATCTGAGACTGTGTGTGTGAATGTCTGCCTGTGACTATCTGTGACTCTGTGTGTGAATGTCTGCCTGTGACTATCTGTGACTGTGTGTGTGAATGTCTGCCTGTGACTATCTGTGATTGTGTGTGAATGTCTGCCTGTGACTATCTGTGACTGTGTATGTGAATGTCTGCCTGTGACTATCTGTGACTGTGTGTGTGAATGTCTGCCTGTGGCTGTCTACCTGTGACTGCGTCTGTGACTGTCTGCCTGTGCCTGTGTGTGTAAATGTCTGTCTTTATAATTGTAGGTGTGTGGGTCTGTGATTGTGAATGTCTGTGTTTATGTGTGTGGTTGTATGTGTATCTCTTTAGTTAAGTGTGTGTGTGTGTGTGTGTGTGTGTATATATATATATATATATATATATATATATATACACACACACACACACTTAACTAGTTAGTGTGTAACTGTAGTTAAGTGTGTGTGTGTATATATATATATATATACAAAATACAGAATCCAGCGCACTCGCTTATTCACTAAACAATGCTTTCAAAATTTTAGAGATTGTAATAGTTTTATTTAAAAACACCTCACCTAGGCAAAAAATAATGGGGGTTTAGTTACATTATATGATCATATATTGCATAAGCCTGCCACAACGTCAATGTACCCCATTCTTGGCAGGTCCTACTCTAACAGCCTAATGCTTGCCCTTATGAGATTGATCCACTTACTTGGGAAATACTTCCTTACTGGGACTCTCTGCAAGTCAAGGCTAAATAGGATCCTGGAACGAGGCACCTGTGACAGGGAGGGGTGCAAAACCAAGGAGCTGGCCTAAACTCCCAAATATACAAACAAAACCAAGAGGGCTGCACTCACCTAAACATGCATACATTATAGATTGTAATAGTTTTATTTAAAAACACCTCACCTAGGCAAAAAATAATGGGGGTTTAGTTACATTATATGATCATATATTGCAAGCATTAGGCTGTTAGAGTAGGACCTGCCAAGAATGGGGTACATTGACGTTGTGGCAGGCTTATGCAATATATGATCATATAATGTAACTAAACCCCCATTATTTTTTGCCTAGGTGAGGTGTTTTTAAATAAAACTATTACAATCTCTAAAATTTTGAAAGCATTGTTTAGTGAATAAGCGAGTGCGCTGGATTCTGTATTTTGTATATTTTGGCCCCAGCAGCACCCTATAATGTATGCATGTTTAGGTGAGTGCAGCCCTCTTGGTTTTGTTTGTATATATATATATATATATATACATACACACACACAGACACACACACACAATCACAGATACACACACACAGACATACACCTATTGTGTTATTGTGTGTGTATATAAATGTGTATGTGTTTGGTACATAGCTCCCTTATTTGGTGTCCTTAAATATTGCAATCCCACATAAGGATAACAAATAAGGGCGTTATCTACTAAACAACTGAAATTAAGAAAAGGTTTTGGGTTTTTTAAATTGATCTTTTAGCCGTTTAGTTGATAATTCTCTAAATTGGTGTCCTTATGTGAGATTTCCATATTTAAAGATACCAAATTAGGGTGCTGTTTAGCAGATAGCTCCCTTATCCTTATTTGGTGTCCTTAAATATGGCAATCCCACATAAGGATAGCAAATAAGGGAGTTATCTGATAAACAAAGATCGACGTTAAGAGGTGTCAGCTAGCCCAGGAACAATCTGGGTGGCTAATGTGAATTATATGCAAGTTTGTTGACTGATGCCAATGTGCACTGTATGTTGGCATTAGGCAGCCAATGGCAGCACATTACCCCATCCCCTAGTAAAAAGTTTTAGTGTCCCCCCAGTTTGGATTGTGGTATCTTATGTGCCCACCCCCTATACATTGTTCCTATGTATCTGCATGTGTGTCAGTGTGTATTTAGGTGTGTGTATGTGTATGTGTATATGTGCATACATCTCAGAATCTCGCCAACACTACACACAAATACACCCCTGCATTTCAATGTCAACACTACATACAAACTCCACCATTATATATAACCACGCCACTGCCTTCAAACCCCACACTACATAAAAATGCATGCCTGCATTCAAACGCCAACACCACATACAGACACACATCCTACATTCACTCAAACATACTGAATTCAAAAACATGCTTACATTTAAAAGCATAAACACTGCTTAGTGCTAAATACATTTAAAAAAAATTGTGGTTGTTTTTTACATTTTAAAGTTGGGGGGTGGAGTGGGGGGTGCCAAAAATAGGACCCGCCCCGGGAGCCAAATGCTCTAGGTACGCCCCTGATCATAATAATAATAATATTAAAGAATATTTTACTGTGTGCAGAAATATAAATGTATGAAAATCTATGTGGATCTAAATACCTGTCCTGAGTGTAGTGAATCAATATAAATGTTATATTAATGTTAATATCTGCCCTGGGGTGTATAAGAAACAAGTGTGCATCTATATTGAAGTGAAATCTATGTAAATGTGAATGTGTGTCATGGAATATATTTGAAATTAATGTAATGTATGTGAATAAAATAAAATGTGTAAATGTATGTGTAAGATATGTTAGAGAGAGAAAAAAGGGAGGTGTTTATGCCACCCCATTACAAGTTGTATCAATCCATAAAGAACATTAAATCTATGTCCATATTCAACCCTACTGGCTTCAATGTATCCAGTTTGTGGCTCCGATAGGTTTTCTTTTTTGTTAATCTTTTTAATCTATCTCATCCTCTTCAATGGTGTTTAACATGATTTATACTTAAAAATTAGATTTTTTTTTCCAATCAAATTCTGGACAATTGTTGCAATGCACTGTAATCAAGTGAAGTTGGAAATGGTTTTTGATGTTGTTATAGTGCTCTTAGATCCTATCTTTAAGCTTTCTTTTACTTCGCCCCTGCTGGACGGGCACTGAAGCAAATATACTACATAGCTTGTGTGGCACTCAACACAGGAGTGTATAGAAAAGTCTTCTTTTGTCTGATTACTCATATCATGTTTTCTAGAAGAAGTGCCTATCCTACTCAACCTTCTATATATGTATTCCTTCTTCACTGTAAAAAGAAAACACTAAAGGAGTCAGGTAGAGAAGCAACTTTACACATTTTATACTTGGGTCATTGTTAGGCAGATCCCATTGATCCCAACTTGATCTTCAGCTTGTCCCATTTTTGGAGAGAACATTCCATGCCAGCTGCTCATGGAATTATCATTGCAAAGGACTTTATTGTGCTTTTTTTTTGTATCAAATTAACACTCTAACTTTAAAAATAAGTATTTTTTTTTAAGGAAGCACATTAGGTGTTTGCAAGTATAACAGCAACTAGAGGCTTAGTTTCAAACTAAAGTAAACATTACCATTTCTCAGAAATGTCAATATTTTACAAAGTACAAAATAAGAGACACAGTCTATGCACCAAGATTGTCTCTTTAAGGTGTATAAGCTTGCTCAACATATGTACATTCTCCTGCGCCCACCTTTCACTGCCTTTTTCCTGCCATACGACCTCAATGTGTCTGTTTTCCTTTCTTGGCAAACTGTGATCTTTAGAATTACTAATTACCTTTAATGTTCACCAACTGATATGTGATGTGGAGAAAATTTGAGATGTGCTGTGGAGAAAATTATGTAGCTTTTATTGTGCAGAGCCTCATGTTGCTGACACTTTAGTGTAAATAGTATACGGTACTTTAATACACCCATTTTGTGCAGAATGTGATAATACTGTAATATGCCTTATTGTCCTGTAATGTGCAGTACATGATACAGCAGTGAAGTGTGATATACAATAGCTGTAATGTGTGATGTCTGAATTAAATTAAAAGTAAGTCCGACAACCACAAAATGTTAAGATGACAAGGTCATCATTAGGTAGTATAAAATGCGTTCTATAGAATGTGCCATTGCAAGCAGACATCTATACAATATCAGTTATCCTGCTCTATTCATATATATATATATATATATATATATATATATATCCACCATGTTTTCAGGGACACATATCACACATATCAGTTTGTCATGTTTATGAAAACGAAATAAAAGGGTTGCCCTGCAGTATGTACGAGGTCTGTCCAGAAAGTATCCAGCCATGTAATATGCAAATTAGAGACATTTATTGAAGAAGATATGAGACACAAGAAACATTGTACATAGGACAAGGAAGCCTCAGTCTCCTTCAAAGTAGGCACCTTGGGACCTCACACAGTTCCCAGCGTCTCTTTCATTGTTCAAAACACTCTGCAAAATCCTTCATCATATTTACCTGAATCTACAGTCAGAAATCTCTAACCTTTCAAAGGTGATTTTAGTTTAAGGAAAAGTCAGAAGTTCAATTGCGCCAAATCTTTCAACAGATTCTTGACCATCTTTAAAGCGGTTGTGTCAAACTTTTATTTGCACTGCACTAATTGCATTGTCTCCAAAAGCCTTCTGAATTCTACAAATTCAGTGGAGAAATGTTCAAGCTTAATGCAAAATTTCCTGCAGATTTGTTGCTCTACTCGCTCAGTCACTTTGAAAGCGACAGCCACACGATACACATGGTCATTCAACGGCGTCTAGAACCTCCACTGACTAGTACAGTAAAGTTGTCCTTGTTCGAGCATTCACGTTCCAGTCTACTCTCCTTGGCTGACAGGTTACCTCTCATTATATTAACAATGGCTGGACTTTTTCCAGACAGACCTTGTGTAATGCACATTCTGCATGATTCTTCATTGCCTAATTACTTAATCTCATAAACCTTCTTCTGAATTCTACAAACTACAAGGCAACCCTTGTCATGTGCTGCTTATCAATATGTATACGTGATATGCATCCCTGAAAACATAATGGATATGATAACTATATATATATATATATATATATATATATATATATATATTACTGAAATGGCCCAGAACACAAATATATATACATTTCAAGTCTTGAGAAAAGTCCCTGGAGGACTGAAACATTGACACCATTTACTGGAAATTTGATGCTTTGAATAAACAGCATGATTTGAAATAATTCTGAGTCCTGTGAGTGCACTTCAAACAAGGATTTATATATTTGGAGGTCGAAGTTTGCACCTGGGCAACAGACAAGACCAAGAGCAGTGACTGCGGGACGTTACATTTATTATATATATATATATATATATATATATATATATATATATATATATATATATAAAAAAAAAACAAGCAGTGTTGCACTCACTGTAAATTGGAATCACTGCCTGGTGCTTATCTGGCAAAAATATAAAAATGAAGGTAGATAGCACTCCACGGACTTAATCATCAAATAAAAATTAACTTTAAATGCTCCAAGTTAAAAATCAACGTTTCAGTCTGGACAATCAGACTTTCATCAGGACAAGGTTAGCCAGTGATAAGAGTATACATATATAATGCACCAATAAACACTAATCAAACAGTGTACTCACCCCACCTGCCGCCCGGTCGATTGTCCAGACTGAAAGGTCTATCCTTTGTCCCTACTAATGGACCCAACCAACTCCAATGGGAAAGCGAATTGTTCAAATTTGGTCGAACAATGCGACTCAAAGATTTCTTTAAAAATTATCCAGCACAGGTGATTGATCAAAATTCTAAATTTAAACCAAAAAGCATGTTTGATCCAATATCTAACCAGGCCACGATCAAAACTTTTTTACGTTCAGTGGAAAAGGAAGCTAAAGATATCTTTAAGAATCAACACAAGGTGCACTCGAATTGTACTACTAGGGATAGAGAAATAATTACATCATTGTCCAGTGACAACAAAATTGTGATAA
The DNA here is from genome assembly GCA_933207985.1 of Pelobates cultripes. Taxonomy (NCBI): domain Eukaryota; kingdom Metazoa; phylum Chordata; class Amphibia; order Anura; family Pelobatidae; genus Pelobates; species Pelobates cultripes. The sequence continues at coordinate 82,873,532 of OW240915.1, forward strand.
GACCAGCCGATAAGGGGGGAGGCATAGTTGTATTGGACTATGCCTACTACCGAGAAGAGATCCTTAACCAACTGTCTGATCGGCATACGTACCTTCAGATCCCCAAGGACCCCACGGCACAACTACAAAGTCATTTGGATAAGATACTTAAAAGGGGCTTGGAAGCCGACTATTTAACCAGCGATTTGTATGAATTTTTGACACGGTCGAACCCCAGGACACCTATCCTGTATACCCTACCTAAAGTACACAAAGATATTGAAAGACCCCCGGGTCGGCCTATTGTGTCGGCTAAAGAGGGAATCTTGGAACCAATAGCTCAATGGCTTGATTTCCTGATGAAGGATACAGTGGCTAATCTTTCAACATGTCTGAAAGACACACCTACTTTTCTACAATTAATTTCAGCTGTGACATTACCCCCTGAACCAGTTATGCTTTTGACTTGTGACGTCAAAAGCTTATATACTGTCATCCCCCATGTTGAAGGCATAGCGGCGACAAGACAAGTATTAACAGAATCTTTGCACTACCGGGGCCCACCTATCGAATATGCAATGGAACTACTCAAAGCGGTGTTAACATGTAATTATTTTCGCTTTGAAAAAAACTGGTATCGCCAGGTGGCGGGTCCCAGGGCGTACATATGGTCCCAGGGCGTACGTTTTCACATCCCCACACTGGTAAACAATATACCATCAAATATAGATTGACCTGCATTAGTGACTTTGTCGTATATAAATTGACATGTCCCTGCGGTCTTGTGTACATAGGCAAAACTGATCTGCCTCTAAGAGAACGGATTCGAAATCCCCGTTCGAATATCCGAGTTGCATACCGTGATGGTGTCTCGGAGTTACCGGTGGCTAGACATTTTCTGGAAATAGGACATACCCTCCCGTCACTTAAACTAATGGCGATTGATCATATTCCACCACCAAGGAGAGGGGGAGACCGGAAGAAAATGCTCCTTCAAAGAGAAATCCATTGGATCAGAACTCTGGAAACGATAGCACCAAAGGGACTGAATGAGAAATATTCTCTTGCAGTATTTTTATAAGATGATACCAGGTGTTTTAAGCTTCAGTACAATGACTCCAGATCAGTCCTGAACAAACTCACGAGCTCACCCTGGGGGTTAGGCTATGAGTGTCCAGTACTTAGAGGACGGAGGAGTAATTGAAGCCAGACCAGTCTGGGATTGATGTTTGTACACTTAAGTCTTTTTCAATAATGTAATGAGTATCCCACTCTTCACCCAGTAAGTTGGTATTCAAGAGGAGGAGAATATTTCCTTTTATGGGAGCAGATTGAGTGAGGACCGATTTATAGTATATGAACCACTCTAGACTTGCGATGAGAGGGGTGGAGTGACTTGAATTTAGGTATAAGGTTGGGACTGTAGAATAACCTGGGAACATAGTACACTATTGGTACTATTTATTGTCTTTATATACTATCACTGGTTTAGGAAAAGGAACAATAGAAATCAGATGGCTCTACCTGCAGAAGAGATTCATTAGAGCAATGGGATCGAGTTTGAGATAATATGGTTATATACATATGCAAATAAGGATATTTAGCTTTTCAGCTATATGACCAGCTTGATAGTATAATATAGGGTTTTAGATTCTCTCATTACCTTATCTTAAATGGATTTATGTATACAGGGAGTGCAGAATTATTAGGCAAGTTGTATTTTTGAGGATTAATTTTATTATTGAACAACAACCATGTTCTCAATGAACCCAAAAAACTCATTAACATCAAAGCTGAATATTTTTGGAAGTAGTTTTTAGTTTGTTTTTAGTTATAGCTATGTTAGGGGATATCTGTGTGTGCAGGTGACTATTACTGTGCATAATTATTAGGCAACTTAACAAAAAAAATATATATACCCATTTCAATTATTTATTATTACCAGTGAAACCAATATAACATCTCAACATTCACAAATATACATTTCTGACATTCAAAAACAAAACAAAAACAAATCAGTGACCAATATAGCCACCTTTCTTTGCAAGGACACTCAAAAGCCTGCCATCCATGGATTCTGTCAGTGTTTTGATCTGTTCACCATCAACATTCCGTGCAGCAGCAACCACAGCCTCCCAGACACTGTTCAGAGAGGTGTACTGTTTTCCCTTCTTGTAAATCTCACATTTGATGATGGACCACAGGTTCTCAATGGGGTTCAGATCAGGTGAACAAGGAGGCCATGTCATTAGATTTTCTTCTTTTACACCCTTTCTTGCCAGCCACGCTGTGGAGTACTTGGACGCGTGTGATGGAGCATTGTCCTGCATGAAAATCATGTTTTTCTTGAAGGATGCAGACTTCTTCCTGTACCACTGCTTGAAGGTGTCTTCCAGGAACTGGCAGTAGGACTGGGAGTTGAGCTTGACTCCATCCTCAACCCGAAAAGGCCCCACAAGCTCATCTTTGATGATACCAGCCCAAACCAGTACTCCACCTCCACCTTGCTGGCGTCTGAGTCGGACTGGGGCTCTCTGCCCTTTACCAATCCAGCCACGGGCCCATCCATCTGGCCCATCAAGACTCACTCTCATTTCATCAGTCCATAAAACCTTAGAAAAATCAGTCTTGAGATATTTCTTGGCCCAGTCTTAACGTTTCAGCTTGTGTGTCTTGTTTAGTGGTGGTCGTCTTTCAGCCTTTCTTACCATGGCCATGTCTCTGAGTATTGCACACCTTGTGCTTTTGGGCACTCCAGTGATGTTGCAGCTCACAATGCCAGCCACACTGAGATAACAAGTGCGGCATGCGTGGCGGCTACCCGCGCGCGCGGCGAGCGCTACTCAGTTCATGGAGCGGTATTTTAGCGCCTTGTAGTTTTCAGCTTCTTGCGACCCTGTTGACTATTTTGAATGAAACGCTTGATTGTTCGATGATCACGCTTCAGAAGCTTTGCAATTTTAAGAGTGCTGCATCCCTCTGCAGATATCTCACTATTTTTGACTTTTCTGAGCCTGTCAAGTCCTTCTTTTGACCCATTTTGCCAAAGGAAAGGAAGTTGCCTAATAATTATGCACACCTGATATAGGGTGTTGATGTCATTAGACCACCCTTCTCATTACAGAGATGCACATCACCTAATATGCTTAATTGGTAGTAGGCTTTCGAGCCTATACAGCTTGGAGTAAGACAACATGCATAAAGAGGATGATGTGGTCAAAATACTCATTTGCCTAATAATTCTG
>OW240915.1:82881205-82899120 GCA_933207985.1 Pelobates cultripes
GTTAATTTGATTGTATGGGAGGTCAGAAGGTTTACAAACTAAATTCCTCTTCTAAGCTGGGACCCCAACAGAGCTACTCTGTAAGGTGTGAGAAGTCACACATAAGTGGCCTGGAAGTCTAGTGGTAATATAAACTAACTCTCTCAGTTGTCATATGTCTTGATTCCCTCTTAGATAGGGAGTCATTTGATATGAATGGTCATTAGCTTTCAAGAAAAAAAACCCTTGTGTTCCAGTATCATATCCAAAAGAAACATTAATACTTACCCACATATTTATAATTAAGCCTCATTTTTATTATAGTTAGAATGAGACAAGCACAATCTTCTAATCGAGCCTAAACATGATTTGCGTAACTTAACCATATGAGAAGGGATTGTGATGTCTGCTATATTGGGTCACAAGTAAGAAGTGTGATACCTATGGAATGGAAAAATGGTAACAAATTCATAGATGCAATTATTATTTCTGTGGCAAGTATAAAAGAGGAGATGGAACAAAAAGTTTCTATTTGGATTGATGCTGGTTGGAACACAAAGGGGTGGCTACTTATTTTCTCTACAGGTACACCTTATCTCCACCTTATGGGCCAAGCTTGGTAATCCACAGCGTATATATCCAATGTTATTGAAATGTATATTGTGCTTGCTTGGGGTCAAAATCTGTATCTGTTGTTGGTTTAACTAATTTGATTGTCATCTAGATTTTTGTATGCACTGTGACTTTTTTTGCTCATAATAAATATTACTTTATTAAGTTCTGCCTTTGTCTGGTAAAGAATTACGTTAAATGAAGAGACTAATTAGTGTTTTGCAAAGTTGTATTTGGTGGGTTTTTATTCTTAAGTTACATGGGGGACCAAATTGTCTTGGTGGTGGCAGCGTTAAAATAGTAATATTTATATCATTATGGTTAAGTGTTGGTGGTGTTTAGGGAGATTTTTTATCATTATTTCCGGTCTAGTGCAGACAAATAGTGAACTTTAACCCTTTCACCACCACAACTACATCACACACACTCTTGAAGTAGGGTGCGTTCGTGACAACTACCACTTAACACCAACTTGCAGTCATCAACTTAACATAATACTTTTTTTGTTAAGTGTTTGTAGAAAGAAAAACCTTTCTTATTTTTTTTCTGAGTGTGTGAATGCACTTGCAGTGTACTGTGTGTTGTGTGCAGTACAGTGTTTCCTAAAGTCAGATGCAATAACTTTACAGTAGTAAATAGACCAAGCAGCAATCAGTTTTTCCACACACAAATCTATATTTGCTGAATAAATTTGTATTAGTTTACATAATGATTCATATACCAAATGTATTTTAATAATACAGAATAGTGCCAAAGGAATAAAATGGGGGTATCGTTATACTCAGCAGATGTATCTGAACACAATATGGGGTTCTGTGCAGGAATAGCAAACACCAGCTTTACGAAACCTTGTTATATGTGTATATGCCAAAATAGAGAAAAAACACAATTTTACTCCAATATTTAGCAGAGATTGGCAATAAAATGGTTACGTAAAAAGTGTCAAACTGACCTTAGTTAAATAGCCTCTGATATCTATTTATATAAATATATACTTTTGTGTGGCAAATTTGTTTTCTGTGGTGGCTACTAAATCTACAAGACAAACATACCAACATCTAAAATTGTTTCACATTAAAATTTTCTTTTAGTCCTCGTATTTTGTGACCTGTTACTTTCAAATAAGATGAAATCCTATACATATTATGTACTTTATAAATTAAGACACATAAATGAATTTATTTTGAATTACTTTTTCCAAGCTGGAAAAAGTATTGTATTACTATTATTGCCAAAACTGTGAAAAAAATGTATTTCCCCCTCCCCCCCATTTTGTCTTTTTTTTTAAATAATTAATGAGAATATATATATATGTATATGTTCAGTATATATCTGTAATCATACAAATACAAGACAATAGTGCAATATTGTAACAAATGGAATCTATTGTGTTGGCTGCCAACTGAGGAAGCCCGTTTGAAAGGGCGACACGCGTTTTGGGACATTAACTGGACTATAAAGCCATCCAGAGACACTGTATCTGGTATTTATGTTTGTTTTTATTATTATTTTATTCTGTCTATTTTAATGGATTATAAATCATATTGGAAACTCACCTGTGGTATCCTGAATATACACCTCTGACATCTTGGATACTGGGTAATAATCACCATCCTTAGGGGTAAAGCAGTTCAAGCTCCAGGGAGGAAAACCAAAAGAGGGCATTGGACATTCCACAGGCATTTACAGGCAAAACCAAAAGAGGGCATTAAAGTATCCACAGGCATTTACCATCTGAGTCATATGAGATTTATGACTCTTGACTTGTGAGTGATACTCTATATGTTCACATAATAGATTCCATTTGTTACAACAATATTGCACTATTGTCTTGTATTTGTATGATTACAGATATATACTAAACGTCTATGTAAGAAGCTCCACCTTATGTATTTATGTTTTTTTGTATTCAATAGAAGTGGTTTAGGGGATACCACATAAGGTGTTTTCTGAGCTTTATTAACATTGGTTTCCTTCATATTGTGCACGTATTTGTTGAATCTATGTATATGTGACATAAAATTAAAGCCCTGTTTGCCCTCTAAAAAACAGTATATAATATGTGTTGGTGCAATAAATGACAGAGATGCAAATTGCGTTTGAACACAAACAGCAAAAAATGCAAAAATGGCTTGTGTCCTTGAGGGTAAGACAAGCTTTTGAAGCTGTGTCCTTAAAGGACCACTATAGTGCCAGGAAAACATACTCGTTTTCCTGGCACTATAGTGCCCTGAGGGTGCCCTCACCCCCCCCAGGGTCCCCCTCCCGCCGGGCTGGATGGCGAGGAAAGGGGTTAAACTTACCTTTCTTCCAGCGCCGGGCGGGTGCTCTCCTCCTCCTCTCCGCCTCGGATCCTCCTCTTCGGCTGAATGCGCATGCGCAGCAGGAGCTGCGCGCGCATTCAGCCGGTCTCATAGGAAAGCATTTACAATGCTTTCCTATGGACGCTTGCGTCTTCTCACTGTGATTTTCACAGTGAGAAGCACGCAAGCGCCTCTAGCGGCTGTCAATGAGACAGCCACTAGAGGATTTAGAGGCTGGATTAACCCATTTATAAACATAGCAGTTTTGTCTGAAACTGCTATGTTTATAAAAAAAAAGGGTTAATCCTAGAGCAGTGATGGCGAACCTTTTTGAGGCCGAGTGCCCAAACCTCAATACAACTTTTTTTCCTCAAAGTGCCAACACGGCAATTAAACCTGAATACTGAGGTTTAAGGTTAGAATAAACAACTTGTACTGTTGTCCGAACTAATTAACAACTTTTGTTTTAAAAGAAGAACACAACAGAGAGTTCAATGATACAAATTTTAAATAATGATATAAATATTTATAAATAGGTAAAATTAAGCTTATATTTATTAGTATCTCCAACAAATGAATACATACACACAGTCTGCTGAATACACACACATACAGTTCACTGAATACACACACTGCTGAATACATACACACACACACACACACAGACTGCTGAATTCACACACACATACTGCACTGAGGGGTGCAGTGTATATGTGTGTGAGGGGTGCTGTGTGTGTGAGGAGTGCTGTGTGTGTGGGGGGTGCTGTGCAGGGGTGGGGGTGCTGTGTGTGGCTAGTGTAGGGGTGCTGTGTGTGGGGGGAAATGGGGTGCTGTGTGTGTGTGGGGGTAGGGGTGCTGTGTGTGGGGGTAGGGGTGCTGTGTGTGTGGGGTAGGGAGGTAGGGGTTCTGGTTGTGGGGGGTAGAGGTACTGTGTGTGTGTGTGTGTGTGTGTGTGTGTGAGGGGTAGGGAGGTAGGTAGGGGTGCTGGTTGTGGGGGAGGGGAGGAGTGCTGTGTGGGAGGGTAGGGAGGTAGGGGTGCTGGTTGTGGGGGAGGGGTGCTGTGTGTGGGGGTAGGGGTACTGTGTGTGTGGGGGGTAGGGGTGCTGGCTGTGTGGGAGAGTAGGGAGATAGGGGTGCTGGTTGTGAGGGAGGGGTGCTGTGTGTGGGGTTTAGGGGTGCTGTGTGGGGGGTAGGGGTACTGTGTGTGTGTGTGGGTTTAGGGGTACTGTGTGGGGGGAGGGGGTGTAGGGGTGGTAAAAAAAAAAAAAGTGTATGCTGGAACTGTATCCCCCTCTCCCTCCTTCTTACCTTTGATGAAGGAGGGGGGGGGGACACAGCCATCCCTGGTGGTCCGGTGGTGGTAAGTATTGTAGGGAGCAGCTCCCCTGTCCTCCCGCGCGATGCTGTGTGGAGCGTTGCCATGGCAACGCACGGCAATGCTCCACACAGATTGCTTGCGGGAGGACAGGGGAGCTGCTTTACAGATCCCTCCCCCTGTCCTCCCGACATGGAAGCAGAGTAGGTGCCTGCTCTGCATTGATGGCGAACCTATGGCCGCGTGCCCACAGAGAGGGCCCGGCGTGCCACCTGTGGCACGCGTGCCATAGGTTCGCCATCACTGTACTAGAGGGACCTGGCACCCAGACCACTTCATTAAGCTGAAGTGGTCTGGGTGCCTAGAGTGGACCTTTAAGGAGTTAATACTGTGTATTGTCCCCTTTAGCATCAATGACAGCGTGCAGTCTTTTGTAATAGTTGTCTATGAGGCCCCTAATTCTTCAAGTGGTATAGCTGCCCATTCGTCTTGCATGAACCACATGTTTGAGATCTCCCCAGAGTGGCTCGATGATATTAAGGTCAAGAGACTGATGGTCACTCCAGAACCTTTACTTTTTTCTGCTGTAACCACTGGAGGGTCAACTTGGCTTGTGCTTAGGGTCATTGTAATGCTGGAAAGTCAAAAAGCGTCCCATGTACAGTCTTCGTGCAGAAAAATGCAAATTGTCTGCCAGTATTTCCTGATAACATGCTGCATTCATCTTGCTATCAATTTTCACAAGATTTCCCATGCCTTAAGAGCTCACACACCCCCAAAACATCAGTGAGCCACCACCATGATTCACAGTGATTCACAATGGTATTCTTTTCACTGCAGGCCTTTGTGACCCCCCTTCAAAAATAGCACTTACGTTTGTGACTATAAAGCTCTATTTTGGTCTTGTCACTACAATTTACAGTGTGCCAGGAGCTGTGAAGTGTGTCAAGGTGTTGTTGGGCATATTGTAAGCACGCTTTTTTGGTTTGGTTTTTGGCTCAGTAAAGGCTTCTTTCTGGCAACTCGACCACGCAGCTCCTTTACAACCACACCATTTTTTTTTTCAGAGCAGCCTGTATTTCTCCTGAGGTTACCCGTGTGTTTTTTTTTGTACCCCAAACAATTCTTCTGACAGTTGTGGCTAAGATCTTTCTACCTGACCTTGGCTTGGTATCAAGAGATCCCCGAATTTTCCACTTCTTAATAAGTGATTGAAATGCACTGACTGGCATTTTCAAGGCTTTGGATATCTTTTTATGTCTCTTTCCATCTTTATAAAGTACCATTACCTTGTTATGCAGGTATTTTGACAGTTCTTTTCTGCTCCCCATGGCTAGGTATCTAGCCTGCTCAGTGCATCCCCGTGAGAGCTAACAAATTCATTGAAAATATATACACAGACACTAATTGCAATTTAATAAGCCACACGTGTGGGAATTAACCTTTAAGTGACATTTTAACCTGTGTGTATTACCTTGTGTGTCTGTAACAAGGCCAAACATTCAACGGTATGTAAACTTTTTATCAGGGCAATTTGGGTGATTTCTGTTATCATTATGATTTAGGAAGGAGCCAAGCAACTATGTGATACTAAATGGCTTCATATGATCACTATCCTTCAATAAAATACATTTTTCGGCATAAACAGTCAGTTTTTCAAAATCAATGTCAAAACCTCTGCCAGGGTATGCAAACTTTTGAGCACATATGTAAGTATGTTTAGAAAAACACCCTTCTCTGTCCCATTAGAGATTTGTTTGCCTGAAGCTCAAGGTAAATTGTTAGTGTAGGACCCACCTAGGAGGTTTGCCTTGACGTAGCTGGTGGGTTTACATCTAATGGTCATTGGAGTTACTAAATAACCTCTATTTATTTAAATATGCATAGGGATTTGGGCTAGTGCACAGGTAACTCTTTTTTTCTTAGCAAATTTAAAAAAAATCATCAGAAATGTCAGGTCCTAAGCGTTTCTTTCCGTTCAGGACTTCCTCAGGGACCAAATATTAAAAACAATCAGTGCAATAGAATCCCATTATCCACCTCGCCAAGTATTCTTTTAAATCACTGCTTCTTTCAGAATGGATGATCGGCTCCTCTAGCTGATTTTAATCTTACGCACTCCTACAAAGATGTATGCTCTGTTTGTAATGTTAGTCTATTCTCTTGGAAATAGCGAATGCACTCTGCATGTTAACATCTGAGTTCCAAATATCAATACCTCCATTCCATGTGCATTCCACTAATGTTGTAGTTAAATAAGACAAATCAACAAAAACAATTCTACAAAAAACAAAAACAAAAACAAAGAAAAAGAGAGTGTGCAAATGCACCCTAAAATAACAGAGATATATATTGTGGTGGCCACCCAGATAGGGACACGGGTATCGCCGCCAAGGATGTCCTTTTTACCCTCTCTGGAATTCTGCTGTGCCGGATTCAGTGATATAGCTGCTAAAGTGATTATAGCTGCCAAGTGATTAAAGCTCTGGAGTGATTATAGCTTTCCCCCACAGACATTAGCCGAGACCTAATGCTGGTAGTGTACTGGTTTAATGGGGTATGGTACAGGCAATTTATACACAGACCCACAGCAGGGGGTCTCCATACAGTTACATACAAACTCCTCCCCGGCATCTCTGTGTCTGGGAGATACTTGAGTGTACTTTTGCTTAAACTAATTATCTCCCAGGCACAGAGGTACACTGTTCAAAACACAAAACACCCCAAAAGAGATATGATATTACAAGGAACCCCCTCAAGTCCTATATCCCCAGATGGTGGCAGTCGTTCTCTTTTGAGAGTCCAAAAACAAACAAAACACCGAACAGATTCTCTGGCTCCTAGGTAGCAATTGTTCGCCCAGTTCATGGAAACAATTCTGAGATGTGAGGAAATGAAAGCAGGCTAGGATGGAAGTTCTGTGAAGTTCGCCAGTTAGTCTGTCTATTTCAGTTCCATGCACTCGAAAACAGAATACCGTTGCCTGCTTTCATGCAACAAGATGGCCGCCAACTCATTTTCCACGTGTTCGGCTATGCAAACGGCGGCCACCTAGCAGAACACTTGTAGTAATGAGGTGCGAACCAATTATGGAGGTGTCAATAGGGGTCAACGAGGTTAACAAGCTAAAAGGTGGGCTGAGTAGGGTAAGTATAACAAGGGGAAATTGTGGGTTTGTTCGGTTACCTAACTGGAATGAGGAAATCATGCGAACCAAGTATTGCTACTGATGGGGTTTTCTGTCAGATATATTTATAAATGTAATCTGTAAGTGGATATGTCTATAATGAGAGAATGGAGCATGTGCCTATGTCAGTATATATGTACTAAAAACAGTAATCATAATCAGTGGGGTACTAAGGGGAGGCGGGGGGGCGGTCCGCCCCGGGTGCCACCAGTTAGGGGGGTGCCTCCAGGGCTGGCCAGGCTTGTGACTCTGTGAGCTGTGTGGCTGCACAGGGTGCCGGGAGCCACACAGCTCACACCCGCAGGTGCTGGGAATTCAGCAGTACAGAAGTACTGCACTGAGAATTGGGGGCAGAGCCAACTCGGTCGTGGAGGAGGAGCCAAACTGGATGCGGGGGCGGAGCTACAGCCAGCCTCAATTTGCTGCCTTTCACTGCAGCACACTGAGGGGAAGCAGGAAGGAGTCCCTGCTACCCCAACTCCAACACACCAGGGACTCACTGACTCCACCAGTAAGTAAGAGAGAGAGAGAGAGTGTGTGTGTGTGTGTGTGTGTGTGTGTGTGAGACTGCTTGTGACTGTCTGCCTGTGTGTGTGTGAATGTCTGTCTGTGACTATCTGTGACTGTGTGTGTGAATGTCTGCCTGTGACTATCTGTGACTGTGTGTGTGAATGTCTGCCTGTGACTATCTGAGACTGTGTGTGTGAATGTCTGCCTGTGACTATCTGTGACTGTGTGTGTGAATGTCTGCCTGTGACTATCTGTGACTGTGTGTGTGAATGTCTGCCTGTGACTATCTGTGATTGTGTGTGAATGTCTGCCTGTGACCATCTGTGACTGTTTGTGAATGTCTGCCTGTGACTATCTGTGGCTGTGTGTGTGAATGTCTGCCTGTGACTATCTGTGACTCTGTGTGTGAATGTCTGCCTGTGACTATCTGTGACTGTGTGTGTGAATGTCTGCCTGTGACTGTGACTGTGTATGTGAATGTCTGCCTGTGACTATCTGTGACTGTGTGTGTGAATGTCTGCCTGTGGCTGTCTACCTGTGACTGCGTCTGTGACTGTCTGCCTGTGCCTGTGTGTGTGTAAATGTCTGCCTGTTACTGTCTACCTGTGACTGTGTCTGTGACTGTCTGCCTGTGACTCTCTGCCTGTGACTGTGTGTTTGTCTGCCTGTGACTGTGTGTGACTGTCTGCATGTCACTGAGTGTGTGTGACTGTGTGCTGCCTGTAACTATGTTACAGTCTGCCTGTAATTGTGTGTGTGTGACTGTCTGCCTGTAGCGGTGTGTGTGTGACTGTCTGTCTGTAACTGTGTGAGTTACTGTCTACCTGCAACTGTGCGTTTGACAGTGTGCAAGTGACTATGTGTTTGGTACGGTGTGCATGTGACTGTATGTGACAGTATATGCGTATAACTGTGTACATCTGACTGTATCTGACTGTCTTCGCCCTGCAGTGAGTCGGCATATAACATCACCCAAGCATCGGCGTCATATTACAGGGTGTGCAAGGGACGTGTGCATGAAGAGCACAGAGATCCCAGCAGCAACCACTGACTACCAGGGACTGAGGATCCACTTTAGTCCTCCCAGAGCAAGGTAGGGAGGCTGGGTGGACCTCTTAATTATTAAATGTGTGCATATATGTGATGTTTGCGTGTGTATATCTAATTATGTGTGTTTATAATTGTAGGTGTGTGGGTCTGTGATTGTGAATGTCTGTGTTTATGTGTGTGGTTGTATGTGTATCTCTTTAGTTAAGTGTGTGTGTGTGTATATATATATATATATATATATATATACACACACACACACACTTAACTAGTTAGTGTGTAACTGTAGTTAAGTGTGTGTGTGTATATATATATATATATATATATATATATATACATACACACAGACACACACACACAATCACAGATACACACACACAGACATACACCTATTGTGTTATTGTGTGTATATATAAATGTGTATGTGTTTGGTACATAGCTCCCTTATTTGGTGTCCTTAAATATTGCAATCCCACATAAGGATAACAAATAAGGGCGTTATCTACTAAACAACTGAAATTAAGAAAAGGTTTTGGGTTTTTTAAATTGATCTTTTAGCCGTTTAGTTGATAATTCTCTAAATTGGTGTCCTTATGTGAGATTTCCATATTTAAAGATACCAAATTAGGGTGCTGTTTAGCAGATAGCTCCCTTATCCTTATTTGGTGTCCTTAAATATGGCAATCCCACATAAGGATAGCAAATAAGGGAGTTATCTGATAAACAAAGATCGACGTTAAGAGGTGTCAGCTAGCCCAGGAACAATCTGGGTGGCTAATGTGAATTATATGCAAGTTTGTTGACTGATGCCAATGTGCACTGTATGCTGGCATTAGGCAGCCAATGGCAGCACATTACCCCATCCCCTAGTAAAAAGTTTTAGTGTCCCCCCAGTTTGGATTGTGGTATCTTATGTGCCCACCCCCTATACATTGTTCCTATGTGTCTATGTATCTGCATGTGTGTCAGTGTGTATTTAGGTGTGTGTATGTGTATGTGTATATGTGCATACATCTCAGAATCTCGCCAACACTACACACAAATACACCGCTGCATTTCAATGTCAACACTACATACAAACTCCACCATTATATATAACCACGCCACTGCCTTCAAACCCCACACTACATAAAAATGCATGCCTGCATTCAAACGCCAACACCACATACAGACACACATCCTACATTCACTCAAACATACTGAATTCAAAAACATGCTTACATTTAAAAGCATAAACACTGCTTAGTGCTAAATACATTTAAAAAAAATTGTGGTTGTTTTTTACATTTTAAAGTTGGGTGGTGGAGTGGGGGGTGCCAAAAATAGGACCCGCCCCGGGTGCCAAATGCTCTAGGTACGCCCCTGATCATAATAATAATAATATTAAAGAATATTTTACTGTGTGCAGAAATATAAATGTATGAAAATCTATGTGGATCTAAATACCTGTCCTGAGATACATTGAAGTATTGAGTGTAGTGAATCAATATAAATGTTATATTAATGTGAATATCTGCCCTGGGGTGTATAAGAAACAAGTGTGAATCTATATTGAAGTGAAATCTATGTAAATGTGAATGTGTGTCCAGGAATATATTTGAAATTAATGTAATGTATGTGAATAAAATAAAATGTGTAAATGTATGTGTAAGATATGTTAGAGAGAGAAAAAAGGGAGGTGTTTATGCCACCCCATTACAAGTTGTATCAATCCATAAAGAACATTAAATCTATGTCCATATTCAACCCTACTGGCTTCAATGTATCCAGTTTGTGGCTCCGATAGGTTTTCTTTTTTGTTAATCTTTTTAATCTATCTCATCCTCTTCAATGGTGTTTAACATGATTTATACTTAAAAATGAGATTTTTTTTTCCAATCAAATTCTGGACAATTGTTGCAATGCACTGTAATCAAGTGAAGTTGGAAATGGTTTTTGATGTTGTTATAGTGCTCTTAGATCCTATCTTTAAGCTTTCTTTTACTTCGCCCCTGCTGGACGGGCACTGAAGCAAATATACTACATAGCTTTGTGGCACTCAACACAGGAGTGTATAGAAAAGTCTTCTTTTGTCTGATTACTCATATCATGTTTTCTAGAAGAAGTGCCTATCCTACTCAACCTTCTATATATGTATTCCTTCTTCACTGTAAAAAGAAAACACTAAAGGAGTCAGGTAGAGAAGCAACTTTACACATTTTAGACTTGGGTCATTGTTAGGCAGATCCCATTGATCCCAACTTGATCTTCAGCTTGTCCCATTTTTGGAGAGAACATTCCATGCCAGCTGCTCATGGAATTATCATTGCAAAGGACTTTATTGTGCTTTTTTTTGTATCAAATTAACACTCTAACTTTAAAAATAAGTATTTTTTTTTAAGGAAGCACATTAGGTGTTTGCAAGTATAACAGCAACTAGAGGCTTAGTTTCAAACTAAAGTAAACATTACCATTTCTCAGAAATGTCAATATTTTACAAAGTACAAAATAAGAGACACAGTCTATGCACCAAGATTGTCTCTTTAAGGTGTATAAGCTTGCTCAACATATGTGCATTCTCCTGCGCCCACCTTTCACTGCCTTTTTCCTGCCATACGACCTCAATGTGTCTGTTTTCCTTTCTTGGCAAACTGTGATCTTTAGAATTACTAATTACCTTTAATGTTCACCAACTGATATGTGATGTGGAGAAAATTTGAGATGTGCTGTGGAGAAAATTATGTAGCTTTTATTGTGCAGAGCCTCATGTTGCTGTCACTTTAGTGTAAATAGTATACGGTACTTTAATACACCCATTTTGTGCAGAATGTGATAATACTGTAATATGCCTTATTGTCCTGTAATGTGCAGTACATGATACAGCAGTGAAGTGTGATATACAATAGCTGTAATGTGTGATGTCTGAATTAAATTAAAAGTAAGTCCGACAACCACAAAATGTTAAGATGACAAGGTCATCATTAGGTAGTATAAAATGCATTCTATAGAATGTGCCATTGCAAGCAGACGTCTATAAAATATCAGTTATCCTGCTCTATTCATATATATATAGATTCTCTCATTACCTTATCTTAAATGGATTTATGTATACAGGGAGTGCAGAATTATTAGGCAAGTTGTATTTTTGAGGATTAATTTTATTATTGAACAACAACCATGTTCTCAATGAACCCAAAAAACTCATTAATATCAAAGCTGAATATTTTTGGAAGTAGTTTTTAGTTTGTTTTTAGTTATAGCTATGTTAGGGGATATCTGTGTGTGCAGGTGACTATTACTGTGCATAATTATTAGGCAACTTAACAAAAAACAAATATATACCCATTTCAATTATTTATTATTACCAGTGAAACCAATATAACATCTCAACATTCACAAATATACATTTCTGACATTCAAAAACAAAACAAAAACAAATCAGTGACCAATATAGCCACCTTTCTTTGCAAGGACACTCAAAAGCCTGCCATCCATGGATTCTGTCAGTGTTTTGATCTGTTCACCATCAACATTGCGTGCAGCAGCAACCACAGCCTCCCAGACACTGTTCAGAGAGGTGTACTGTTTTCCCTCCTTGTAAATCTCACATTTGATGATGGACCACAGGTTCTCAATGGGGTTCAGATCAGGTGAACAAGGAGGCCATGTCATTAGATTTTCTTCTTTTATACCCTTTCTTGCCAGCCACGCTGTGGAGTACTTGGACGCGTGTGATGGAGCATTGTCCTGCATGAAAATCATGTTTTCTTGAAGGATGCAGACTTCTTCCTGTACCACTGCTTGAAGAAGGTGTCTTCCAGGAACTGGCAGTAGGACTGGGAGTTGAGCTTGACTCCATCCTCAACCCGAAAAGGCCCCACAAGCTCATCTTTGATGATACCAGCCCAAACCAGTACTCCACCTCCACCTTGCTGGCGTCTGAGTCGGACTGGAGCTCTCTGCCCTTTACCAATCCAGCCACGGGCCCATCCATCTGGCCCATCAAGACTCACTCTCATTTCATCAGTCCATAAAACCTTAGAAAAATCAGTCTTGAGATATTTCTTGGCCCAGTCTTGACGTTTCAGCTTGTGTGTCTTGTTCAGTGGTGGTCGTCTTTCAGCCTTTCTTACCTTGGCCATGTCTCTGAGTATTGCACACCTTGTGCTTTTGGGCACTCCAGTGATGTTGCAGCTCTGAAATATGGCCAAACTGGTGGCAAGTGGCATCGTGGCAGCTGCACGCTTGACTTTTCTCAGTTCATGGGCAGTTATTTTGCGCCTTGGTTTTTCCACACGCTTCTTGCGACCCTGTTGACTATTTTGAATGAAACGCTTGATTGTTCGATGATCACGCTTCAGAAGCTTTGCAATTTTAAGAGTGCTGCATCCCTCTGCAAGATATCTCACTATTTTTGACTTTTCTGAGCCTGTCAAGTCCTTCTTTTGACCCATTTTGCCAAAGGAAAGGAAGTTGCCTAATAATTATGCACACCTGATATAGGGTGTTGATGTCATTAGACCACACCCCTTCTCATTACAGAGATGCACATCACCTAATATGCTTAATTGGTAGTAGGCTTTTGAGCCTATACAGCTTGGAGTAAGACAACATGCATAAAGAGGATGATGTGGTCAAAATACTCATTTGCCTAATAATTCTGCACTCCCTGTATATATATATATATATATATATACTTATGGTAACTCAGTATTGCAATCCAGTATTTAGCTAGCATCACTATTTTGCATTATTTAAGGTATAGTGGGGTTTTCAGAGTGAGTAGTATCTCCTAGGACCCATAAGTCTAGGTTGTATGGCTGCTCCCCAGCATAGGTTTTTGATTTTAATTTTCTATTTATATTTTTCTATGTTTACAGTATTTCTTATTATTCTGTTTTTTCAGTTGGTACATGGATTTTCACTATGTACATGTTGGAGGCAGACTCCGATGGCTTCGGTCCGTGCCCGCTAAGCCATGGTAGCGTTCTGTTGACATGGTGATGCCCTTTGTTTAGCCGGGTACGGAGTCGACGCATGCGTGATTGACGCATGTGCGATGACGTCATCTGTATGCAGCCGGCAGTTTCGGCGGGGCAATCGACCGGGTGGCTTGTGGGGATGTGCCTCCAACCAGGTGGGGTGAGTACACTGTTTGATTAGTGTTTATTGGTGCATTATATATGTATACTCTTATCACTGGCTAACCTTGTCCTGATGAAAGTCTGATTGTCCAGACTGAAACGTTGATTTTTAACTTGGAGCATTAAAAGTTAATTTTTATTTGATGATTAAGTCCGTGGAGTGCTATCTACCTTCGTTTTTATGTATATATATATATATATATATATATATATATATATATATATTTGTGTTCTGGGCCATTTCAGTAATGAAATGAATAGTGATAAAGTCATCTACCTTTAATAAGCAAAGTCGGTTGAGGTGTGCCGATACCGACGTATGCGTTAGGCCTGTAAATAAAGTGGGCCTACCTTAGATAAAGTTGAATAGCGGGAGTGGAGGGTGGGCCAGCAGTATGTCTGAAACCAATCACGGTAATGTGGGGGGGGGGGCACATAGCCCCTCCCACAACTTCAGGCCAATATATAAAATTGTGTATCTATATATATATAAATTTGTGTGTGTGTATATTTGGCTACATATATATATATATAAACAATTACATTCTGTGAGCTTTGAAATTGCTGTTTAGTAAATGAGTGACTATGCTGGATCTTGTATGTTTGTATGTTGTATTGTCTGGCCCTAGCAGCAACCTTATAATGTATACATGTTCTGATCAGTGCAGCTCTCTTGGTTATATACACAGTTGTAATCAAAATTATTCAGCCCCCATTGAAAATCAGGTTTTTTGATAACATTTACAGATTTTCATCTGTTTGCAATGAACAAATTAAACAAAAGCAA
The DNA here is from genome assembly GCA_933207985.1 of Pelobates cultripes. Lineage (NCBI taxonomy): Eukaryota > Metazoa > Chordata > Amphibia > Anura > Pelobatidae > Pelobates > Pelobates cultripes. Next base: position 82,896,069 of record OW240915.1, read on the forward strand.
TTGAAATTGCCCAGCAGAACGAATGCTTCAAGAGGTTTCTCCAAATTCAACAGAAAATGCAACTCATAATGACTTCTCCAGTCTCAACATTATTCAACCCCCTGAATAGAATCCCTCACAACAGCACAAATATTTGATTCCAACAACTCAAAATATTAGATAGCAGGAAACCTGACATTGCTACAAAATACGATACACTTGGATACTCGTTTTCCTGACACTATAGTGCCCTGAGGGTGCCCCCACCCTCAGGGACCCCCTCCCGCCAGCGCTGGGCGGGGAGCTCTCCGCCTCCTCTCCTCCTCTTCGGCTGAATGCGCATGCGCGGCAAGAGCTGCGCGCGCATTCAGCCAGTCCATAGGAAAGCAATCACAATGCTTTCTTATGGACGCTGGTGTCTTCTCACTGTGAAAATCAATGAGACAGCCACTAGAAGCTGGATTAACCCATAGGTAAACATAGCAGTTTCTCTGAAACTGCTATGTTTATAAAAAAAAAGGGTTAACCCTGGAAGGACCTGGCACCCAGACCACCTCATTAAGCTGAAGTGGTCTGGGTGCGTATAGTGGTCCTTTAATCATATCAATGCTACATTTAAGTGTGATTCACTGCTCTCTTCTTGGCAAAGTAGAATCACCAGCATGTGAATAGAGAGAGAAAATGGGCAGTCTATCAACCTGACAGAACAAAGAGGTACTCAATGAGCACATTTTAAAAATATGATGTAGGGTCCATTGCACCCCACTATAACCAGTGGAGGACTGACATGTTGACATTCTGTGGCAGTGTCACATAGGTGCCCTCTATGTGTGCTTTGTCTGTGGTACAATATAGTCACCTGTTGAGTGTGGAGCAGTGAAGCACTAAACACATCATTGTGTGCACTTGCCTATTTATCCTGCCCTAAGCATGCAGGGTGCAACAGTACTGTTTTTGGTATTTTGGAGCATTTTCTGCATGTGTGTTTTTGTTGTTGTTAGTGCAGGCAGCTGGTTTCTTTAGTGATTGCATACATTTTTACACATTTATTGGAAAGAGCCTTCTTTAATTCGTTTTTGTTGCTATATATTTTGGGGTTATACAGTTCTACAAATTGCATACCACAATGTGACAGAGTAGAACAGTGCATCATAAAACGTAAACTTAGCATAGCATGTGACAATGTATAACGTTTTGAATGACTATGAGTAGAACTTTAGAATCTGAAAGCAAGTACCATAGAAATACTGGACCTTTGAATTTACAAGGTTGATATAATTTCTCAAATCCAGTCCCTTGTGAAATTGTCAGCGATGTGACACCAAATGTCATCAGAGTTGGTAGACAGATCCAACAGGGATACACTTAATTCTCATAATGCATTATTTAAACATGTTCTAATAGGGGACTGTGAAAAAAAATGTATGTAACCGAAAGCCAATGTAATAATAACATTACTATAGATGAAATGTGAGTTTTAGTGCCGGCTATAGTTAAAAATCAATTATAGTCTTTGTAGCCAGATGGAATGTTCTTGAATGCATCTCGTTCTGAAATTCTTCAGTGTAGCTTGAATAAAAGCAATTCCCGTATCAATGTGTCTTTACTAGCAGAAGACAAAAGAACCTTGAAAGGTTTGATGTGCCATCTATGAATCATATTGTCAGGAGAGAAAACATTTCAAATAGACTAAAACAAAAAGATTTTTACATTTAATTCTTCTCGAATTACTAAACAGAGGATTGTGTCAGTATAAGAATGTAAATAACTAGCAAATGTGAGCAGAAATAGTGTAGCCTTCACTCACTGTTAGAAATGTTAAATGCATAGTATTATTCGCAGCCCCTGTGCAGTAATACATGTTCCTGTTCTCCTCCCCATCTAACAATAAGAAAGCTTAGATACTCAGTTCTAAAAATATTCAGCTGACATCTTGCCCCGCTGTACTTCAATACAACATTACATAGAATTCAGTATATATGGTGTGGAAATGTACTCAGTTATTAATATAATATAAAGTTAGCTTTTTGACCCTAACAGGTACATTGTTAGAAAAATAAATCTATTCATATGTTATTATTATTATTATTATTACTGGCATTTATAAAGCGCCAACAAATTCCGCAGTGATGTACAATTAGGAAAAGACAAACACAATAAGAACAGACCGATACAACAGGTAGAGGACCCTGCCCATGAGCTTACAATCTAAAGGTTAAACTGGGGAGATGAGACAAGAAGTAGCAGAGGGATTTGGATGTGATAGCAGATAGAGTTAATAGCATAACTGCAGCAGCTGATAGCATGTGAAGGGAATAAGGAGGTGATTGGCTATGGTTCCAAATGGCTGGAAGAGCATGCTATATAGTCAGAAGGAACCAGGGTGGGCAGGGGGATAGAGCTGAGTAAAATTAAAAGGCCTTCGTGCAGGGAGGTATGATGACTTGGGGCTAAGGAAAAGAGATAAAACAGTTACTTAAAAAGGCATTTATGGCTGGGAGTGGCAAGCAGGGAGGGGAAGGGGGGTCAGGGGAAATGGAGCAGTCTAGCAATTTGCTATAAACAAGTAAATATTTGGCAACCACATTTCTAACTGCCAGATTAATAATAACTACATGTAACATCAAGTACAAAATATCACAGTAGTAAACTATATGTAACAATGGTAGTATCATTATAGTAACATAATAATCTAGTAACAAAATTAAAGAAATCTGGTTGAGTATCTTCTCCATCTCAGTCCGTACCTTACAGCTGCAGTGATCAAAATTTTAATTCAAACCTTTCTATTACAGTCTAATTTTAAAACCAACTTTGGAACTGTTATTAGATCTATTTCTTCTCAACAATTACATCTTTATTTGTGCCTAATCCTTATATAACTTAATACTTACAGTTCTGTTTTCACTATTCGATGATTTTAAAGATGTTACATAGACACTACTTGATAAAGAAGATCTTGGATCTCTATTCTTTGTTTAACACAATTCTAAGTTTATTGTAACACTGCTCTTGAAACATCAGTGTTATACTATTATCAGGTTGTTTGTTAGTCTTGTTCTAATGTTGTTAC